>JAZKJV010003488.1:0-381272 GCA_037367405.1 Ottelia alismoides
TTTACTGGGGTTTTTGAGGCCAAAATGATAGAATAAAGGTGATGAAATGGAGATTCATCAAGACCTCCACAGGGGAGCCCTCTCCAATCATCCTGGGACGACCATTCCTCACCTCTGCGAGGGTCATTATTGACTATGGATCAGGAGAGATTCACTTCCGTCATGTTGACGAGAGCAAGGTGACCACCACCACATCCACTACCGAGCAGAGACCTGCACATGATGCACCTTCACCGATTCTAGCTGACTCCGAAGCCTATGACCTATCTGACGATATTAGAGAAGTTTGCTTTATGATCACTGATTAGACTCGAGAAATCCTCCGAAAGGGGGAAGACTCGTAAAGCATAGAGCTCGAAGTTCCTTCTTCTGGTGTGTGGCGATCTGTTGATGAACTCCACGGGATTTACATGATTGATACCATAGAGCTAAAGGCAGACACCAAGACTAGACATGACGGACCCGATTTGACTACTTCCACTGATAAGTCCATTCCTGGTCACTCAAACGAGATTGAGATTTAGGCCGATTTTGATCTTATCGCTTTTATTCAGAAATTCGGGCCTTTTGATGAGAAAGATGATTCGGTTGAGATTATAGAGGACGAATAGAGTTCGACTACTTCTACTGATGACTTCATTCTTTTTGGTTTTAAATTGGATGAGACCTCGCAGGACGACACTGATTACACTACTTCCGATGGATGAGTTCGTCCCATTCCACTTTGATATCAGCGAGACACCCAAGGGCGAACCTAGCTATACTACTTCCATTGACCAGTTCGTGCCTTTTCGATTTGACTCCACTGAGGGCCTTCACCTTGTCGACCCTGATCGGTTAGTGTCATCTGAGGATCCTGATGTCGACCTGCACCACACTAGATCTATTCCTCAGTGGTCCCGCAAGAAGGTTCGCTTTCAACCTTCTTGACCATTTGTATATCCATTCCGTTGCATATTCTCTTTTGTGTACCTCTGTCTCTCTCCCGTCTTGCTTATCTACCCCATTCTCGTGTGTGCCTTGCTTAGGACGTACTTTGTCCTAAGTATAGGGGGGTTGATGAGCCAAGTGTTCATTCGTCGTTCTGTTTCATCACTCCTGTTGTTGCCTATACTTAGGGCTTCTTTTACCCTAAGTATAGGGGGAGTGATGTGTACATCCTCATCTATCCTATCTTCTTCATCATTCTTTTCTTCTTTTCTTCTTTTCCTTTTTTATCCTCTTTATATATCAGAAAGGTGTCGCCCCTTTTTTGACAGTCTTCTATACTTAGGATGTACTTTGTCTTAAGTATAGGGGGTGTGCACCCTGAGTTTTCATTCTTTTCGATCCTCGCCATTGTCTCCTCTTCTTGTCTATACTTAGGGATATCTTACCCTAAGTATAGTGGGAGACAATCTGAGTACGATCTGTTCATTTCCACCCTTGACCCTCCCTGCTTTGTGTACAGTCTGCTATACTTAGGATTATTTGATCCTAAGTATAGGGGGAAGGTCAACTTCTCATTCGTTCATTCCTTCATTTATTTGTTATTCTTTAGACTTGTCTATACTCAGTACGAGTTATGTCTTCTCTTTTCTCTTCGATCCATGAGGACATAGCTCAAGCTAAGTATAGGGGGGTCATATATACTATGTATATATTTTAGCCATAACTCGTACTTTCGTATTTTTACTAATAAATATGGCTAAAAATCCATTAAAAACCTTAATAAAAAGGTGTCATTCCTCAAATTCTTTTTGTATTTACTGATTAATAAATCAGGTGAAAATGTTTTTTGCAAAATGTTTGAAAAATAGTTTGAAAATCTTTATGAAAAATCTTTTAAAAACTATTTTGAAAATATTTTGTTACATGTTTTCAACCTGTGTAAAATTATTTGGTTTGAAAATTTTATTTTTTTGTGTGAATTTTTTTTTGAAAAACTATTTGCAAATGGTTTGAAAAATGGTTGCAAAAATATTTTGAAAAATCTATCTATACTGTTTGAAAAACCTTTGCAAAATAATTTTCAAATATGTGTACATGTTTGTAAAAAGGTTTGTAAAAATTATTTTGGACTATAGTTTTCAAAATTGTTTGAAAATATTCTTGTTCAAATAAGTTTGAGGAATATATACATCATACCTAAAATTCTTTATATGTATACCTATTAAATTGACCACTTACCCTTGTAAATTCTCAAAACCCACTTCTTGTAAATATGAGATGCATCCCTGTGTTAATATTTGTACCTAGCTTTTATCCAAAAATCTTTGTTTTCAAAAATTCCAAAAAACATTTGCAAAATTAAAATCCAAAAACATCTGAAAAATCTTTTTGAAAAATACAGAAAAATACATATGCATCATCTTTTCAAAAATCCATAAAAGTTCAAAATCTTTGAAAATCGCATCACAAAAATATTTCCAGCATTCTGCATAGCATTTGCATAGCATGGGCATTTTTCGGATTGAGTTTGATAGTTGAACAAGTCTAAATAAAATCCGAAGATTGGAGCTTGGTTGGACCTTAAAATCTACCTAATAACAGGAACCTTATAGGAACTAGAATTGAGGTACTTCAGGTCTAGTTGACTTAATTCTTTGAGGATCACGAGTCTTGGTTCAATGGATTCTTGACTGCCTAAGTAGAGTATTTCGGAACACACACACGACTCTTGTTGATAATGACCTAACTTGGACACTTGCACCTTTCACTTGGCTAAACTCAGTTGGAGTGGTGAGGGGGTTGGATTTGCCGGTATGAGACGCACACAAGTGGAAACATTTGTCCTCCTCTAGGGAGGGAAGTGCACCCCAACCCGTTCAGTGATGAGGAATTCTAAAGACAGGAGAGTGTGGGTTGCAGTAAAGCTTCAAAAGAGGGATAGTATACTAGCTCAAGAGGAAAAACTCCCTATGTAAATGATGTTGTATATAGTATTTCAAAAAAAGTGGACATGCCTGTATAAAAATAAATGCCTGCCAAAGTATGTGAATATGTTGTATAGCCAATAAGCAAGCTTGAGTTCCAAATTCAAATTATGTGAGCCTACAGCTGGATGACTTGACTACACTGGTCTTGCTTCCTAGGATAGGTAGCTACACTGGCTACCGTCCATTCTTCTCTTCACCCCTCCTCTTGAGCTGGTTACCACTTGAACTTAGAAGGAAATACCCCACTCCTCGAGGAAAGAGTTATTGGATTGGGGAATCATTGGGTTGTCATACTGGAGAAGTCAGTCTCTTTGTCATTCTAGTTGGGGAGAGCCACCGTCACTTACACGGTACGAGTCAGATTCATAGTCGTAAGGGTTTGCGTATGAGTTGAGATATTTCTGACCTGGCTATTGAGGAGACTTGATCAGAGTTTTGGGATTCTCGAAGGCTGTTGGATTTCAAATCCAGTTTTCATTAAGTTTCTACCTGCACTAAAATTTCGAAGGTCCGATTTAAGCTCCAAACTTTAATTTTGTGAAGACAAGTTTGACAATTAAATTTAAACCATCTTTCTTCTTTTTCTTTTCTTTGTTTTTCTTTCTGCACTTATTGCATAAGTGTTTGCTAGGGACTAGCAAAGGCAAGTATTGGGGGATGATGAATCCACATTTCATCATCTTTTTTCTATCATTTTGGCCTCAAAAACTCTGGCAAATGCTTGTAAATACCCTTAAATCTCGCATTTTTGCATTCATGCATGTGTGTGTAAATAGTGTATAAAATACTGTTTTAGAGCCAAAATAATAGAATAAAGAAAAGAAAAGAAAAAGAATAAAATATTGTAAATATTTTATGACCCGAAACCCTGAGACCTAGGCATCTCGATGAATAGGTCGACAAGGAATAAAGTAGGGGGAGATAAGGGCCAGAAACCAATAAGAATTCCTTTTACTTAATTCATTCTTTATTCATTTTGGGACATATTTTTGATTCCACTTTTTATACTTTAAATAAAGAAACTTTGTACTTGAAAGTTGTAGATAATTAAATATAGAAAAATACAAAATTTATTTCAGACAAAAACAATGCACAGTTAAAAAGATATGATCTGAATAAGATTCCAGAATCCTAACTTCCCAGACCTGTATCTCTCAAATAAAACTCGAAATGTATCAAAATAACCTTTAATTTATATAATTTTCAATAAGCTATTTAATGAAGGTGGTTTCGTATTTTACGGAGCTACGGTTTGAAAGTTGAGTTTTGGACCCCTATTGTATACTTGTACAGCTTAAAATATTCAATTTATTAATTATTCATTATTTTTATAATTTTATATTTTTATAATTTTGTAAATATTATTTATAATATATTTGTACATTAAAAATCAGAACAAAACACTAAAGAAAAACACAAAAATTAAATACCTGTATATAACACATAGGTATAATACCTGTACATATACCTATAAAATTAATACTTCTATTTTATTAAGCATACAAAACACATCAGAAAAATAAAATAAAATATATTTAAGTGTATAAAATAATTTCTAAATATATAAAATAATAAACAAAATTAATAAAATCAAATATACAAAATAAAAATAAAATATTAAAATATATAGATATGTATACCTATATAGGCTATAAAAGGTAACTTGTATTTTTATACCTCAGAAAAATAAATAAAAATCATAATAAAATAATTTACAAAATAATAAACATATTTTATTTAATAACAAAAATTAATAAATTTGTTTTCTATTTTTAATTTATTCTACAAATATTTTTTCCAGGCTTTTTCCTGGTTGGTCCACGTGGACCAACCAGGAGGGCTGGAGAGTCGACCTGCGGTCAACCTCTGACCCAGCGCCTGCCCTTTGTCAGAGACCTCATTTTTCGTCTATCTTCGTGATTTTTTCGAGCCGTATCCTTTCATCTTATCGTGATGGATCCTTCACGACTTTTGTTCACCATATATCAAGGATTCACGCCTATGGTTATTCTTGATCTTTGCATCGCTGGCGTGACCGTTGCGCTTCGATCTTTGAACCCTGTCACACCATTGTAAAAAAATTGCCCCACACTTCCATTGATCCTTGAACCCTTTCTTTGCCACGTTTAGACATCCGGGGATCTCCTGGGTTGACTCCTGTGAGAGGGGAGTCCCTTGCATCCCCGTCGAGGTACGGCAAGGCCTTGAAAGCTGCATTCCAACCATCTCCGACCAAGCTTGGCTGTGAGATCCATCTCAGGCATCTCTGCCTTCGAGGTTTGTTTTTCCTTACTTTTTCTTGCATTTTCTTATTTAGCTTAGCCTTAGGAATCGAATACCACCTTTGCTTTCAAACTGTGATCCATCCGAGCCACCTCCGCCACCACCTCGCCGGAGATGGCTCCGGCGAGCTCCTAATTCGCCCATCGCCAACCATTTTCACCCCGCTAGCCCTGGAATCCGTCCTTCTTCGTGTCTCGCATTTACTTGCAGGTACTAGGCGCTCAAAGACTCCAGCTAGAGTCAGATTTTGTCGAGATAGAGGTACTTGGACCCCTAGCCTCCTCCAGCCTTGTCGTGGCGCACCTAGGCTCATCGAGCCATTTTGGCTCCACCGACGAGTCGGGGGACCTTCCAGAAGTCGTCATAGGCCTTCTGTCGTGAAGGAGGTGGCCGGAGCAATGCCCCATTGCTGACTGAAGTTCGACCTCGACCGCGTTCTTCCCTGTTCTTGCAAGGAAGGTCACGACCGTTGGATCGGGCCTTGGTCCCAGAATCAGCAGCCGTCGTTCGATCAAGCGAGCCAGCATCGTCGGATCCTCGTGGCCATCATCAGCGAACCATCATCGGCTGTCCTAGAAGCGCCACGTGGATTAGTGAAGGAAGCCCCGCCGTTCGATCTGATCATGCACTGGGTATTTTATGCTCAAACCCCCGCCTGTTTTTGTATTTATTAAATAACATTAAAACTTTCATCTGCTGCTTTAAACATTTTGTAACATTTATGATAAAGCCCCTGTACTTTTGATATTTGCAAACAAGTCCCTGTCCACGTCACCTCAAGTAAATCGTGTACGTGGGGTGGTGGACATTTTCCAAAGGACCCCCTGTGGGTTTGTTATTTCATTCTAGTCCAGGAAATATTTTATTAAGTGTAATATTTTTTGTGAAATTGCAAAACATTCCCCCAGGTTTTTATATTTGTGTTTATGTCCCTGCTGGGCATGTGCTAGTCACGTGCAGGCTTGGAAATTTTGCACGCACACCCCTGGGAGTTTGGCTATTTGTGATTGGTCCTGGAACTTTGTTAATTAGTTATAAATTTCTGGAAAAATTGCACTTTGGCCCTGGATGTTTTGGTCCTGGAAAAATTAGTTATAAATTTCTGGCTATTTGTGGCTGGTCCTGAAACTTTGTTAATTAGTCATAAAAAGCTTAAAAATTCCAGAAAAAACCTAAAAATGTAATTTTTGTCTTTGAATTTTCTCTGTTTTATTCTCTTTGTTTTAAAATTAATTTGAGGAATTTTTGGTTCTGTTTGATATTTTATTTCTCCATTTTAGTTTCAGCCTTTTGTTTTGCTCATTGTTTTCAATATTTTTGCCTTTAAAAATACCAAAAAAATAGGAAAAATATAAAAAAATCACAAAACATTAAAAAAATATAAAAAGCCCAAGAAGATTTCATTTCCTGATTTTTGACTATTTTTACCTCCTTTTCTATATATATTATATCTCTCTTTTCCTTCTTGTGTATCTACTTTATTATTTAAAAGAAAACATAAAAAATATAAAATACAAAAAGAAAATACAAAATCAGTAAATTAAAAATCAAAATATAAAAAATAATAAAACAAAAAATATATCTATATAAATTAAAAACCTACAAAAATAGCACATTTGTAGACATTTGATCACATTCATTCTTGTGCATTGATTTCCCGATCTATCGTGCTTGTTCCTTGTGTTCGACACTCTACACATACTTGCACCTATACACATCTATGTTGCAGAGTTATAATAAATTTTAACACTACACATTTACTTTCATTGCTTGATTTACTTGTTGTGGGTTAATTGTTGATTTAATCCGGATTTCGTGTGGTCGACTCATCGACTAAGTTCCCGCTTTGTGTGGAACTTAAGACCTATCGATCTGCAGGTTAATAAACTACCAATCTCAACCATTAATAATTAATCTTGCGGTTGTTATTAATAATATGTTAATATTATTTATTAATTAAGCAAAACCCATTTTGGTCTTTATACATTATCTAAATATAGTATGTAACCACCTCAATTATCTCTTCCGTTAATGTCACCTTAATTACTTATTTAAAATTAGAAACCCTAATTATTTTGGCATGTTGAGGCATCATTTTATGTGTTGACGGCGGCTTGCGGGAGGAAGAGGAGGACGACGATGTTCCTCCATCACATCATCGTCGCGTTCCTTGTAGGTGTCGCATCGTTGTCACGTTCCTCCATCGCATCATTAATGCTTTCCTCCGTCGCATCGTCGTCCCATTCCTTGCAGGCAACTATGGCGCTGTCACAGATGATGGCAACGATGGCAATCATTGATATGGAGATGATGATCACGTGCTTCTTGGAACGGTTCCCAATAGCATGCGCAGCCTCGTCGGCAAAGAAGAAGTGGGTGGCGTACGTAGTTGGCAGGGGATGACGTCGTGACTCTCCAGGAAGTTCTTCATGCAGGCGACGACACCAATATGTAGATCGGATGGCGACGTGTGTAGCAATGGTGGCAACACAAGGAGGCCATGCAACCATTATGTCTTGCATAATTCTTGTGTATTATACAATTTTGATGTGTATTATTATAGTTTTGATGTGTATTATACATATTCGACACGTATTTTACATATAAATTGTATGTGAATGTCAAATGTAGTTTTTTTTATATATCTTGTATTTTGATGTATGTTACACATTTTGGATTCTTATTATACTTTTTGGATGTGTATTATACATGTTTAGATGTGCATTATATACATTAAAAACATGCATAATACATTTTTTTTAAAAAGGATTGCATATTTCACATAAATCACGACAAACATAAAAATAACTAATATATTACTAATGTGAATTGTATTATACAAATAATCATACATTTTTTTACAAATGGAAGATGAATTTTGAATGAACCACAGATTCTACAAAAAACATACAATCATTACAAAAGGAGCCACATATTCTACAAAAAAAACATGTGAGGATACAAACATCTGCCCCATGTTATATCGTCCAGCACAAAGCTGGACATTATTTAAATATGGTATTGCAAAAAATACCAAAATTATATCTAACTAAATTTAGTATTTTAAAATATTAGATGTTATGCATAATTAATGCAAAGTTGATGACCAAAATACCCTTTTGGACAAACAAATTCATGATGTCGTTAGATTTGAATCTAGTGGTTATGACCGTTGGTCTTCCTTACACATGGAAGGACTGGAAGGGCCCCCTATATATATAGGGTAAATATGTATGCCCCCTAGGGGGATCTAACTTAGCTCCTCCCGCCCCATTTTTCACATATTTTTTATTTTTCTGAAAATAAAAATTGTGTAAATTCATTATTATATCCCTATATTATGTCATTCAAATTTCATGCAAAACAGAGACTCATACAACCTCAACCAAACAAGGTCAATTAAAAAATCCTGGGACCGTTAAAAAATGTCTGTCTAGATGGAGGATGTAGGATTCCTTGTTTCACATGAAATTTGAATGACATAATATAGGATATAGTGATCAATATTCATGGAAAAATTTTCAAAAAAAATAAAAAAAAGGAGAAAATAGGACGGGGGAGCTAACTAGGGTGCAACCCCATTTATCTCATATATATATGAATTTCATTTAATAATATCAACAACAATTTTATGGTCATTTTATTTTGAAAATGTTCATCAACTTCTTTATTTATCAATTTTCAGAAAATATTTTCGATGAGTAGAACTAATGCATATATTCGTAAAACATCAACGTGTTATGTAGAATTTATATTCACTTTTGTAAATCCGATAATACTTTTACATTCTCAGTAAAATAGTCTTTAGTAAATGAGTACCTTCCTTTTGTAAATTTATATTGTCCTTTGTAAAATAAGTTGCATAACTGTAATATTTATATTCATTTTTTAACTCGATAATACATTTTTTAACGTTTCCATCCAAATCATTTTTAGTAAATGGGTATCCTCCTTTTGTAATTTTGTATAGAACTTTGTAATTTTTCGCACTCCATAAAATATCACGCTCCTTTTGCAGGCCTTTGTATGTAGCATGTCATAGTTGCAATATCCAGATTGGTTTGTATGTAACATGTCATAGTTGCAATATCCAGATTGCCTTTGTAAAAGTTCATGGACGCTTTGTAATATTTGTATGGTCTTCAAAAAAGATGAGTCTTTGCAAAATAAATGAATCAATATGTAGAAAATAATGAAAGTTATGCTAAAGATATAACCCCAATGCAAAAAAAGAACATACAAGTTCTTATGTCCTCCATCCTCCTCCAGGATGCATCCCGTCCTTTGCCCTCCTCGCAACTGCCATCCATGCCTCCATCACATTCCTCTCAACCCCCATCCCTGTGAGTCACCGAGAAATCCACCATCGTCGCACATTACAACATGGCATCCTCATCATCATGCATCAAACATCATCATCACCCTTGCATACCACATGTTGCCACCATTGTACACCACATGCCATCACGACGACAACAAATTCCATGCAGCTGCATGCCATCATCACTACACACCGTACCCCACGCATCATAGTCACCATCGCACGCCATAGAATGATGTCATCCTCTTGCATTGTACACCACCGTCGTCCTGTCATGTTCTACATGCTCCCGCATTGTAGTCGCCAAGAGAAGGGAGGGAAAGAGAGTTAAATTAAGTCATATGATTTTCACATTCTATTTTTTAGAATGCAATAAAATGATAAAAATAGGTTTCTTATCATTAAATTAATACATATAATAGGTCAATTATTTCAACTATGTAATCTAAAATAGGTCATTTGAAATTATTCCTATATAAATATAGGAATAACACGTTTTTGGAAATTGATAAATAAAGAAATTAACGAAATTTTTGAAATAAAGTGATCCTAAATAGTAATTGACATTAGTAAATGAAATTCGAATTTCAATTGAAATAAAATGATGGAAATACCCTTTTGGACAATGTACCATTGGATCAAGATCTAATGGATCTTGTTGATGGCTTACCATGGAAATGGTGAGCCCCAATTTAATTTGAAATGCACCATATATATATTATATATATTATATATAGAGAGAGAGAGAGAGAGAGAGACTCCTCTAAAATATATCCAAAGATGGAAAGGGGGGAGGACTATGTTATCCCATCACGTAGAAATAGTGATGTGAATTTTTCACGCATACCTCATGTTATATTGTACGATCCGAGCAAGAGAACCTCCTCTAAAATATATCCTATAGATTTTGAGTGAGAGAAAACCATAAACGTCAAGAAATCATTCTAAAAATATGATATAGGAAGAAGGGCTTACCTCCAAGCTAAAAACCAAGAGGATCTTTGTGTTCCCCATGCTTTCCTCGCAAAGTTGATACCATTGATACACTTTAATGATCTCCATTGAGCCCCCGATGAACAAGGTGGTGTCTATGGAGGCGAAGAATGATGGGATAAGGTAGAGATAGATTAGGGTTTCCATGGCCATCCACATTCTTCCTTACAAATGATTTGGGTTGTCAATTTCCAAAACCCATAGCTAAATATTTTGATGGAATAACCCATTCACTAAAACGATCATATCACCTTCATCTGAAGTTGCAGTCATAAAAATTAGGACGTGTTGGAATCCTGATGATAAGATGCTTCTATTTATCCAATTGAATTCTAAGCTCAGTTAGTCTTCAATGGAAAAGTTGGGGTTTTACATAGAATAAGAATAATTTTACTAATTTTCTTTGGATTTTTATTTTTTATTAATGGCTAGAATAGATGACAAAGGAATATAATTATGAGGGAAAAGCTTTTTTTAAATTAATTTTTAAGAAAAAAACTAGCCTACTTCAAAATTTGGATTCTCAACTTTCCAAATTAAATAAACTACAAAATACTTAGTCTATAAAGATGGAAATAAATGAAAATAGGGGTCGTATTGTAGGACTTCTCTGAAATCCCTAGAAATCACAATGATAATTGATTATCCTATTAGTAGGTTCTCAAGTAGATCACAATTAATTCAACTTAAAAAAGGACATAGAATAATTTGAAAATTGAGAACAACAAACAAAACTACAATAGAAAAGTTGGAATACTTTATAATGAAATAAAATATTTTAGTATAAAGTTTAGTGATAATAATTATATATCATTATATTTTTATATAATTAAATTACTAGATTTTTAGAAGATGAAAAATAATTTATTATGAAATAAAAAACTACTTTTTTATATTTATTTTTAAGATCGTAACGTGATAACTAAGGAGATATTTTTTAATTTTTTAGAGTTGATTACTTCAATTCAAATAAAGATTCACTAAGTAAATAATTTTGAAACAAATTAGTAATTACTCAAATAAATTTAGATTAATTTATTTTATATAAAACATTTCTAATGAGATAAATATGAAAATGAATTATCTGAAACTTTTTGACTTAATTTATAGTGTCTAAAGCCAATAATTAGATAGATAATAGCTAGAAATTCAAATTTAATCTTAATAATATGAAAAATGGTTTTTAGTGAAATTAATTCCATGCAGATGTGAAAAAATAAATCAAATTTTGTAGATATATTAGACTTGATAAAAATGAGTAATATAATTTAGAGGAAAATATAAAACAACCACTACATATATTTTAAAATTTCCAAACAAATAATCTAAGATGCACTGAAAATACAGGAATCCATATAGAATAAAATGATTTTTACAAACAAAAATAGATTTCTAAAATTAAAATAAAAAAATTGAAAATAAAATCTAGAAAAATAAGAAAATAAAAAATAAATATAGCGAATATCATCGAAATGCATAAAATAAAGTGTGGTAGGAGACAAATAAAAAAGATTTTTGATTACTTTTTGATTTTTTAATGAAGGAAGATGCCAATAATATTGAAGGAAAATGCACGAAATCAAGTAAAAAATGCAAGAAAATGTAGGCAACCTTATAAAGTTAATTTATCATACATAGAGCAATGCCTTCAAGAAACTAACCATGCTTGTCACAATCATGATAAATCATAGAACCAATCAATTTCAAAGAGTCAGGGTCAATCCATAAAGAGGCTGACTTTTGAAGCAAAATTCCCACGTGATCTTAATGTTGACATGAATTTTCATAACAATTTTAGCATATAAAAAACGTAAAATACGAATAAAGAGGTTGAATCATAAATATGCAAACAAATATGTTTTCGAATAAAGAGAATTAACGTTATTAAAATATTTAATATTGTAGTTATCTTATAAAAGAAATACTAGAATTTAATTTGAATTAGGTCTACAAATAGATTCAAATTTTGAGTTTAAATGACTTGTAAGGGCTAATTTGCAATAGAAATTATTTTCAATACTATACATATTACATACATAAAAAACAAACGGTTACTTGGTGCTATATTGGGAAATGTTTGTCAATGAACTCCGGCTACCATTGATGCATGCATTAACCGATAGCTGTGGTGCGATATTTAGAGATGTATGTTGTAGCGATCGAAAGTACTGCAGAGGCTTGCTGTATAACTCTTGGCTACTGGATCTTGATCGAGCGGTTCACACGAAATCGATATTTTTGTGAGCCCTTATTGTGGGAGTTCGTGTTGACCGCTCGATCCTTGATCTCAATTTACAACAGTCCTTTGCAATAGTGTGGAGGATTTGCTCTCGTATGTTGTATATCTCCATGGAGAGAGAGAGAGGAGAGAGGAGAGATTGATAGACATATGCTGTTCTTTTCTTACACAAGTAATATTAGGAGAAGAAGGATCATGTTAAGGGGTGATAGGGAGGAGATAGCAAAAGAGCCACCGTTTATTTTCAAAAAAAAAAAGGTGTCTTTCACCGCGCCAATAATCCTTTACCCCTTGAAAAAGAACACGAAAGAAAATATGGGTCCCTCCTGTGAATCTGCCATGAAAGCAGCAACGGATCGCAGCTAGGGATGAGCATTGGGCTGGGCCGACCCAGCCCAGCCCGAAGCCCGGCCCGCATAGCCCGGCCCGGCCCGAGCCCGAATTATTTATGGGCCGGGCTTGGGCCAAAGATGTAGGCCCATTTGATAATTGGGCCAGGCTTGGGCTTAGCTCGGCCCAGCCCATTAGGCCCGATAGCCCGGCCCGCGTAGAAGCCCAAAATTAGGCCCGTTAGGCCCGATAGCCTAGCCCACATAGAACCTATATGTGTCTAGACTTTGATATCTCATTTAAATATATTCATCTGGATTTAATGAGGGAGTTGACGATGTCAACAGATTAATCCACTTGAGGTACATTTTCAACATGTTTGTTTACTATTATTTGCACATGTTTCTATAATATCTCTATTAAACTCTTTCTATTAGATATTGTAGAATCATATATATGACCAAATCCGTGCAAAACAGTAGGATAACTAAATAATAAAGACCTAAATAACTAATAAATACTTCATAACGAAAATTACAATCAAAATAACCAAATGAGGGTACGCAAAGTTTATGGGCTCACCAAGTCTAGATCCATAAGTTTTTTGCCGGTACAAGCCCAATTGACGATTGAGACATTATGGGCCGGCCCGGCCCAGGCCCGACCCATAATAATTGGGTCGGACGTGGGCCTGGGCCTTTAAAAATAAATTTAGTGGGCCTAGGCCCGACCCAAAGCCCACAAACTTAAATGGGCCTGGGCCTGGGCCCTGTAGGGTCCGACCCAGGCCCGGCCCATGCTCATCCCTAATCGCAGCACAAGTTTTCCCACCACTCCCCAAATGCTCGGGAACAGCACCCGATGCCCGACGCCCAATGCCTCCTCCCCGTTGTACGAAAGAAAAGCAACGCGCGCCGTAGGTGCCATTGCCATCGGTGACACGCAGGTGCATGGAATCATGGCCTCCCCCCTTTGCAGAGCGCAGTCACAGTAGCGCAAGAGCAGCAGGCATATAAGTGACACATAATTAATAACCAGCAAAGCATTGCATCTCAATCTCTCTTCAGTTGCTACTCCACTCAAGCTCAGCCCCACTTCTCTTTTGCTCTTTAATTCCCTTTTCTTTCTCCCCTCCCCATGGAATAGAATCACCTCCTAATTCCCCCTCTCTCTATAAAGCAACCAAAGCATATCCACCCTCCTTTCAACAACTTACCTCCAGCTCTTGCTCTCTCCCCCACTCCACCCCACCCTTTCACCTTTGTCTCACTCCCTACAAGAGCAACATGCCTGTCTCTGCGAATTCCTAAGTACCCAATTCTTTGCTTTTGTTCAGATAGAGAGACGAGAGGTAGGATATGGGTTGTGGTCAGAAGAGATTGTGGAGCACTGTAATGGCCATTGTTTACGCAAGCTTGTTGATGGCCATGTTGTTGCAAGAACAGAGGACCTCTGTAGGTGGGCTGGCCTCGTCAATGGCGCCTAAGCCGGATAATTTCAAGCGCTCGCAACTCTTCAACTCCAGCAAGAGGAGGGTTCCAAATGGAGCAGACCCAATTCACAACAGGTTTGTTCCATCCTTCTCTCTGTCTAATCTGGTATCGAAGAGTGAGATATTAGAAATCAGCTTACCAAGATTGAAAAGCTCGTGCGAAACTCATAGTTATGTCCGATAACCATTTTTTTCGGCTTGGTAACTAGGATCCATGTAGTCCTCTTGTTAGCTCTAGTTTTTTATAGTTATGATAGCTGCTCAAACATAACAGAATCAGATAAGAATACATAAGCGTTACTGTTTTCAAATAATTTTATTCTCAACTAGTTAATCTGGAAGAAAATAACCTTGTCAGGCTAATGCCAGATTCAGATTTTATATTCTTCATGGGCCCATCTTCTTAAGTTTCAGGTTCTTTTGTGTTGTCTTTGTTTGCCCGAACCCAATAAAGCAAAAGTCTGCCAAATAAGGTTTAAAAAAGAGAGAGAAAAAAACTGCGCACCCACTTTAGTCTCCACAACCCAGCATTTCTTTATCCAAAATCATTGTATTAACTACATATTATATTGTTCCTTACATATTATACTGTGCACCCCAACCATCACCTTCTTAATTTTGCATGAAAAACCCAACGTACCTGAAACAAGTGCTGACTGGCTGCTTGCATCTGATTACTTTACTGCAGGAGAGCAGGGAAGGCATGGACGCCCCCTGGAAGAGCGTAGTGGAGGGGGGGAGGGGTGGCTACTTGAAGGAGCTCAGTTTGGAGGAAGGGGGTGGGGGAGAGCGGTTTCATTGCTTGGGTCCTTGGATTTGGCAAAACGCCTATAAACACTTGCTGCCAAAACCTCTACTTTGCCAAAGTGGTGCCCTTTATGAGGTGTGATGAACGGTGGGGGGGAAGGAAATCGGCAAAGCTTCTCTTGGACAAAATAGAGCGCCCAACAGTCACATTGGAATGTGGGATGCACACACCTCTTTCTTTTGGCAGCCAGCTTTGGAATTCCATTTGTTTGTTTTAAGGGTGTGTCTGTATGTGAAGGAGAGAAAGAGAGAGAAAGATGAGTGCTTTATTTTGCTTTAGTATTCCATGTCTTTTGCTTTCTTTTGACGGGTGAGGAGCAGAGGTGGTGGTGTTCTTTTGCATCAATGTTCACGACCCAACAATGGTAATAAATATATAGTAAATAGTGTGGAGGAGAGATGGATATCTTCAGATTGCAGTGGCAGTTCTCTGACATTAGTAAATGATTGCATCGAATCAGAGATGGCTTTTTGGACTCTCTGGAACCAAGTTAGACCTATTGTTTGTTTAACTCTTGGAAAATTATAGCAGTTGTTTCGATGTTAGTTAAATAATGAATCTTTAATTTAGATAACATGAGCATAAGCTCTTCGTTACTTAGTTGGAAGATGTTGGACCCAGATGATTAATTGTCATTGAAGAAATATAAGCAAACTCAGATTTGAATAACCATGTTATTAGAGTTTCAACGTACTTAGTTACTTATAAATAATTATCTGTTAGTATGTTGAAAATCTTGCTAATAGTTTCTTATAACCTATTAAACTACGATCCTTTCAGGACATTTCTCATAATTCGAATGTGTTTTTCTGGTTGAAAATCCTGCTAATCTTGTAAATCCAAAGGCTGCAAATCTTGAAAAACTAAATTTTGAAATTCGACGGGTTCAGTTACATTATGTGAAGAGTCAAGTTTCATCATTTGTAAATTTATGTTGGTGATGAATAAATTGAATAACTAAGCATTGTTGGAGGTGTGAAGCATAAGTTGCAAACTATAAACATTTGGAGCCACAATGTCATATTTGTACACTTTGAGCAAGTGGGCACAATTCTAATCCTTGTCTTGGTTTAAATTTGGGACAACACTTACCTAATGAGTCTATCCCTAAATATAATGATTTCCCTTTTTAACAGGTTAAGGGGCCCATTAGGGACTGACGACTATTCCTTATGACTCGTGGAATACAATTTGACATACTTATGTATACAAGATACATTCTACTAACATATAGGGATGAGTATTGGGGCGGGTCCTTGTTGGTCGTACATGGCCCGGGTCCAAGCCCACTTCACATAAGGGATTTGGGCTAGACCAAGACCTGTAAAATCTATCAAAGTTCAACCCAATATAGTACAAAGTATGTATATATATCTAATAACAACAATACAACTATTATGTACTCTTTTAATTTGTTACTGAAAAGGATCAAATTGCATTTTTCTATATAAATTCTGATTAAGGGTCTTAAGGAAGTTTTACGCATCACAATTTTTATTTTGTTATAAGAAATCTCATGAATTAAATGATCATTTAACATATTATAGTATGTTCATATTAACCAAGAACTGTAAAATGTATGAAGAGTGAATTACCCATTGCTAAGAGAATAATAAAACATATTATAATATGCATCATTTTTTAACATTTTACAATTTATTAGGATAGTGGGTTGAAAAGGGCTCAGGCAAACCTCGACCTATACCTAGCCTGAAAAACTATATGGGCCCATATTTTGGATCTAGATAATCTGCTTCAATTTCAGATCTGGGCTGGGATGGGCTAATAGGATCGATTTTAAGCAAGAGATGGTTCGCCCTGGCCTGACATAATGGTCATTGATGAATCTCATATTCATTATCTTTATTTTCGCTAATTATCCCTATATTTTAAATTAATTAAGTAACATAATAATTAATTAACTTGATTTAACACATCTTGTAATAATTAAGACTAATTAGTGTACTTATAAAATGTTTAAATATTATATATATATGTGTGTGTTTAGATTTTTCATTTATTTTTTTTGTTTATCATTAATAAAAATCCTATAAAAATGAAAGTCTCTAACTATATATTATTTAATTTACATTTGTTATTCATTTCTCTATTTTTTGATTGGGTGTGTGGCCCAATCTGGAGCTAACACCTAGGTGGCTCTTCATAAGCCACTGTGCGCCTCTTTGACTGTATGATCATAAGATCAGATGGACCTGATCGATTCACCAATGCCTCATCATCATCAATTGATCAAATGACGCTCCTTCACCCATTCACGCTTCATTTTCGGTTGTTGTTTATCACGTGATCCAACGGTGCAGGACCATCGTCTACCTTGGGTAGTTGAACCCATTGTGTCTCTTCGTTGATGGTGGTTTTCTCTATCTCCACTGGCCACTCCATGTGGATTTACTGGTCAAGATTAGGGTCATTCTAAAACCACTTTGACTCTCTCCTTCTTCAACCCCTTCATGCCCGTCTTCCACCAAAGCATAATGGCTATATAATAGTTGAAACTATCCCCATTCAACCGCCTAGAGCCACCTCTTCATCGAATAAAACCTCTCTCTGGTTAACTTCGTCCCTCATATGCCCTTTGTGCAAGAAATTCCTAGGCACCTTGTCCTTCTTTTGTGACACAAAGAGATTGCTAGAGAGACAAAAGATCCCTTCTCCAGCGTGATCCACGACCACTTTGACTATGCTACAGTTGCATCCTCTTGTTGCTGCTTGAGCTCATCCTTCGTCGAGGCTTCAAGCGAAGACCGAAAGCTATTTGGGCTTAACACTGACAACCTCCATGCTCATCATCTTCTTCAAGGTAAATCCCAATCCTTAACTTTGTATTTTTTATTTCTTGATTTATTTCACATTGAATCATGCACCTTTCACTCATTTGAGCACATCCACACCATTGTCGACCCTCAACCATCTTCGTGGATCATTTTGATCGCTGCCTTCCCTTCTCCAAACCCCTTTCCCATTCAAATCATTTCACTTCTTTACAAAAGAAGTGAACCTTTATAGGGCTTCCCTCCTATCATGTCCATCAAGCCTTCATTCGACCCATTACACAACTCATTCACTCCACAATTTCTTCGGCTAGATACTTTAACTCGTAGGTTCCAAGAACTGCTTAATTGGACAGAATCTTCGAGCTTACTCATTCAACTCTTTTGCCATCGGTGATTGTACTCTGTTGCGTCGATCAAGACCGATTCAGCTTGTTTTCCAACCTCCATCATCTTCACATGACAACCAGGAAGGTTCCCCATCTATTAGACATTCTTCTAGAGCACGGAGGAAGAAGCTACCCCTCACGGGAGCCCAACCATCTCAACCACGTTGAAGAGGAGAAGGAGCGATCTAGATATCAGCTACCATTGGATCTCTAGATCCTATGGTCATCATCTATGCCGAGCAACCCACACAGACTTGTTTCCTAGGGTTGATACAAGCCAAGCCCGAAGCATCAGAAGCACCCCACATGGTCCAAGCCTCTGTGCCACCCGAGCCTGTAGCATCACGCGTTCCAAATTCAATGATTTTTGATCTTGTTGGATTCATGATTTTATGTTCTATCTTTTTATGCTTTGTATGATCTAATTTGAAGCAAAACAAATCATCTATTTACAGAACAACGTTCTTGTTTTTAATATGATAATTTATTTGCCTTAAATTCGTGCTAAGTTTGCAATGGAATAATTTATCTTAGGTGAATTAATTCTAGTCATCGTGCTTCCTATTTAAATGAGTTTTAAATGATTACAAGATATGTTCAGCTTTGATTAATTAGGAAGATTAACATTCATACTTAAGGACTTAGATGTTTAAAAATTAACTTGATAAACCAATTTAAGTAGCATTTAAATATTTATATTATTTGATTGATTTGATCTAACAGATCAAAGTTCATTAATATTGCAGAAAATTTAGGAGCACTTGTTATCATTGTGAATGTTTGCATTTAATTAGGTTGCATTCATTTTGTAGCGTCTTGTATCATTTATTTAACTTGCATTATAAAACCTCATAAAAATGCATGCATTCATATTGTGTTGCATGCTTGACCTAAATAACATTATAGTCACTTAACCTAGATATTTAATATCTAATTAAATAAACTAATATGCTTGTATACTTATGTTCGACCTTGGACTTATCTAGGTTAAATTTAAGCCCCGATCTCTTTTAATAAGATTTCTTTATCAAGGTTCTGATAAGTGTTAATCAACCGTATTACAATGAGATAAAATTAATATTGGTCGATTAATGACTCATCAGATGATGTTATTTCCGAGGACACAACATCGTTAGATTATTTAATTAGGTTTAGATATTAAATTAAGTGGTTTTTAATATTATTTGGGTCAACTTTGTGTTGTGTTGACTTTGTATTGTTTTGTTGATTTGTTGCTATTTTATGTCATGTCATCTAGATAATGATCTCTTTGATATATCTAACCATCTTGTTGTTGTGGCGAGGCCCGTGGAGTCACGGATGCTCAAAGTGAAGCATAGACAAGGAGTTTGGAGCTCTAGGTTAGAGGAGTCCATAATAGCTTTGCTTAAGGAGTCTAAGAGATAGCTAACTATTTGTTTACTTAGAATATTTTTTTATTTATTATGGTTGTAATTATTTCTAATAATTAATTAGGAAATTTACAACAACTCTTGATTTAGAGCTTCCGATTGTAAAAGAGACATTTTGATTTTTTATTGTGGTGTGTCGAGACATGTTTCACCCCTTGACCAAAAGGTGGGGCTCGACTTAAGTGAACACAAATAAGGATAGGAACACATCCTTTACAACTTAATTTAGGTCAAATCTGTTTGTGACACAACACTTGTAGGTCACATATATTAAGATTCACTAAATATACACACATTAGCTCATTCTGCTTCGCATCAAATTTAATCCAATTCCATCCCGCTAATAGAACTCATGTTTTAGGTTAGACTTCATCGACTTGCATTCATACAGTGTAAAATTTCAATTCGATCTTTCATAACACATGGAGAATGCAAGGAAAAACCTGTAAGTATACATTCTTATGACCATCCATCATTTAATTTACCGCATGCATTCCGTTTTCCGGCTCCTCATCTCTTGAGTTTACAACATAGGATTAAAGGAAAGGAACTGGAAGTTAGGCGATATGTGATGTGTTCATATTTAATCAAGTGATAACAAGCAATAAAATCGAGACTATTAGCAACAAGTTGATTTAATATAACTTGGAATAAAAGTCACCTTGTACTACGGGTGAATAAAGCCCTCATTATTCACAAGTGCCCACCTCCGGATAGAGTGGATGAGGACGTATCCCTAGATATAGATCTCAAATGCCTGGACTTGCCCCCTAAGTCTCCATTTCCAACTCCCACGAATTTGGGAGCTATAAGGGCTTGTCTCTGATCTTAGTTTACGTTTTGGTAGTGTAAGCATGATTGTGTCTTTAAGGATGTGATATTGAACCCAACAGCTCGGGAACATTACCTTTTGTTTGAAAGTTGTTAGGAGCATCGTTGGGCGTAAGGAGACATCTTGTGTGTAACAGACTTCAATATTAGACTGCCACCAACTAAAATCGACAAGATAACTTGATCGAACTCTTATGACCTTCACATGTAAAGTTGTTGAATTAAACATGTTATATTTGCATTTGTATTTTATGAGTAACTCTCTTACATAAAAGTTCATCCCATGGTACATCCATTCCCTCGAATCATTCATAATGCTCAAATCAAATTTTTGTGTCATTGCAGATGAATAGTTGGGGGAAAATTTTGTTCGGACTTCACAAACCTCTCTTTGAACTTCCCAAATATTATGTCATTCTCGGTCCAAGATACCTCACTTCCTGAACCTTCCAGGACTCATGATGACCTTCTTCTTGAATTCATGTTCACTCATTTAGGGGATGGTTACACACCGACCAATACCTTCCTCTCTTCGCTTCTCATCGAGGAAGAATTTTGCCTTGGTGAGCTTGATTTGATTTTCACATATTCTTCTGATCGTAATCCACTCTCTGATGAAGTTTATTCCAAAGATTCATACATGATGCCTCCCGAGCAGCAAAATGATGATGAGGATCATAAAGACCTTTTTCGGCAGATACTGGCTAGGACATCCACTTCTTTAGAGCACATATAGGTTGGATAATGTGAGTTTAGATGCACCAATGGATGCAACATACAAACCTATGCAATATCAGAACTTGAATTGGTTAACTCCTGCCCAACCTGGTGTAGAATATGAGCTCAAACTGCATTGTCTTTCACGGTTGCCCAACTTCAATGGGAATGCACATGAGGAGCCATTCCTAAGAGATTTGATTTGGTCTGTGACAACCTTAGGCATCCTAGGTTTAGTGAAGACTATATTAGGCTCAAAGCTCTTCCTTTCTCCTTGAGAGACAAGGCTGATTATTGGTTGAAGAACCTAGAGGTAGTTATATCTATATATGCTCAGTTCAAGGACCTCTTCCTAAAAAATTCTACTCTTTCAGTAGAACTAATCAAATGCGGACTCGCATCATGCGTTCCTCTCAGTTCCTTAATTAGCCAGTCTATGATACAAGGGAGAGATTCAAAGACATTCTGCAGAAATATCCTTGTCATGGTTTGGAAACTACAATCCTAGTTCAATCTTTCTACGATGGTATCAACCCTGAGATGCAGGGTTTAGTGAGTGTTGCATGTGCAGGCAGCTATACCTCACGTGGAGTGGATACTATCTAGAAGATATTCGAGAGTATGGCTAAAACAAGCCACTCATAGACCCCCACCAGGGCATATACGGACTCCCCTCTTTCACTCTTATCCAAAGGGGGTAAAAAGGTTGTAGTTGATCTCGTTGAGGACTTGATTCCTAGCATGGGAATCATTATAGATAAGTTCACACTCATCGAGCAGATTGACAAGAGAATGAATGAATTGGAGAGCTTGTCTAAACTCTCGAAGTAGATGGAGGAATTCTCTAACGGGTTATCTAAGATAACGATACATGTTGTGTCTACATTCGTTGCTCCCATATAACAAGTACATCATATTCAGGAGCAGCAGATGTCAGGGCCCTTGACTTGGGTAGAGGACTACTCCTTTGCACAACCTTGCCAGCAACATCCATCTACTGAGACCATTTTAGACCAGCACAATGTTGCCACCATGCATGTAGGAATGGGGGACCGTCAACATTACCAATGGCCTCCTACTTTTTACAATACCAGTTTCACTCCTACACATCCAAGCCCTAGAGCCTACCACTCTTAATGACGGATGTAGCAGTACATGCGTCTAACGCATTACAGACGGGCCAACATGGCCCATCTTTTCAGAACTCCCCACAATAGCAGCAATAGTGTCATGGCTAAGAGGTCAGTCTTCACATTTTTTTCTGTCCCCAGGGACAAACTAGGCAGCACCTAGGTTCATAGCATCACTCTTCTTCATCTGGTCCTACGAACATACAACAACAGATTCTCGAGGAGATCTGTTTCTATAAGAGAGAGATTCGGTATATGTGGGTTGACATCAACTGCTTATCTCAATGGCAGGGCAAGTAATTTGCATCATCGGCATCCATTCCTGCTCAGGTTCATGCTAATCCAAATAGCCTGAACAAGACACATCAACAACATTATGATCATGTGTACTACTCAGATTCATCTCGATCTGAGTATGAGATTCTTCTATTTGATAATGTTAATCATATGTTACTCAAGAGCAGAATGAATATGATCTTACCTGATCGGGCAAGGGACATGGAGGAGGATGTCTCTGAGGCTTTACCTGAGAAGACCTTAGAGGATGAGGAGGACATGCATCGTCAGCCATAACAACGCCAAACCGTCAATGCCACTCCAGCGCCAACCGCAGCTCCTGCACTCCTCCGTTCCTTGGTTCCATCGAAGGAGAAAGAAGTGCAAAGAACACCCACGTGCAAGGCAACCCCTCCTTTTGGGAACCTTACGAAAACTACCTTGAAGGTATACAATTAAAGAAGTGCCATTTGGCACAATATTTTCTTATTGAAATTTTATTTCCTGATTTGCAAACAGACCCTTCAATTTGAGCTCAATTTTAGAATAATTTTTCTCATCTTTTTAAATTCTAAAAATTGCACATTATTCCTATATTACTTCTACCTCTCTTGATTATTTATTCAAAATTTTGTGAGCAGTGGATGACTTATTAAAATTCAGAGATTGAGAATCCGTGTAATTTTTCCCGTTTAGGGATCTGATTATCATAGTAATTCATAACTTACTCCAAAAAACTCAAAAACTCAAGTTATGTGTGTTTAATTGTGATTTAACTTATGCCCAAAATTCATTGTAATTAGAAAGTCTCTTATGCTTGAAATAAATTATTGAGTGAAATTTGTAATTAATTTTTAAGTTGATCCACACATAATATTTTCCACAAACTCAAATTTTCTTGATTGCATATTAATAGATCTGTTTGAGATAATTTTGGTTTGATGTGAATTTTAGTTACAGATTTATTAAAAAATAATTACTCACATTCACTATGTTTCAATAGAAAAATCATAAAAAATTTCAAATATTATCAGAAAATTCCAAAAAATAGTGTAAATTCATTTCATCATATTTAATATTCTATCCAAGTTTCATAAGTTTTGCATTTTGTTTGCTCACAAAGTTGCATAAAATCCAGTAAAAAGAGTTAATTTTTCGTTGTTGCATTTAACCCCAAAAAAATAAAAAAAACACTTTTTGCATGCATCATTGAATTGGGTTTACATGAAAAATATCACTTGCCTAGTTTGATCTGATTTTGAGTTAAAATTAATTGGGCTAAATTGCTTATTTTTCTTACGAAACCAATACATTTGCATTTGCATTTGCATTTGCATTCGCATTTCATATTCATAAAAAACACATAAAAATTCTCTCTTGAAAACCGTGCACTATGGTTGATAAATTGAACCTCAAGTTGTTCCTTTTCTTCCTTCAGTTGACCCTAAGGCTTGCCAATGCTAAATAAATATAAAACTGCACATTCATTTAACTTAATTAATTTATTCACGTGGTTGATTTTTTATCAATCATGATTGCCCAACTACAACAATTCGATACAATTAATTAAGGCTTTTCACAGGCTGTCATATGCATAGAAGAACTATACCATTAATGAAAAGGAAATGCTCGTAGTAGTATGGGACCTAGAGAAGTTCACATCATATATTTTGATCTATAAACACAACAATTCGATAGTTAAAGGAAAATAAGGATATAGAGGCACTTCTTCTTAGGTAGATTTTATTACTTCAGGAATTTGATTTGGAGATTAAGGATAAATCTAGAGTTAATAATGTTGTGGCTGGTCATATATCTGGATTGAGCATAAGGATTCCCCTAATACTGAATCAAGTAGAGAGACTTTCCCGGATGAGTCAATCTGTGTTATTGACTCTTTTCCTTGGTATGCCAACATGATGAACTACCATGTCTCCAAGGAAGTTCCCCAAGGTTGGACTAGGAGTAATATTGATGGACTAAAATCAGATTCGAGGAGATATCATTGGGAGGATATGTTCCTTTTCTTTGAGGGACCAGATTGTGTTTAGAGAAGGTGTATTCCTTAGGAGGAAAATTAGAGTGTTCTCACTTACTGCCATACTCTTGAGGTAGGGGAACACCACTCGGGAAAGAGAACCATTCACAAGGTGCTCCAATGTGGATTCTACTGGGTGACCTTGTTTTGAGATGCATTTGATTTTGTAAGGGTGTGCCCTCTCTGTCAGAGAATGGGAGGGACAGTTGGATCTAGAGACGAAATGTCATGTAGCATGTGATATTCTTTGATGTTTTTTATGTATGGGGCATTGATTTTATGGGTCCTTCTCCCAACAATAATGGACATGAGAACATCTTGTTAGTAGTTCACTATTTATCTAGGTGGGTAGAGGCTATCTCAACTTGAACCTCAAACAATAAGACTATTTGTAAAATTGTGAAGGACCACATTATTGCTAAGTTTGAGGTTCTAAAGGTACTTATCTCAGATTGGGGTAACCATTTCATGAACTATGAAATGAAAATTTTTATTTAAAACATATGGATTTGATCGTGGAGTGACTAGTCTCTACAATTCATAATCTAACTACATTGCAGAGGTTTCGAATATGGAAGTGAAGAGTATACTTCAAAAGCTAGTGCAGCCTGATAGGAAGAACTAGTCCAAAATATTGAATCAAGTTCTGTGGGCCTACAAGATGACCTACAACACACAACTCAGAACTTCACTTTAGGATTATCTATGGAAAGCCATGTCATTTGCCTGATGAATTAGTACACAAATCTGAATGGGTAATAAAAAAGATAAACATTAGTTATCACCTAAGGAAACTTTACCATGACTTGAATTTCAATGAAATCAAAGATCCAAAATCATACATATGACAAGAATTTGATCTATAAAGACAAAGTTAAGAAGTGACATGATCAACACATTAGGTGCAAGAGATTTATCCCTAAACAAAAGATGTGATTGTTCAATACAAAGTTAAAGATCTTTCATGGAAACTTAAATCCAAATGGGTGGGTCCCTATAGAGTGAATGAAGTGTACAACAATAGAAGTGTGATCTCGTAGATGGTGAACATTCTTTCTTGGTTAATGGGAAACTGTTGAAACACTTTGTTGAATGAAATGAATGATTAGTTCAAGCTGAGCAGATTTACTTCTGGCAGAATGAATATTATTATGACATTTCAGACCACTCTACATGAAACCGTAACAGTAAGATTCATATCAGAGCAGATTCCATATCTTTGAAGATCCATACATTCTTTATTTCTAATAATAGCTTCTACACTTGATTTGTTATATTATTTTTGTGAGTTTTGGTTCCCTCTTCTTTAGATCTTTACTGCGTAATTAGGTTATTTAAAGCCTAAGTATAAGGGGATTGAATCCCTATTCTGTATATTCCCTTTTTTCTTCTATCACTTTCTCGGTCCCTTCTTATTCCCATTTCTTCTTTGTACTTAGGCTATTTCTAGACTAAGTATAGGGGAACCAAGACCTTGTTTAACTATTCTTCTTTCCTTCTATTCTTTGGTACCCTATTCTTTTCTACTCTCACCCTACACTTAGGTAGTTATAATCTGGAGTATAGGGGGGTCATACCTGTTTCAATCTCATACTTATATTCTACCTTATGTTTAGTATGAGCTATGTTCTTCATCTCACTTTGTGATATGAGGATATAGCACAAGCTAAATATCGTGGGATTTACTTATATATTTCATATATACTTTATCCATAGCTCACACTTTAACATATCTTCATATTAGTATGGGCTAAGGGTATGTGGATTTTAAACTTATTCTATAAAAAAAATTATAAAATATTTTGAAAATCTTTATACATATGTGACATTGTTTGTAAAAATATTTTACATATTATTTGCAAAAGTGTGCACAATATTTTGACACAATTTTTATATACTTACAAATTATTTGAAAATAACCTAAAAATAAAAAATACTAACTAATAAGTGGTTTTATCCCTGACACTTTCACATCACACAAGACATGTGTAATTAAGGATACTTGGTTTAGGGTATAACTTGACTTAGAGTTTAACCATTCTTGTTCATTAGGATCTTAGGGCTTAATAACTTGAACTCCTTAGTTTGAAAGATATACATGCTATATTTCATGTAAAATCTCTATTTGTAAAAGAATGTGACCAACAGTACACTTGCACGGTTGCATAATCATTGTGATGAGTCGATATTTTACAAGAGGAACTAGGATGAGATGTTTGAGTTTGGACCCGATTTAATGATGCTCGAGGATAGGATAAGATTAAATATTGCAACATAAAACCTGAGTCTCAACACTTTAACAAGTATGAGAATAAAGTTCTTATACTATCTTGATTAAAACCTAAGTGTCAGTATGTGTTAAAGCCATTTTAAAATGTTGATAAGCATGCACCAACTTGGCAACAATAATGGAGCTAGCCAAAAATAAAAGAGAACAAGAAAATATACAAAAGAAAGATGATACATTCCAAGAAACATTCAAAGATTTTATGTCAATGGTGAGTGCTCCCAACATTTACAAAGTGCTCCATACTTGACTATTCCATCTGACATTTTTCAGATAAATAAATAAATGGTAGAATGAAGTGGGATTCTATTTATTACATAGAGTTGAGAGTTGGGTCCTAAGGAAAATCTTTTAGACCAAAACCTCGGGCGAAGCTTTGACTCTTGTATATGTAGTCCACACTAACTATCATACTCCTTATATATATGTATGTATGTATGTATCTATGTATGTATGTATGTATGTATGTATGTATGTATGTATGTACACTGAGACTCTGATGACTAGGGAAGTTGAGTTCCTTTTAAATAAGACTTGGGTAAACTCAGAGTATAAGAGTCACATAAAACTCATGTCTTGAACGTCAAGTCTTGTAATTCACATGCACACTTAGGGATTCAACTAACTTATTCATTCTTTATTTGCTCAAGTACAAGTAAAGTTTAAGTTTAGGGAGTGATGAGCTTGATGTAATTCACATGACCGACATTTGAGCTTTTACAGTTGCCGGTAGAAGGGATGATGACTGAAATAGCTGGAATTTCGATCAAAATTTTCTTTCGATAGGTCATTGATATAGTGTTCGAAATCTATATTTAAGGCCCTTTATTAAGGAATAACATCTTTCTCATCACATGTGCCTCCTGTAATCATCGATGGAAGAAGCGTGGAAAATGTTCATACACAAGAGATGATGGAAAGTTGACGTTACAAACACAACCATTGGATCAACACTATTGTGCGGCTTTGTTTAAAGAAAGGGGTCAAATGCCAATTTTATGTCACTACCTTGTCAAGGTTTCTATTGGACCAACCTATAAAGACAAAGTTTGGTTTTAGATTGCTCTCATTGACGTGTCACATGTTGCTGGGAGATACAATTCACAAGGGCAGAAAGAATACCTATTCCTTTATGATGGACAAAACATGAATTATGCTTTGAGCTCAGTGTACTACCCTTAGTCCTATGAAAATGGATTGTATCTTGAACCATATACTTAAAACACGTGTCCTGAACGTGAAGTATTGTAATTCACATACACACTCAAGGATTCAACTAACTTATTCATCATCTTTATTTTAACTAATTGTCCCTCTATCTTAAATTACTAAAGTAACATAACAATTAATTAACTTGATTTATATTTAACACCTTATAAATAATTATAATTTTTAGTGCACTTAAATAAATTGTTTAAATATTATATATATGCGTGTTTAGAGTTTTATTTATTTTTCAATGTTTATCATTATTTAAAATATTATAAAAATTATAATAATATTGTTCATAATTATGTATATTATTCATTAAATAAATAACAAAAAATAACAAAATAAATAAAATAGGTATTTTTATTCTTTAAAATTAATTTAAAAAATATTAAGTATGTATATATGATGTATTATAACTTTGAATTCTACATGAAAGTTGTAGATCTTGAAAAGATGCACAATTTTTGTGTTGAACATTTTTCTAAAGGCTCTAACTATTTGTTATTTATGTTATATCATTATGTTAAATTCTCTAGTTTTTTATTCGGCCACGTGGCCCAATCTGGAGCTAACACCTAGTCGGCACTTCATAAGCCATCATACGCCTCTTGGATCATCTGATCTTAAGATCATGCGGCCTTGATCGATTCATTAGTGCCTTATCATCAACTGCTTGATCTATTGATCAAGTGGCGCTCCTTGACCCATTCACGCTTCATTCTTTGCCATTGGATCACGTGATCCAATGGTGTGGGAATTGTCTACCTTGGGTTGTTGAACCCCATGGGTTGCGCCTCCTCGTCGATGGTTGTTTTCTCCATTTTCCACCAGCCACTCCATATGGCTTTACTAGCCAAGATCAGGGGCCTTCTAGAATTGCTTCGACTCTCTTCTTAACCAACCCCTTCATGTCCGTCTTCCACCTAAGCACAATGGTCACATAACAATTGAAACTAACCCCATTTAACTGCCTAGAGCCATCACTTCAACGAACAAAACCTCTTTTTGGCCAACTTCCTCCCTCATCCACCCTTGTGCAAGAAGTACCTGAGCACCTTGTCCTCTTTTATGACAGAGAGAGATAGGTAGAGCGATGAAGGATCCCTTCTCCAACGTGATACACAACCTCTCTGATTGTGATGTAGTCACACCCTCTCTGATTGTGATGTAGTCTCACCCTCTTACTGCTGCTTGAGCTCAGCCTTTGTTGAGGCT
The DNA here is from genome assembly GCA_037367405.1 of Ottelia alismoides. Lineage (NCBI taxonomy): Eukaryota > Viridiplantae > Streptophyta > Magnoliopsida > Alismatales > Hydrocharitaceae > Ottelia > Ottelia alismoides. The sequence goes on from JAZKJV010003488.1 coordinate 29,684, forward strand.
TCAAGCAAAGACCGAAAGTTATTTGGGCTTTATCCCCAAGCATAGGATGTACAAGGAATGGACTCAGGTGACTCTCCCCCCTATACATAGGATCTGGTCATCCTAAGTATAGTCGTAGATGAAAATATATGAAGTTGGGGTGAGTGATCAGAGTCGCGGGAGGGAGGGGGAGAATGTACAGGAGTGATGGGTATATACAATGATCACGGTCTGAATCTTTCCAGATGCTGCTGATGGCGAGAGTTCACTGCTGCAAGGTCTCATGTGCGACTCTATGTGTATCTGTTGAATCTGTCTCGCGCATGAATACAATCTCCTCAATATGGACTAACTGTTCGTTGGGTTCAACGAAGTACTTCAACAGTTGTCCATTTACTAGGAACATCTGTGAGATCTGAGATCTCAACACATCCACTATCATGCATTGCACGGACAATGAATGGGCCAGTCCACTTGGATTTCAGCTTGCCTTGGAAAACCTTCAGCCTTGCATTGAACAACCATACATTCTGTCCAGGAACAAAGGTCTTTCGTATGATATATCAATCATGCTAACGCTACACTTTGTCCTTGTACACTAAACTAGTGTTGTATGCTCGGTTTCTGACTTCCACAAGCTCATTCATATCCATGTCTCTCTGTTTCTGCCATAGGTGTGTGTTCCAATTGACCTTCTTGATTGCCCATTCTGATTTGTGGACTGATTCTGCGGGCAAATGGCACGGCTTCCCAAAAACCATCCTGAATGGGGAGGTTCCTAATGGTATCTTGTAAGCTATCCTATAAGCCCATAGGACTTGATCCAAGATCTGAGATCAGTCCTTCCTGTCTGGGCGGACAAGCTTCTGCAAAATGGTTTTCACCTCCCTATTCGACACCTCAGCCATACCATTGGTCTATGGGTGGTAAGGACTAGCGACACGATGTTCGATGTCGTAATCCTTCAAGAGCTTCTTTACATCTCTATTTACAAAGTGGCTACCCCCATCTGATATCAACATTTTGGGGATCCCGAACCTAGAGATGATATGATCTCTAATGAATTTACAGACATTCCTGTTGTCCGCGTCTCGGGTTGGGATAGCCTCCACCCGCCTGGACAGATAGTCTACCGCAAGAAGGATGTACTCGAATCCATGGCTAACAGGGAATGGGACCATGAAGTCGATGTCCCATGCGTCAAAGACATCACAAATGATGATAGGCTGCATCAGCATCTCATCCTTGGAACCAACTGTTCCTCCCATTCTCTGGCATACTAGGCACAACTTCGCAAAGGTAATGGCATCGCAAAACAAAGTCGGCCAGTATAAACCACGCTGGAGTACCTTCCATGCAGTCCTATTCCCGGAGTGGTGTCCTCCTTCCTCCAGACTATGGCATAAAGAAATGACACTCTGGTATTCCTCCTGAGGAATACACCATCTTCAGACACAATCCGATCCTTCAAAGAAAAGGATCGGATCCTCCTAATGGTAATGTCTAGAATCCGACTTCAGTCGGTCTATGTGGCTCTTGGGCCAATCTTCGGGAACCTTCTTGGAGACAAGATAGTTCACGATATTGGCATACCATGGGAGTGAGTCGACAACAAAAATTGACTCGTCAGGGAAGGAGTCTCGAATCGGTGAATCCTCAGAAGCATTAAGATCCTCGAGACGGGAGAGGTGATCAACTACTATGTTTTTCTTTCCAGGTTTATCACGAATGTCCAAATCAACTCCTGGATAAGCAGAATCCACCTAAGAAGATGCACCTTCGCATCCTTCTTTTTCATTAAGTAACATAGTGTTGTGTGGTCAGTGAACACAATTACCTTGGATCCGATTAAATGAGATCTGAATTTGTCCAAGGCAAACACTACCGTAAGCACCTCCTTTTCTGTAACTGTAAGTTACGCTAAGCAGTATCAAGCACTTTGCTTGCGTAGTGTATTACGAACGGGATGCCATCCCTCCTCTGTCCTAACACAGCCCCAACAGCAAAGTCTGATGCGTCCGTCATTATCTCAAAAGGCAGAGACCAATCTGGTACTTGTAGGATCGGGGCATCCATGATCATTCCTTTTAATAGCGTAAAGACCTCAAGACATTTGTGATCAACAATAAACTTCATGTCCTTGCCTAAAAGCTCAATTAGCGGTCGAGCAATCTTAGAAAAATCCTTGATAAATATCCGATAAAATCCGACATGCCTGAGGAAAGACCGCAACTGTTTTATGTTGGTTGGTGGCTGGAGTCGTCTGATCACATCCACCTTGGCAGGGTCAACCTCCATTCCTCTCTTGGAGATGACATGCCCCAATACAATGCCCTCCATCACCATAAAGTGACTTTTCTCCCAGGAGAGCACCAGATTGACCTCACAACATCGTTTGAGGACTCAATCCAGATTCTTAAGACAGGAATCGAAGGAATCGTCGTGGATTGAGAAGTCATCCATGAAGACTTTCAGGAATTCACCGACTATTACGGCGAATACAACAATCATGCACCTTTGAAAAGTACAAGGAGCATTGCATAACCCAAAGGGCATGCGCCTGAAATCATAGGTACCAAAGGGGCATGTGAACGTGGTCTTTTGCTCGTCCTCCGGAGCTATGGCTACTTGATTGTATCCCGAGAACCCATCCAAGAAGCAAAAGAATTCTTTCCCCGCTAATCTCTTTAGGATCTAATCAAATGAATGGTAGAGGGAAATGATCCTTCTTTATCCCAGCATTCTGGCATCTGTAATCCACACAGATGTGCCACGATGTGGGTACTCGCGTCATGATCTCCTCTCCATCTTCATTAGTGGTCGTCTGAATTCCCGACTTTTTCGGGACAACATGGATTGGGGCCACCCATTTGGAGTCAGAGATGGGATAAATAAAACCCGCGTCGCACCATTTCTCTATCTCCGTCTTCACTACCTCTTGTAAATTTGGATTCAACCGATGTTGGAATTCACGAGAGGGTTGAGAATTATTCTCCAATATCCCATGGAGATCGGATATGCTCCAGCCTATCGCCTTGCGGTTTTTCTCCAGGATCTCTAGCAAGCAAGATTCCCTGCTCCTCAGTCAATCACGAGCTGATGATGACCGGATACTTCTTCTCTTGTCCCGCAAAGAAGGCATACTTAAGTGTTGTGGGTAAAGGTTTGAGCTCAGGTAATGTTTGATCATTAAGGAAGTTTGGCTCAGTCGAATCTGGCTCTGTGCTTGTAGTGGCTGGATCCGTCTTTGAAATTGATGCCACCAAGTCATTCAGCTCTGGAGTTAGATCGTCAAAGGTCTCCAAGCAAACGACAAAAGCCACATCCGACTCGTCATCCTCATCTTCTAATTGTCCTAAAGAGGGAAGAACTGACAGGCCCAGCTGGGCCTCTAAGTCATCGAAGATGTAGGGGGATGCATATTCTGAGTTGTACTCGTTTCTAAAAGCCTTGCAAACTGACTCATGCACAAGATCTTCTCCGGAGGAGAGGGACTCATCGGTGCTAGCTGGGTTCTGTCTCCATGGCCCAACAATGTTTAAATGATTGCAATCTGCTTCGGATGAAGAGTATTCGGTGCTGGATTCTGAATCCGGTCTCTACCATATGGTCTGCTTCATATCAAGTTCCTCATCTCCGCCTAGAGTTTGGAACTAGATTTTTCCAATCTTATAATCAAATAAGGCCCTGTCGTTCTGATGAAGGTATGATCTGGGAATCTCTCCAATTACGAGGGGTCTCCATATCAAGGATGGTAAAGTCCACCATGTATTCCTGGCCCTCAATTTTGATGACAACATTCCTCAATTCTCCTTAGGACCTCTTGGTTGATTTATCAGCAAACTGAAGTAGGGCTCTAGATTTCCTAAGAGGTCCGAGATTTAGCTGCTCATAGAGGGATGTAGGCATTAAGTTGATTAAGGATCCGTTATCAAGGAGAGTGCATGCAAACGCAGTGTCATCGACATGACTCACCACATAATGTGCACCCATGTCTCTTCGTTTCCTCAGAATCGAGTTCTTTATTACGCAAGTCATGGATACTGACAGAACGTGTTTCTCAATACAGCTTTTGGTCTTCCTGCTGGCCCTAGTAGGTGTGCATCTCACCTTAAGGTATTTTTGAAATGCTGGTGTCATCTCCACATACTTGTCAAAGGGGATTGTGACCTTGATGTGTTTGTTGCAAAACTCTGCCATCTCAGGGTCATCTTTTTGTATTTTTCTGTTTTTCTTCTTTCCACCCTTAAGAGCTCGGGGGAAAGAGATTATAGATTCCAACTCAGATTCAGGAACTGAAAGATTTTCATTTAAGATTGGAACTGAGTTTTGTACATGACTCAGACTCTAAGACTGACTCGGACTATGACTCTGACTATGACGAAAAGAAAATTTCTGCTGCAAGATTGGTGATGCATTCTCCATGACTGCTGGAACATCCTCCTCAGATGGAGGTACGGGATCTTCATCTGTCTCGCTGGACTCCCTACTGGTGCGGTTCTCCTGCTTCTTGGAGGACTCAGAAGTCCTTTTCTTCTGCAGGTGGTGGAGGTGCTGCTCCTCTACCTCCAAGTTCTCCTCAGGTAGAGACTTGGCGGCTTCTTCCTCTGGTGCCCGTGCCCGATCAGGTACGATCACGGTCCTTCCGCTCCTGAGGGATATATGGTTTATATTATCATACGAAAGGATCTCTTGTTCAGATAGAGTTATCTGAATAGTATACCTGATCTCGTGGTCAGTTCTGGCCTTGATTCAAGCTATTCGAGTTGGCCTGAACCTAAGCGGGAATTGGGGTCTTTGGTGCCATCTACGGGTCCTGGGTATGGGAGACACGATTCAAATCGATTCTCATATCCAGATAGTCACTCTGAATCTATTGGACCATATCAGTCAAGGTCTGGATCGCCAAGGTGAGGGACTCCAATTCATCGGTTGGCTGGGCTGGTTGATGCTGACTCGAGGATGAGTTCCTGTACTGGCCCTGCTGGCCATGCCTGTACTGCTGGGAAGGTAGAGGGCCCTGCTGGCCCGAGTGGAACGTGCGCTGCTGGTGCTGGTGCTGTTGAAGCTGGTACCCTCATTCGGGTCGGGACTGTATGAAGCGCGGTGCGGGGAGGAGCCGTTTTCCTGGTAAGGTAGGGAAGGTCGGTGTGGCTGACCCTTCCCTATCCCCGACTGTCTGCCAATGGGGTCATGGCTGTACCACAACCCGTTGATCTCGAACACCTGCGGAGGCTCCTTGTATCTTGTCTCCACTTGTGGGGGTGCGTGCTGGTCCTGCTGAGTGTAAGTCTGCTCCTCTACCCAACTACTCTGAGGCCCCGGTGCCTGTTCCTGTAAAAGATGAACATGGTGTACAGGTACAGGTGGTGCAGAAGGGGCATGTAGCTTTATCTTGGCTACCTTCTCAGTAATTTCCTCCACTTGCTTCGGCAATTACGAGAGTGTCTCAAGGTCAATGACCCTCTTGTGAATCTGCTCGACCATGGTTAATTTGTCTGCTATTATCCCCATGCTGGGGATAAGGTCTTTTTGTCAGATTCGTTACAATTCTCTGGGTTGTCTCGTTGGAGAGGCTTGAAGGAGACAACTGATAGGCCCTGGTGGCCTGAGATCTGCTTGTTTCCGCCATCTGCTCTAGGATCTTCCATATAACATCTTCATTTTTGTTCAGATAACTTCCTCCACAGGCAGCACTCACTGACCCCTGCATCTCCGGGGTCTTGCCACAGAATAAGGCCTGGACTAAGATCGCTTTTGTAATACCGTGGCACGGACATTTCTGAGTCAAATCATTAAACCTATCCCAGGCTTCATGGAATGGTTCATTGGTTCCCTGGGAAAAGCTAGCGATCTTGGTTCTCATCTAATTTGTCCTACTGAGCGGGTAGAACTTCTTCAAGAATAAATCCTTGAACTGCATCCGGGTCGTACATCTCATCCCGAGATTTTTCAGCCAATGAGCGGCCTTATCTCCTAAGGCAAACGTGGTGGCCTTCAGCCTGATATAGTCTTGCCCAACCCTAGGGTGACTAAGGTTGTTTCAAACCAGCTCGAAGTCTCTAAGGAAGGTATATGGCTCTTTGTTCGCGTTTCCATTGAACTTCGACAGCAAGCTCAGGAAGTGGGGCTTCAGCTCGAATGCTTTAGGGGGGATTTCAGGTACTAGCCAGCTATGTATCTCGTTCTCTGCGGGGTTATAGGCATCTACCATCGGTCGATTTATTCCTTCAACCTCAATCATCTGTCCCATTCTAGCTGTTAATTCTGCATTCAATTGTTCGGCTCTAGCCAGTCGGGCTAAGACTTGAATCATGGGGTCCTCTCTATTTTCCTCCTCTTTAGGATTTTTCTTCGGCATTCTGTCCTCTTGTCCTGGGTAAAGAAGATAGTCTTGGTTAGAGGACATATCAAGGAAGGGATTCTTACCGAGGTGATGGTCTTCCTCGGTGAGATCAGAGGAGAGAAAAGGGTTGGTTTGAGAGTAACCACCCTGGGTTTGAGGGATCCAGAACTCAAGAGGGTCATGAGCTCTGGTTGGTCCAAGTTGCGCTTGGGTCGGTAAATATGAGCTTTGTGGGGGGCTTAAAGAGAGATTGGCAAATAGGGATTCGATCTCCTCCAAGTCAGTCATCTTGGATGGCGAGAAGAAGGTTCAGGAATTATGAGTGAAGATAGGATTTTACTCCTACTTGAAGCAAGCAATTGAATCCAAACCCTGTATTTTCACACTCAACACGGTCAAGGACTCTAAACCGAGTCCGATTAGTCTGGATGATTTTAAGTGTGATTTTCAAGCAAATAGCAAAGGTTACGTGGCCTATAGGGAAGTCGGCTCAATGCCGGAAGCGTCTTCCCTGTTTAACCTGTCCCCTAAGATACCTGCGTCCTTCCTTTCTTCGCTCCTATCCCAAGTTGATGGATTCAAAGACCCACCCCTATCTACTTGCAAGCAGGCGGAGGCTGACAAGGCTGGAACTTCACCCTAGGGGGTTACTAGCAACTTGTCACGAAGTACCACTAGTTCACCCCTATCTACCCGTGAACAAGCGGAGGCTAGTTGGTACTAGTCAGTGAACCTGAAAAATTCAACTCGTGATATTTTCTAGGATTAGTTAGTACGTGATATGGAAGGCGAGGATTTGGGCTTTGCCTTAATGTGTTGACACGCACTCAAGTACCCTCACTCATCCTGAAAACAAGGTCGTGGTTAATCTCCCGCAAGCAGAATTTCCAATTTTATTGAACTTTTTGGTCAATTATGTTTAGCAGTACTAGTTTTAAGTTAAGTTATCACTGGTTAAGTCCAATCCACACAGCACACCTATCGTCCAGTCCCAATTTCCTTTTTACCTAAGTTTTGAAAAACCAAGAGAAAGGAGTTGAGAAAAGCCGATGCACGATAAATCAATGATGTTATGCTAAGTTAAGAAGACTTACAGTGATCCCTTCACTTTTATGCAGGATGCAGAACAAAATTGAAAGATTTTACTATATGCAAATGCGGACGATAAAATCCGCTCCAAGACAGGAAGTTCTATTAGCGAGTGAAGCACCGATTTAATTTGACTAGATCTGCGGTCTAAGTGCATCTTTTATGTGTGATGTGGGGTCCTAAAAGAAGTACGAGCACAAGCAAAACCTAGAGTGGCTCGAGGAGCCGCTAGTGTAAGCCTAATCTAAAAATCAATCCACACAACACACGAGGACACGTTTCCACTATTTTTACACACACGAGAACCCAAACGGGAACCACTGGAAAGAATGCAAAAATAATGAAAAACAAAATTTACAAGTCCTCACAATCACTCAAAAAGTTCAAAATGCAAGTTCCTCGAAGTGCCTTCGACTTCTCGTGTTCCTCGTACAAAAACAAATTGAGGTCAGATAAAGGACGACACAAAATACTCAAAATTAGATGACAGAAAAATATTAACAAGAAAAATGGGAATCAAACTACCCGGGGATGGAAAATCAGACACTCAAAAAAAAATTCTCTAGAAATTAACCTAAGTCGTGCCTCCCTGGTAACAATGTCATTTGACGAGCCTCGTTTCTACCCTTATTAATCCAATCAAATTAATGATTAAACTAAATATCGAGTTGTTCGTTATAGTCAGGTAAAAACGGACTGGTCAAAAACCATTTTAATTAATGTTCAATTAATCACGAGCGGTATATTTATTTCACTTGGGCAAGCCCAAGGTCGAACTCAAGGAGACAACTTTTTCCTTATGTAAATTTTAAGCAAATTCAAAGGTCGGATTTTCATAAGATTATTTTTGTTTTTTTTTTCAATTTCTATGCAATTTAAAAGAAAGACAATGCAATATCAGGCCACTTTATGAGTTAAATCAGAAATGTGATCAAATTAAGTCCAAAAATTACAAAACTTGGTCAGAATGTGGAATGCAATGAAGTTAAGCTACAATAAGTTTTTTAACACTTTATGAATTTACTGTGAATTAAAAATGAGTGCAAAGTGATTTTTACAAAATCAATTTTAATAAATACCAAAACACATTATTTCCATATATAAAAATTATCCTAGATAGATCTAAGTATGATGATTCCAGGAAAATTGATATATCTAAAATTTTATGTGAATTGGACCTATTAAAAATCAATTAAGGAAATCAAAAATTAATTTATTCAGGCCTCTGATGCGTGCAAATGTGTTGATTTTTGGGCACAAGATAAAATAAATTATCCTAAGTCTATTGTGAATTTGTGATGATTTTTGGAGCAACAAGGATTTTAATATGAATTAAAAGGCATCAAATGGGCAAAATATAGAAAATTTCACCAATGAAATGATAATAAATTCCAAATGTCTCACAAAATTGAAACATGTGTCATATAAGAAAGAGGACAAGATAAGCTACATCATACAATTTTTGTAACTGAAAAATCATGCCAAATGGACACCTAAATATGCGTGCAAAGACAAGGACCGAATAATAAATACAAAAAAAATTACTGAAATTTAAACATGCTGATAGGGACTTAAATGCAATTACCTATAATGCTGAGGATATGTGTGCAAAATGCCCATTGAAACACGTGCCCCTTACGTGATGCTCCTGTTAGGGACTGAATTGTAATTTTCAAAGCTTCTAGGGGCCTTAGTGTAAAATTCCCAGGCCGCACGTGAGAAACACGTGCAGTGCTAGGCTCGGGAGACTTCGGAGGCTTGGAGGCAGGCTCGGGCGCGCTGCAGGCTCGGGCGTGCTTCGGGTTAGCTTCGGGGGCTCCGAGCCTAAGGGTCGGGGAAGAGGCTCGAAGGAGGCGACGTGGTGCACGATGGACTGCTCGATCGATGAAGATCCATCGTCTACTGAAGCTGATACATGGCGTGCCTTGGGCCTCTAGATCCAGTGAAGATCCAACGGAGGCAGATGGCTCCTGAGATGAAGCGACGTAGATGAACGAGGGCAGTAGGATCATAATAAATCCAATGGAGGTGATGCGGACGACATGGCGTGTTGCGAGACACACGATCCTCGCAAGATCGGACGACTACTGTAGGTCGAAGGAGATAGCACATGGCAGGATCGTGAGCAATGGATCCTCCTGATCCGACGGAGGTGGGGCACTGGCAACGTGGCTCGATCAGAACCGTCCGATCGTGAGGATCGAACGATAGTTGTGCGTCGTGGTCCTCTTGTTCGCCGCCTCCTACGACGGACGTGGTTGGGCTCCGGCGAAGCCCTCCTGGCTTCGCCGCCTTCCCTCATGCTCGGTGCTGCTCCTCGGAGGCTCCTAAGCAGCTGGGGATGATCGGGGAAGCATAGGGGAACCGCCGGAGGCTCTGGATGAAGTTGGGAAGGTCCGTAGGCCGGAGGCGATGAAGGTCGAGATAGCTCCAGCGAAGCTTCCGACCAATGAAGGGAGGAGTATCTGCAGGGGTTAGTTCTTATAGCCGAGGCGTGCGGCGTGTTCGTGAGGCGATTGTGAGTGCGGTGGGAGGCCTGGGTCGGAGTGAAGGTGATCAGGCGATGTTCCTCCACCTTGGCGGTGGAGCTCTTGGTCGGAGGAGGTGCGACGGGTCATGGGGTTGTTCCGAAGATACAACGAAGGTCAGAGCTCCAAGGCGGAGCTCTGTGGGGGATCAGGCAGAAGCGGGAGTGATTGAAGGAGGCGGAGAAATTAGGAGAAAAGCAAAGAAAAAGAAGGAGAAGATCGGAGGAGAAATGAAGGATGCTACCTGGGATTGGAGCTCGGAGTTGAGCTATTGGTCTTCGCTCGAAGGTCGGTAGGGGTCTTGAGCTCGTGCAACTCGCGGGAGGAGCTGCGACACAGCGGGGCTATCGTGGATCTCACCGGAGAAGATTAAGCCATCGTCGCTCGACTTCTCGCCTAATTGCTGTCACCAAAAGGAGGGTAGGAGCTCGGGGTATCTCTCTGCAGTGGAGGATGGGGTCGACAGTCGCCGGTGGTGGAGTATTTATAGGTTGGAGGTGAGGGTGTAGGTGACGGGATGGCGAAGTTGGTGGAAATCGTGGAGCGACGTGGGTGAAGTTCATGGCGATTGAGGAGATCGGTGAGGATGAGGGTAGAGTGGGCTAAGAGGTGGAGGTGAGAGGGAGCGGAGAGGAAGGCCGGAGTGGTGCCAAAAATAGAAAGGGGGCATTGCTCGCTCAAGGTGGATGACGTGGGCGAGGGGGCATCTAGAGGTTGACGACGGGTTCTGGACGGTTGGATTGAGTAATCCAATGGCCAGGAGAATGGCATGAGGGGATGACCTGGATTAGATCTGAAGCGATGAGATCAAGGGTGTATGGAGCGACATGTGGCGGGCGTAGGTGAAGGCGCTAAGGGACGGTCGGGATGAAGTCTTGCGGATCTGATCTTGCAGTCCATGAGATGCCATGTGGTGTGCTAAGAATTAGGCGGAGACAGAGGGCTGTGATGAAGCCCAGGTTTTGATCGAATGGCTGGGATCCAAGGCGAGATGAACGGTGGTGATGAGGAGAGAAGGAAGGCCATCGGACGGTGGAGAAGATGTGACGCGTGGCGGCATGTGGGAGAGGCGCTAGCAGACGACCCTAATTTAATCTGGGCTTGATCGGATGGTCGAGATGAGTTGCGACACTAGATGTCCCAGATCAGGAGAGAGGGAAAAGGATCGGACGACAGAGGGTGAAGGGTGCGTGGTGCGTTGTGAGCGGGCCGCGTGGCGCAATCAGAGGGCGCCACGTGGCCTGATCTGAATGGGTGAAAGAAAATACGGAATTAGAGAGAGAAGATGGCCGAATTTGAAAAAACTCAAAACATGAAAGTTGTAGATCTCGATGAGATCTACAAATTTCATGTTGACCAAAAACGGATATGAGGTCAATTAGGATATGAAAATACAAGGGTACAAATATACATACATATAATACACAATGGGGTCCCAAAACCCACGTTTTGCATACGAGCTCCGATTTAAATGAAATTGGTCTCATTTTGAAGTCTCTGAATGTATATTAATCTGAAAGTGAGTAGACCTAAATCGGACACTGTATGAGAGAGATATGTGCTTTTTAAGGCTCCTAGTTTCAAACTTGGATTGGGGTTTTATTGGTCAATTTTACAAGTTAGTATTCTTTTGATATTTTTCTTTAATTAATGTTAGTAATATATACACTATGGAGTTTGTTTTATTAGATTTGGAGTTAGTATAAAATATAGATAAATAAGTGAATAATGGTGCATATACAGGTGAATATTTACAAGTGAATTGGGCTTCTTATTTAATGCAAATATGAATGCTAAAATGCATATATTACGCATGCATGTATGAATGATAATTATGCAAGATAAGGGGAAGTATGCTGCTATTTACTCGGGAATAAGACTCTATTTTCAACTTTAAGAGTGATGAATCACAGATTCATCAACCACCTATGTGTTTATCTTCTTCTTTCAAGTATACACCAGTCCTTCAATTTGTATTTTCCTTTAATTTATCGATTTATTTCACATCGAATAACATACCCTTTAACTCATCTGAGAACATCCACACCATCACCAAATCTCAATCTTCTTCATGGATCATTTCCCATTCGAATCATTTCCCTTATTTGCAAAAGAAGTGAACCCTTCTAGGGCTCCACTCCTATCATGCTCACCAGCCCTTCATTCTACTCAGTACACCCCTGTTCGCTCTGCAATTGCTTTGGCTTTATACTTTAACACTTCATGTTCGGAGAATTGCTTGATTAGCTGGAATCTTTGAGCTTCCCTGTTCAACTCTTCCGCCTCTGGTGACAATACTCCATTATGTTGATCCATACCATTTCAGCGTATCTTCCATACTCCATCATCCTTGTGAGACCACCAGGAAGGTTCCCCATATGTTAGACACTCTTATAGAACACGGAGGAGGAGGTTACCCCTCACTGAAGCCCAACCCATTCATTTGTGTCGTGGAGGAGAAGAAGGATCCCCCCCAGATAGCAACTACCACTGGATCTCCAGATCCTACGGTCGTCATTTGAGATGACCCACTCGCTCAGATGTGGATCCAAGCCAAGCTCAAAGCATCAGATGTGCCCCATATAATCCAAGCCTCTGGCCTCCTAAGACTAGGGCATCATGTGTTCTTCACGTGAAGCGGTTAGGGGTTTTATGCCCAGACCTCGCCGGCTTTCATTTATTTTAGAAATATCCCCACCATGGTAGAATTCGCTAGATAATCCTCCAATTTTGTTTATTTATATGTGTGCCCTTTTGAACCTATTTGTTATAGTTCTTGTGTTTTAAATCATGTTTTGTTTTGCATTTATGCCCTTGTTTTGAAAGTTGAATTACTCGAGCATATCAACTCCAAATTTAATGATTTTGGTCTTGTTGCATTCATGATTTTATGTTCTATCTTTTTATGATCTGTATGATTTGAAGCAAAATAGTTCATCTATTTATAGAACCAAGTATTCTTTTTAATATGAAAATTAATTTGCCTTAACTTCGTGCTAAGCTTGAAATTGAATAGGTGAATTAATTCTAGTTAGTGGACTTTCTGTTCGAATTAGTTTTAAATTATTATAAGCTATGTTCAACCTTGATTAATTAAGAAGATTAACATTCATGCTTAAGGACTTGGATGTTTAAGTATGAACTTGATAAATCAATTTAAGAAGCATTTAACTATGTGTATTATTTGATTGATTGTTCTAATAGATCGAAGTTCATTAATATAGCATAAAATTCATGAGCATATATTGTGATTATGAATGTTTGTACTTAATTAGGTTGCATCCGTTTTGTAGCATCTTGTATCATTTATTTATCTTGCATTATAAAACCTCATAAAAATACATGCATTCATATTGTGTTGCATGCTTGACCTAGGTAGTATTAAAGTCAATTAACCTAGATATTTAATATCTAATAAATAAACTAATACACTCGTGTCCTTGTGTTCGACCCTGAACTTATCCAGGATAAATTTAAGCCTCGATCTCTTCACCGAGATTTCTTTACCGAGGTTCTCATAAGTTGTTAATCGATCTTACTACAATGAGACCAAACTAACATTAGCCAGTTAGCGACTCATCAGTCATCCCTATTAACAACTATTATCCATCTCCTAACAATTATAATATTAGGAACTGCAAAAGTTGTTGTAGTGATAGGGGGTTTCTATGCACCCCTTTAGTGAATAATCGCAAAAGAAGTATGCATGTCAATAATAAAAAAATACATGCATATAACAAACACAAAAAAGCAAAATGACACCAAACATATATAAAAGAATCACCACAACTATATATCTCCACCTTCGATATGCTCGCAACCACGAGTTGAACCTCCTCTCACAAATACGACTATCTCCTTTACTAATTACTATCAATTATAAACACCATAATCTCCATTGTTACTAAAACCACCCCCTACCCTCAATTCTTACAACCACTATGACTCATTTTCATTCTCCTACACAAATAGTTGTTGTGACCATGTCTAGTTTCTCCCTACGTGACTAACCAACATGTCTCAGCCACATCCATCGTGGCCTAGAGCACTTCCCACATCTTGACACTATGTCATGTTTTTACCCAACCACAAAGTGGCCTTCCTCTAATTGTTAATACAAACATAGATATGAATGACTTACTAGATATGAATGTCAAAAAAATGTAGTTAATCAGAAGAGAGTTTAAATTTTTGGAAAATACTTTTTTTCCTTATAGATGTTGTATGCTGAGAGATCACCTCCATACCAATCTCCTCCAAACAAGTTGGTCGCACCCATTAGCAAATCTATCTCATTTTCTAAGAGGTGTGATGAACCCATTAGGAAATATGGAGTTTTTTGAAATGTTTATTTCACATAACAAGAAATTTGTCGTTTTTCTAAATGGTGTGGTGGAACTATCAAGATAGAGGAATCTTAGAAAAATTCTATGGTATCAAAATATACATATTTGGACTATATTATAGTTCAAAGATCTTATATAACAGCACACCAAGTGCTTTAAAGTATATAACGTTCATGTATAGGATAATATACTAGTAAAGAAATCTTATTCTTCTTATATAAGATTTTGGGTCTATAAGTACTACAGCATTGAAGACAATAATAATATATTTGAAATCACTATTATTTAAAAGAGGTTGGCTTTCTTTTTAAGCATATTATTAATGAAGGACGATAGTGTTGTTCACTAGCTTAAAACATTTATGATTTAATCAAATAATCATATCTACTCTACACTTCCTCTATTATGAATAATAAAGGTGGTAAGATACATTATGACGTTTGAAACTTCAAATGTAATATTCATAGTTTTATATTAGATAAAGTAGGTGACTCGAGTATGTTGAGAATATAAATTGATTATTTGGATAAGGAGCCCTAGAATAACTAGTCTCCTAATACTAATAAAGATATAGTTGACTTCAATGTAAAGTACTTATAGGGTTAGGACTATGGATCTTATTTTTTGTCTGTATATAGAGGGGTAGAGGCATACCTTGACAATACGACAGTGAGCGATGGAGAGAAGAGATGAAGAGATTGGGGGAGCAGAGAAAGTTGTACTTGTCTTTCTTCTAAGCGATTTTTCTTCTTTGGCGATCATAAAAGATTATCGATGACTCTTATATTGCATGTCTTCCTGTCCACATGTTTCTCTGTTAGTGGATTGTAAGTTCATTTTCATCAAGTGGTTTCAGAGTAAGCTTCAACTTCAATGAGAGGACAAAATACTACAGATTTAAACGCCCCAAAAGTCACGAGGGATCATTCTAGCAAATTATATCATGTAAAGAGGCACGGTTATAGTTCAAATGTTAGAGAATTTGGTTATATATGATCCCAAGAAAAGTAGAATACATATATTCTTGGAGTAAAGCACTCTTCACAAAGCCATTGATCTCAAAGAAGGTTGAGAAATGATATATGTCTAAAGAGCAGTGATAGTTGATGGGACAAAGTTAGATATGTACTTGGATGAGTTCGATAAGTTTCTAAAAGACATACTCACACTTAAGGAAAAGATGAAGAAAGAAGATAGTCTCTTAAGGGGGAGGATAATGCATTGACCTTATTAAGTTCTCTTCCATCTTCTTGCAATCATACTTTGATGAGGTAACTCTATGGTAAGTGATGAATTTATGATTCACCACTCTAAAAGACAAAAATATAGCTTTGTTCTCAAGTAATTGTTTACATTATTCATTTAAATTGTATTTTTATCATTCATTCATATGTATATAATAATCATATTTTAGCATGCATAATTGCATTAAATAAGAAGCCCAAAATCTTGTACATTATCATCTATATAATACCAGAACTTCTCCTATTTTTATTTTTTTCAATAACTCGCGATAAAGTAAAACTAATTTTGTAGTGTACATCGACTAACATTAATCAAGAAAAATACCAAAAAAATACTAACATGTACATTTGCCCAATAAAATCCAAACCCTAGTTTTGAGACAAAAGGCATAAATGTGAATATGTCTCTCTTACAATCTCATATAACCCCTACTCACTTTTAAATCAAGCACGTTCAATTATCTATAAGACATGATCGAGTTCAAAAGAATCGGAGTTTTTATGTGAAACTTGGATTTTGGAACCTCATTGTATATTGTACATATTGACTAATTTAACGCTATTAGCTTATGTACAAAAATAACTCTTTTTGATTTACTTATTTTCATTTATTTTCTTTGATTTATGTTTTAATAAATTGTGCATAAATTCAAACCTAAATTGAATAAAAAAACAAAGAAAATAAGCCACTCTGAGTCTGTATATAAAGTCTGTAAAAAATCCCTCTTATTTTATTTTAGTATTTACTTAATTATTAAAAATCAAAAAAATAGATTAATGTGTAAATATTCATTTTCTATTTTATCTGATTTTTATTTTAAAATTTAGCTTATTTTAAAATAAAAAATAACAAAACATCAAAAATACAAATATTTTATATCTATAGAGTATCACCAAAAATACATTTTGTACATATGATTTCTTCTGATTTTGGTCCCTTCACGAAAGTTGTAGATCTTCTTGAGAGGAACAACTTTCATGAAGAACACTTTTTGGTTTTGACCTCATTTTATATTTTTTATTGATTTCTCTTTTTATTTCTCTTCTAAGGGAGCGACACGTTGTCCTGGAGTCGCCACGTGTCGCCCCCTCTCCCCTCTTCATCTGGCCTAAATCTGGTTCGTTGGATGAAGGGAGATTTATTCAACGGCCCAGATTGCATCTTCCTTTTTTATTTTTATTCATTTAGTTATTTATTTTTTATTTTAATTTTTTTCTTTTTATTTTTAATGACACGTGTCTGCAACACGGTCGTTCGATCACGGTCGTTCGAGCACGGTTGATTGAATTGTCGTGACCTCGTCTTCTCCTGCTCAACCGCTTCCGCCTTCTGTGGTGGTGCATAACCTCGTCGTTCATGGTTATCTTGCCCACCTCCTTTGCAACTGTCTCCGCTCGCATCACCCGCGTCGCCCCTCTTACCCCGCTTCCCTCGATCGACCCAACCGTCGCGTCGCTTCACCCGCTTGCAATCGCTCCACCTCCCTCACTCCTCCATCTCCTCCACCGCAACCATGTCACACGACCACCCACAACCCTCTACCTCTATCGTCGTTGATCCAACCGCCCTTAAAAGGGTTCCCTCGACCGTCGACAACCGATCATCTACCATTATAAAGCGAGCCACAGAGCTCCGATCTCCCATTGATGGTAGCAATGACTGGAGTCATGAGAAACGATCATGCCACGCTGACATGATCCATTTCTCATGAGCCTTATTACAGCTTCGGTTCGACGGGTTGCTGGAGCTCGAGTCGCATCCCTTGAGCAAGGACCTAACTAAAGAATGAGCTCCAGCTTCCCCCACAAAGTATCTTCTTTGTTCCTTTCCTTTTCTTTTCTTTGTATTCTTCCTTATTATTCTACCTAATCTCTTTCCCTCTTTATTCTCCTTCTTCTTATTCCTTCTTCTTCTCCATCTATCAACTCTCGCAACCTCGACCCTCGTGCCAACCTCGCCTTCCCCAAACTCCATCAGCAACTAGCTAACAGCCGCTCTGCCCATTCCCCCACGCCAGAGCCCTCATCTCTGCCTTACGGGTCAATGCCACCACCACCTCTCTCCCTTCTGTACAAATCAACCACCACGATTTCCTCTCTACATCGATCTCCTCGATGTGCGCTTGTCGCTCAGCTCCACCGATCTCTCTCTAGCCCTAGCAATTTGTGCCTCCTGCACGCTCACGGCCGACTGCCTCTGCCCTCGACCACTCCGCACAACAACAACCTTACCTTGAGCTTCGCTTAACAGCCCTACCTTGCCATGTGCCACACCAAGAACACCATCTCACCGATCGCCCTCTACCTCGATTACAACTCCTCCATGCCACCACTCCATCCGCCGCCCTCGACCACCGCCTCCCCCGTGATTTACAATGGCCATCAGATCGAGCATCCTCACCTTAATCCAATGGTCACAAGGCCATTACGATACCAACAGCAGTCCGAGCTTCACCGAGCCTCAACCCTGATCGAAGTTGGGCCAGACCTGACTCTCGTCATGCCACATGTGGGCTCGGATCCCAAGCCTCATCTCCGTACCCGAAGCAGACCTTTGAGCCTCACACTACACATGAACCACATGTGAGGGTAGGGGAAAATTACACCCAGGCCCCTGCACTTCACAACAATTACAAAGAAGACCCCCCGCTGACCAAGCACGTGCATTCTTGGAGGAATTCTAAGAATACTCATACGAGTTTGGGTAATTTTACTTAGGTCCTCGTGCACATTTATTTCAATAATTTAAATTTGTAATTTTTCATTTTGAACCCTATCTTTTCACTCTTATTTGAACCTTCATTTGTTATTATTTTTAAATTCTGAAAATGGCATTATTTTTTTAATTATCCCGCTATGATGTGGTGATGCCTTTATTTTTTCGTGGGATTGTAATTATTTATTGATTTATTTGCAGTGAAAATTCCATATTTTTATCCAACTGAACTTCAATTTCATAATTAATTATTCCATACCTTAAAAATTATAGAAAAAAATCAAATTGTGTAGATTTACTTTGGATATGTAATGACTCTAAAACTACTTCATTAGCACATAAATTTAGATTAAAATAAATTATATTGTGATTTTGGTAATTGAATTTTAATTTTCTGTAAACTTGATATTTTAGGAATTAGAATTTTTACTAGATAGATCTTAACTAGTTATACTTGGGATAATTTTCATTCTAGAAAATAATTAGGTTTACTATTTAATAAAATTAATATACTAAAATCACATAGTTTGCATATTTAATTCACCATAATTTTAATTTATATCAGAAAATTCCAAAATATCACAGTAAATTAATTTTGCCATTTTAACTTATTATCAAAGTTTCATAATTTTTGCATATTGTTTGCATGAATAATTATAGAAAACCCATAAAAACTATTCATTTTTCATTTATGCACTTTACATCAGAAAAATACAAAAAACAGGTTTTGAGTTCTTCATCGCATGAATAATTAAAGAAAATTAGCTTTCTAGATTTTTGAGTCAATTTTCACATTAATTTGGAATTTTTATCTCAGGCTAATTTGATCATACACCTGCCATTCTACATTTGCACTTCATAATTATTTGCATAAAAAAATTTTCCAAAAATATTCTCCGAAAAACCTAGCATCTATATAATCTGAAAATTAACCTAATGGGATATGGCCTCCCCGAGTTCGACCTTGAGCTGGTCCAAGTAAAATAATTTGACCGCTTACATTGAATTGAAAATTAATTTAGCGGTTTTTGATAGATCCTAAGTGCCCGATGATGAATCTATGATTCATCACTCTTAAAGTTGAAAATAGAGCCTTGTTCCCGAGTAATTGGAAGCATATTTCCATTAATATTTCATAATTAACATTCATGCATGCATTGATAACATCCGCATTTTAGCATCCACATTTGCACTAAATAAGAAGCCAAAGCCACTTGTAAAAATCACCTATCTGTATATATTTTACACTAACCCTGAAACCCATAAATTCACTCTATACTATATATATTACTAAAAATAATACAAAAAAATACCAAAAAATGCTAACCTGTAAAATTGACAAATAAAACCACAAAACAAGTTGGAGACCATGGACCTTAGAATGCACATATCTCTCTCATACAGCCTCCTATTTAGGTCTTCTCATTTTTAAAATAATATACATTCAGGGACCTTCAAAATGAGACCCAATTCATTTAAATCGAAGCTCGTATGCAAAACTTGGGTTTTGGGCCCCCATTGTATACTATATATGTATATTTGTACCCTTGTATTTTATTACTTTATTCAACCTCGTTTCCATTTTGAGTTTACCCTTGTATTTATTACCCTTGTATTTTCTCATCGAGATCTACAACTTTCATGTTTTGAGTTTTTCCAAATTCGGCCATTCTCCCTCTTATTTCACATTCTTCCTCAGCCAATCTGATTGGGCCACGTGGTGCCCTCTGGTTGTGCCACGCAGCCCACTCATTCACCCACCACATGCTCCCCTCTTGGTCATTGGATTGGACCCATGCTTTCCAGATCTCAGCCATCCATGGATGCGTCACCTTGCATCCATCTAATCGAGGCCCAGATCTCATCCACGTCATTCGCCAGCACCTTAACCTCAGAGAACCACGTGGCTACGTTTTTACCGCCAGATCTTCTCCACTACGCCTCCATCCGCTCCCCTCATTCCTGCAAAATCCAGACCCTTGGATCATCATCCCAGGTCTCATCCACGTCATCCTTCAGCGTCGCGTCCCCATTCCACCACGTGGCTCGACTGATGCCCTTCGATTGCATTACCCGGATCTGATCCAGACCCTTCCTTGGAGCCTCGCTTAGAGCCGTTGGATCACTAGATCCAATGGTCGGGGCATCGTCTTCTTCCTCCCGAGGAAGCCTCGCCCACGTCGCCCACCTCGCGTCGCCTCCCCCCCCCCTCTTTCTATTTTCGTAACCATCTCCACCACCTTCTCAGCCCATCGACACCCCCACAACATAGCCCCGACATCCCTCATCCTCTCCAACACCCACACACACCATGATCTCCTTCTCCTGCGCTCCACCAACTCCACAAACATCATGCCTCCATCGCCTGGACCTCCACCCTCTTCCTATAAATACCCCTCCTCCGGCCACCTTCCACCCCATCCGCCCTAGAAAGAGGTACCTTAGTGCTCCTAGCTACCCAACGGTGACAACGATTGAGAACGAAAGTGAGCGACGACAGGTTTACACCTCCAGTGAGATCCACGATGTAGCCACGCTGTGCCGCAGCTTCTTCAATGAGCTGCACGAGCTCGAGCCCCTACCGACCCTCGAGCGACGACCGGAGCCTATTCAGCGAGCCTCCATCCCCAGGTAGCTTCATCCATTCTCCTCCGATCTTCTTTCTCTTTTCATCTCAATCTTCTTCCAATTTATTCGTTGTCTCCGCTCGATTCCACTCTCCATCGATCATTGTCTGAGCTCCGCCTTGGAGCTCTGATCTTCGCGGCAACTTCAGATCGTCCCCACGACCCGTCACATCACTTCTGACCACAGCTCTGCCAGCCACGGTGGACGAACACCATCTCCCGATCACCACTTCGCCTCGCAGGCCTCACCGCACTCACAACACTTCCACGAACACGGTCACCATCATTTTTGGCACCCACTAATGCTGCAGGTACCACCTTCCTCACTGATCGGACCTTCACCGGAGCCATTTCGACCTTCATCGCCTCCGTCCTACGGACCCCACCAGCTCCATCCAGAGCCTCCGGCGGCTCCCTGACTCATCTACGATCATTCCTAGCTAACCAGGAGCTCCCAGCAACCTTCACCGGCCACGGGGAAGGGCGGCGGAGCTTGGACCCCTTCACTGGAGCCCAGCCAAGTCCGTCGCAGGAGTCGACGACCCGAAGGAGCAAGAAGCCTATCCACCATCTGATCACCTTGATTGGACGGTCCTCGTCCGCCCACGTCGTCCGCATCAACCATCGTTCGATTAGGAGGATCTAACGGTCACAATCTGCCAAGTCGAAATCGCCTTCGAGCTCCAGATACCGTCTGATCATGCGAGGATCTGACGAACCGCATCAGCCTCCGTTGTATCTCTCTTGATTTGACGGATCCTTGGCGCGCCACGCATTCAACTCCAACAGTCGTTGGATCTCTCTAGATCTAACGTCCCAGCATTCGCCACGTAACGCCCTCCGAGCCTCTTCCCCGACCCTAGGCTCGGAGCACCCGAAGCAATATCTGAAGCACGCCTGAGCCTCTAGAGCATCCGAGACTCCATCCAAGCCTCCGAAGCTTCCCGAGCCGAGTACCTAACGTGTTCCTCACGTGTGGTCTGGGTAAATTACACCGAAGCCCCTGCAAGTTTCCAGAATCGTAAATCAGTCCATGCCAGGCGCGTCACGTAAGGAGCACGTGTTCTTGTGGAAATTTTGCATGCATACCCCCAGCATTATAGGTATTTGCACTTTAGTCCATGTATGCATGTTTAAGAATTAAGCAATTTTAATTTCTGTTCGCATATTGGTCCCTGTGTTTGCACACATATTTCGGCATTCATTTAGCCTCATTTTTAAATTCCAAAAATTGCATATTGTAGTAGAACTTGTGCTTTATCTTTTTGACACGTGTCCTTTTTTTGCGAGCTTCATAGAATTTAATATATTTATTTTTGTGAAAATTGACATAATTTGCCTATAGTGTGCTTAAAATGCATTATTAAATTATTTGTTGCTCCAAAAATCACCATAAAATCACAATAGGTTTAGTCCACGTTACTTTCCACTGTGCCCAAAAATCAAACTATTGGCACGCATCACGAGGCTGAATAAATTCATTAGACTTTTGCCTAATTGATTTTTAATAGGTCCAATATACATCATTTTTAGGTTTATCAATTTTCCTGGATTCATCTCACATAGACTTATCTTGGATAATTTTTATATCTAAAAATAATGTACCTTGGTATTTATTAAAATTAATTTTGTAAAAACTACCTATATCCATATTAAATTAATAGTTAATTCATTTAGAGTCTAAAAATTCCAAAAATATTGCAGTCACTTAGCTTTATTGCATTTCATATTCCAGCCATGTTTCATTACTTTTGGACTTGATTTGACTATCATTCGTGATTTAACTTAAAATTTGGCTTGAAATTGCATTGTATTGTCCTTAATAGCATAAAAAAGAGCAAAATATTCTCCTGAAAATCTGACATCAAAATTCACTTAAAATTCACCTAAGGAGAAAGCCGCCTCCCTGAGTTCGACCTTGGGCTTGCCCAAGTAAAATAAATATGCTGCTTGTATTTAATTGAATATTAATACGAGTGGTTTTTGATATGTCTCGATTACCCGACTATAATGAATAACACATTTAATTCGATCATTTATCCGGTTGAATTAGGTAGAGTAACTGTGGGCTAGTCAAATGGTGTCGTTGTCGGGGAGGCACATCTTAGGTTAATTTTCAGAAAATTTTGATTTTCGATTTTCCATCCCCTGGTAGTCTGATTCTCGACTTTTCTTGTGAATATTTTATTGTCATTTTTATTTTTTTGTTCATTTTATAGTCCTTTATCTTACCTCCATTTATTTTCGTGCGAGGAATACGAGGAGTTGAAGGCGCTTCGCCAAGCGATCCAAGAAACCTGTATTAAAATATTTTGAGAGTTTTTGTGAGGACTTGTATTTTTTCTTTTATTTTTGCATTTTTCCAGCAATTCCCATTTGGGTTCTCACACACGTAAGTATAATAAAGTGTGTCCCCGTATGCTGTGTGGTTGCTTTACGTAGAATAGGACCTGCACTTATGGCTCTTAGAGCTATTTTAGGAACAGTTTGTGCTCATAAAATTCTAAGACCACACTTCACACCCAAAAGACACACTTATATCGCAGATCTTAGCCAAATTCAATCTGTTCTTCACTCGCTAATAGAACTGCCTGTCTAGGAGCGACTTTTATCGCTTGCATTTCATATAGTTTAACAATTTTCAATTCTGTTTTGCATCCCACATATAAAGTGAAATGATCACTGTAAGTCTTCTTTACTTGACATTCATCATTGTTTTATCGTGCATCGGCTTTTCTCGACTCCTTCCACCTTGTTTTTTCAAACTTAGGTTTAAAGGAAATTGGGACTAGACGATAAGCGTGCCTTGTGGTTGGACTAATCAAGTGATCACCTAACTTAAAACCGGGACTGCTAAACAAAATTGACCGAAAAAACAATAAAATCAGATATTCTGTTTGCGGGAGATTAACGCTGACCTTGTTTGCAGGCTGAGTGAGGGTACTAAAGTGTGTGTACACACCCTAAGGCAAAGCCGAAAATACCCGCCTTCCATATCGCGTACCCCGTTCAGAGCAAATATCACAGGGTGAACTACGGGTTCAATTGACCAGCGTCAAGTAGCCTCCGCCTACTCCGATAGGTAGATAGGGGCGAAATTGCGGTGCACCGAGACAAGTTGCTAATAGCCTCTGCCTGCTCCGGCAGGTAGATAGGAGCGAAGTTACAACCTTGTCAGCCTATGCCTACTCTGTAGGTGGATAGGGGCAGGTCCTTGAACTTTCGGCTGGTGATAGGACCGGAGAAAAGAAGGGCGTTGGTATCTTAGGCGACAAGTTAAATAGGAGAGATGCATCCGGCTTTGAGCCGACTCCCCTATAGGTCATGTAACCTTTGCTACTTACTTGAAAATTCACACTTAAAAAATCAACCAGACTAATCAGACTCGGTTTTGGGTCCTTCACCGTGTTAAGTGTGAAAATCAAGGGTTGGATTCACTTGCTTGCTTCAAGTAGGAGTAAAATCCTATCTTACACTTATACTCTTGATTCTTCTTCTCGCCATCCAAGATGATTGATTGGGGGGATATCTACTCACGCTTCGCAAATCTTTCCTTGAGCCCCTCACGAAGTTCGTCTTCATCGGCCCAAGCACAACTTGGGCCAACCGAGCTCATGACCCTCTTGAGTTCGGGATCCATCACTCTCAGGGTGGTTACCCTCAAACCAACCCTTTTCTCTCCTCTGATCTCATCGAGGAAGACCATCGTCTCGATGAGAATGTCTTCATTGATATGTACTCTAACCTAGACCATCTTCTTTACCTATGAGAAGAGGACAAAATGCCGAAGAAAAAACTAGACGACGAGGAACACAGAGATGACCCCATGCACCAAGTCCTAGCCTGGTTAGCTAGAGCCGAGCTGCTGAATGCAGAACTTATGGCGAGGATGGGACAGGTGATCGAGGCAGATGGAATTGACAGACCCATGGTAGATTCCCACAACCCAGCAGAAAACGAGATGCATAGCTGGCTTGTACTTGTGGTTCCCCCTGAAGCGTTCGAGCTGAAGCTCTACTTTCTGAGTCTTCTACCAAAGTTCAATGGGAATGCCAATGAGGAACCATACACTTTCCTTAGAGACTTCGAGATGGTTTGCAACAACCTTAGTCACCCTAGGGTTGGACAAGACTAAATTTGGTTGAAGGCCACCCCGTTTGCCTTAGGAGATAAGGCTACACATTGGCTGAAAAATTTCAGGGTGAGATGTACGACCTAGATGCAGTTCAAGGATTTATTCTTGAAGAAGTTCTACCCGCTCAGTAGGACTAACTAGATGAGAACCAAGATCGTGAGTTTTTCCCAGGGACCCAATGAACCATTTCATGAAGCCTAGGATAGATTTAATGACTTAACTCAGAAATGTCATTGCCATGGCATTACCAAGGCGATCTTAGACCAGACCTTGTTCTGTGGCATGACCCCGGAGATGCAGGGGTTAGTGAGTGCAGCCGTGGAGGCAGATATCTGAACAAAAATGAAGATGTCGTATGGAAGACTCTGGAGCAGATGGTGGAAACTGTTAGCCATGTGAGCCCGAGGCGAACCATTCTTACAATAAGTGTTATTGTAATAAATATGTTTTATCAATAAAAGTTATTGATTGTTCACTCCCTTTCTGAAATTAAGTGAATTAATGCACTATAAGGTCCCTCTATACAATTAGGGTTATGTACCATGGTCGTCTTGATAATCATATAGTTGTTGATTCATTAAATGAATCATAGAGGCTGATGTTTGGATGAATATCTAATGGGTTAGATAGAGGACTCATCAAACACCGTCAAATGATTATTAAGAGATGATCTCCAGCTTGAGTAGGAGATGGCAATCCTTTCTCACATAGGCTGATATCTGACTGACCTCTTGATGCAGGTCCTCTGCATGGGAATAGTGATTCGGAGGTGTCAGACTAGTTAAGTCAATGGGTTGACTTAGTGAGATCGAGATAACCTAAGTCCTATGTTGAATACTGTCACAGCATAGGCACACATCCTCTGACCAGAGACAGATGTGTTACTATATGTCTAAGTATGTACATTTGGCAGACCATTAGGTTGACGACCTAATCAAGGTCTATACACCGGCGAGCTGGTGTGCATATAAGGGCATATGAGTAATACGATCTCTCAAAGGGATCATACAGGTTCACTTATGAACCGGAAGACATGAGCTCACTCATGAGGTATTGGGACCGATCAAATTCCATGCATGGTCGTCATGCTTTAGAAGCATGACAAGAATTTGAAGGTATGATATATGCTTTGGGAAAGCATATGATCGATACCAAATCCCAAATAACCAAGATTAAGAAACTTGGTGATCAAACCCTGAAGAAGACAGTATAAAATAGATCTTCATCTTCAGGTTGATCATTGGTCTTCCAGTATGCAGGATGTGCAGGTATTGGGAATATCTGAGGGTGATGTGATCATAAACGATTGTATAACCATGACGCTTCCAGTCCGAGGGAGTGATGAATCAGGTCTGGATTTTATTGACTCCTCTCAGTAGAGAAGTAACTTGATCTTAGTCCAAGTGTTGGACATTGATCTGAATGTGATTCAGATGCAATGAGAAGATTAAGTATACGGAGTTGATTTAATCAAGCATCTATGGGAGGTCCGTTAGATCTGGATTTGAGATGAGATCTCAACATCCAAGTCACTATACGTGGAACAATACAATCGCCATGTCCTTATCTCCAAGTATCTGCGGAGAAAGCACATTATTCTGAAGGGGTTCAAGAATAATTCTTGTGATGAATTTAGTATCCAAGAAAGAAGGTCTTGATGATTAAATGAGATTTAATTATCAAGTACAATATGAATGAGATTCATGTTGTGAGAATGATTGTCTAAGATAATTAGATGAGATTTAATTATCAGGGATAAGAAGATCGTGGATAGTGATATCCAGAATATCTGTGTATATTATAAATGGGGTTTATAATATATCACAGAGAGAGAGAGAGAAATATTGTAAATTGCATTTGTTAATTATTACTGTGGATTGGATCCACACTAGTTAATTAATTAGAAATGTAATTTACAAATTAGTTTGGGATGTGAAGATGATTCGCACATTTTTCAATGGCGTGATTGAAATATTCACAAATTAATGTGGAATTAATTTGGTGGATATTATTGCAATAATAGTTATTGCAATTAATTAAGAAATAATAATATAAATAAAAGGAGACAAAACTACCACCAAAATTAAAGGTGGCGTCACCTATGACTTAGTCATAGGTGACGCCTCCTATATTTTAGGAGGTTTGTTGTCTCTTCTTATTTGTTATCATATTATCTCTTAATAAATTAATTTATGTTAATTAAATTGTGTTGATAATAATTCAACATATATTTAATTCAATATAAATTAATGTTGTTGGTTTTTAACCAACAACAATCATAGCCGGTGGATGACTCTTGGATTGCAATAGCCGTTGGATCCATATGAGCCATGGATTGAGATCCATTGGATCCCAAACTAATATATAAGGAGGGTAGCCCTTGCCCTTGAAGAGTACACCAAGTAGACGCCTACTCTACTTCTCTCTCTCTCATTCTCGTCCTCTCTCTCTCCCTCTCCATAAGGTGGTCGACCACCTTTGTTGAGAAAAGAGGGAAGTTCTCGCCTTCGCCATCGACTACTCGAGGATCTCCTTTTTCTTTGGGGTCGCTTACTCTTGAGGAAGACGACGGATTTCGTTGGACAAAATCAGGAGATTCGAGGCTTGGATCTTTGTTGAGGATTGCGGGAGTCATGCGTCTCATCATCGCGCCCGCAAGTGCTGTCTCTGTGGATCGGACTTGAGATAGGAGGATCTCTTGCTTTAGAGATCTCTTGATTGCAACTACGCTTCGAGAGGTATTTCTAATACTTTGTGGTTTGATGAAACGATCCAATAATTGTTCTTGTGATCAATTGGTTTCATCATTCGATTTAAATTTTTTTAAATTCTGCTGCACCTTGCGACTAGTACGACTAGTCACCCTGATCGTATTAGATGCGATCGTCACGCTTTTGTGATGCATTTGAGGATTCTCAATATCCTTCAGAAACAGGTAGATCTCAGGCCACCATGGCCTATCAGTTGTCTCCCTCAAGCCTATCCAATGAGATAACTAGGAGGACTGTAGCGGATCTGATGGATGACCTCATCCCCAACATGGAGATAATAGCTGACAAGTTAACCATGGTCAAGCAGATTCACAAGAGGGTCACTGACCTTGAGGCGCTTTTGCGATTGCCAAAACAAGTAGAGGAATTGACTCAGAAGGTAGCCAAGATACAGCTACCTGCCCCTTCTGCACACCTGTACCTGTACATCGAGTCCATCTTGTACAGGAGCAGGTACATGGGCCTCAGGGTAGCTGGGTAGAGGAGCAACAGTACAATCAGTAGGAGCAGCACGCATCCCCACAAGTGGAGATAGTCTACGAGGAGCCTCCGTAGGTGTTTGAGATCAATGGGATATAGTACATCCATGACCCTGTCGGCAGACAGTCAGGGATAGGGAACGGTCAGCCACACCGACCTTCCCTAGCTTACCAGGAAACCAGCTCCGTCCCTGCACCGCGCTTCGTACAGTCCCGGCCCGGACAAGGGTACCATCCTCAACAACACCAGCAGCAGTGCACGTTCCACTCGGGCTAGCAGGGCCCTCCACCACCTTCCCATCAGCAGCAATATTGGCGTGGCCAGCAGGGCCAATATAGACGCTAGTCCTCTAGTCACTAGCAGCAAGCCCAACCCACTAGTGAATTGGAGTCCCTCACCTTGGCAGTCCAGACCCTGACTGATAGGGTCTAGCAGATACAGAATGATTACCTGGATATCTGAATTGATCTGAGCCATGTTTCACGCACCCAGGATCAGCAGATGGCACCAAAGACCCCAATCCCCGATCAGGTTCAGGCCAACCCAAATAGCATGAATCAGGGTCAAAACCGACCACGAGGTCAAGTATACTATTCAAATAACTCTTTATCTGAACATGAGATACTTTCGTACGATAATGTTAATCATATGTCCCTCATGAGCGGAAGGACCGTGATCGTACCTGATCGGGCACGGGCACATGAGGAAGACGCTGCCAAGTCTCTACCTGAGGAGAACATGGAGGCAGAGGAGCATCACCACAACCACCAGCAGCAGAAGAAGAGGATTTCCAAGTCATCAAAGAAGAAGGAGAAGAGCACCAGCAGTGAGTCTGGTGAAATCAATGAAGAGCTCGCACCTCCATCTGAGGAGGATGTCCCTGAAGTCGCGGAAGACACATCACCTATTTCGCCACAAAAATTTCTTTGTAGTCCCAGTCCATGTCAAAGTCAGAGTCAGTGTCCCATACAAAACTCAGTTTTCCGATTTTAATGAAAATCTTGTAGTTTCAGAATCCGAATTATCATCAATAATCCCTTTCCCACGCGCTCTTAAGGGTGGAAAGAAGAAAACAAAGAAAATCCAAAAAGATGACCATGAGATGGCAGAGTGATGAATCTCGTATTCATCACTCTAAAACTCATTTATTAAGCTCAAATCCCTAAAAATCAACAGCATTCTGGCATCTATTTTGCATAATTAGCATTCATACATGTTTCCATAAGAATTGCATTTTAGCACAAAAATCTGCACAAAATAAGAAGCCAAAAATCCAAGCCAAAATGACCTGTAAATAAGCCTAACTTCCCGGATTTTTAACTCATTCATGCTAACTCTGAATAACTCAAAACTACTTCCATTGTGTACATATCACTAACAAGAATAAAGGAAAAATACAAAAAAATAACTAACCCAAATAAGTGGATCAAAAACCCAAACCCTAATTTCAGGATTTTCGGACTAAAAGCCACATATCTTGACCATCCAGTGTCCGATTTAATCCTACTCACTTTTGAACTAATGTGCATTCAATTACCTTCAAAACAAGACCAAGTTCAAGTGAATCGGAGCACATATGTGAAAGTTGGGTTTTGGGCCTCTTTTGTACATTGTACATTTTCGCGGTTTTGACCTTGTATTTTATGTATATATTTTATTAATCAATAAAAATCCAAAAAAATTAGATTAATGTGTCTTTATTTATCTTTGATTTTATCGTAATTTTTCCGGATTTTTATCTTGTTTAAAAATGACATAAAAATTATAAAACCCAAAAATCAAGGTATTCTATGTACATAGAATACCCCAAAAATTCACTTTGTGCAAATGATCGATTTTGGTTTTGATGTCTTCATGAAAGTTGTAGATCTCATCGAGACGAGCAATTTTCGTGAAGAAATTTTTTTGATCCGAGTCATTTACTATTTTTTATTGATTTTATAAATGTTTTATTTTCGGAATTTTGTGGTGCTGACACGTGGCCGCACCTGGTGCCGCCACGTGTCAGCCATTTTTGGGTTCATTATATATTCGTTTATTAAAAAAAAATTTTTAAAAAAATAATAAAAAAAAATAAAAATAAAAAGACGCACGTGCGTCGCGCGTGCCTTCAAGGCACGCGCTCCGCACGCGCGTCCCCTCTCTCCCTCCCGCGCCCACGTGGCGTGATGGCAGCCGTCCGATCTCGGCCGATCGGACGGCCGTTGCGCGTCTCCTTCCTCCGGACCCCCTTTCCTAATCGGCCTCCGCCCGCCGCCCCGCGTTTCTCGCCGCATATCTCGCGCCGCCGCTCCGCGTATCTCGCCAGCGCCGATCCTCCTCCCAAATCCCTCGATTTCGCCGTCAAATGCAATCTCAGATCTCGAATCTAATCCCCCCCGATTAACTTCCATCTCCGGCACCCCCTAAACCCTATAAAACCATCTGCGCCGCCCCTTGCCCCAACATCCGTCGACTGCACAGTGAAGGGGGGGCTCGGTGGTGACAGCCCGAGCACCACCCTCCTCGACGAGATCCGAGCCACCAAGGGGCTCGCCGCAGCACCGCGCCAGCTGCTCCTGCTCCGACTCCGTTCGTCGAGCCCAACGACGCTTCACCGACTCCGCCACCTCGTTCTACACCGCCATCGCCTGCGACGCCGATCGCCACCGCTCCATCGGCTCCACGCCGTACCACCGGAGGCTCCGCTCCACCTCCTTCCAAGTTATCAACCCCGCTCCGCCTTCATCGCCTTCGCCGGCATCATCCTCGCCATCTCCGCCTTGGCTGGACGCCATCCTCCATCGCCAGCCGCTTGAGACGCCACCGGAGCTCGCGCTTCGGCCACTCCTCCCGTCTCCGATCCACGGCCAACTCCGCCTGCCCTACCGTCTTCAGCCACAGGGGCCAATACGTCCGCCGCACCTGGGCGGCTCCTCCATCCTCCGCTACTCCGTCAGGACCACCACGCCGCGCCGCCGGGCTCGAAGCCCGAGGCCCTCCGCGCATGTGCGAGGCACGTGCGCTCAGAGGGAACGTCACCAGCAAGCAACCCCCAGGGGTCACGTGCTGCGCACGTGCCCCTTGGGCAAATTACAAGAAACCCCCTGAAGGACCCCCGTTTTGCAGATCAAGCCTACCGACCCAGGGTCACGTGCGGGGCACGTGACCTGCTGGGAATTTTGCACAAATACCCCCCGAAGGTCTAATATTTACATCACAGTCCCTTTTCTGCTTTTATTTATTTATTTATATTTGCATTTGTACCCCTGTGTTCACCCTTAATTTTGGATCTTTTCTTTACATTATTTAATTAATCTAAAAATAGCATGATGTTCGTTAATTAATTCTCTACTGTTTGACATCTTGTGGGTAATTTTGTGATTGATGGTTAAATTAATAAATAATTATTTTGTGAAAATTGGCGTATTTTACCTATTTTCTGCTCTGAAATTGATAAGTAATTAACCATTGCTCTAAAAATTCTCGAAAAATCACATCTTGTAGAGTTAATTATTCTTAACATTGTCTCCAAAAAGATTTGCATTTGCACGCATCTTTTATCCTGTAAAAATCATTTAGCACATTTTAGTATTTAATTTTTAGTAGGTATTAAACCCCACATTTTCGAGGTTTAGGATTTTTCTGCGATCCGTCACATAGTGATAGATCTCAGATAATTTTGATTCTCGAAAATAAGTAGGTTTGATATTTATTAAAATTAAATATTAAAAATCATTTTATTTGCATTTAAAAATCCATAAAAAATTCATATTGCATCCAAAAATTCCAAAAAAATTGCAGTGCATCCATTTCATTATAATTTACATTGTGGCCAAGTTTCGTATTTTTCGGACATCATTTGAACGTAATTTACATTTTAGTCCCTAAAATAAGGCCAAAGTTGCATTTTGCATCCTTTATTGCATTGAAAATTCCAAAAAAGAAGACCGCCTTGAAAACCGAACACGAACTTTGATAGACTTAATTCTAGGTTGTTCCTTTGCCTCCTTGTGATCGACCTTGGGACTTGCCCAAGTAAAATAAACATAAAACCACGAAATTAAAAATTGAATAAATTATTTGTGGTATTTTCTTGATCGTTTCCGATTGCAGCCTACAACGCACGATAAAAACAACTTATTAAAAGCCGCATTTCCGGAATCGTCAGATGGCACCATTGCCGGGGAGGCAAACGGCTTAGATTTTGTCTGAAAATTTTTGTTCGGTTTTCCGCATTCGGGTAGTCTGACCCCCGAATTTTTCATTGTAAATTCCATTTTTTTTCTGCAATTTATTTTCAACATTTATTTTTCATATTATTTTTGAGTCACTCTCTTACATTTTCTCTCTTATTTTTTTTGCGAGGTACCTTGTACGTGGAGCGGTTTTCAATAACCGACGCAACTTCACCAAAAATCGCAATTAATTTAAGATCGAGTCGAGTCGTGAGAGAGAGTAGAGTCTAGGTTTTTAATTTCTGCACTTTTAATTTCTGCAATTTTATAGCGGTGTCCGTTTGGACTCTCGCGTGTGTAGAAAGACCTCTAAACTTTATTCTGTGGTGTGTCATGGCCTGTTTCACTCTCCGGCGAGGGTGGGGCCCGACTTGAGTGGCGATTAGGATAGACCTGCACATACGGCTCTCAGAGCATTTATATTTTTGCTTGTGCTCGTAGGATCTTAAGCCACACTGCACTTTAATTGAGACGCACATAGATCGTTCAACTTAGCCAAATTTAAATCAATTCTTCCCGCTAATAGAACTTTCGTTTAGGTGCGGTTTTTCCATCGGCTTGCATTTCATATAGAATAATTTTTAAATTCTGTCTAGCATCCCACATGGAGATTGCGAGGATTCACTGTAAGTCTTCTAACTGAGCATTCATCATAGTTTTCCGCGTGCATCAGCTTTTCTCGAATTCCTCTCTCTTGTTTTATAACATAACTTTAAAGGAAATTGGGACTGGACGGTAGACATGTATTTGTGCTCATCTAATTTTTCAGTGATCACCTCATTAAAAACGGGACTGCTAAATATATCTGATCTCAAATAACCCATAAAATCAAGAATTTCTACGGGAGAGCAACCCCGACCTTGGATGATTTTATTTTTTTGAGTGAGCGAGAGACGACACTTAAGGATAGAGCCCAAATCCAAAACCTCAGCTCGCTAAATTTTTGCCAAGATTGAATTATCACCAACTAAAATTGAAAAGATAATAGCTGAAATCTTACGGCTTCATTGTGTGAGTTGGTGAACCCAGGGTTGATTTGTGTTAGTATTGGTGTGCGTGAACCGATATCGAAGATCAATAGCCGCACATTTGATAAATTTTCTGTCCCATACAATCATCTCTCTCATCTCTTGATTTTAATCTCATCATGGAAACTTTTCCAAATTTCAGATCCAACCCATCATTTCTCTCAACTCCTTCAAAAATGACCGAACACCACTATGAAAACAAATCTATGTCGGTTTGGCCCAAATCCACTACTTCCTCTTCGTTTAATCCTCCAACATTTACGGGAAGCTTTCAATCGCAGATGACTTCGACCTCATTAAATCCTTTCTCAAATCATCCAACCACACCATCTTGGACTGAACCGTCTTATTCTCACTCTCTCGCCAATGAAACATTTCAAGATCAAAATCTCTTTAAATCCCATGACTGGCAGAGAACCCAAACCCAGATGGAAAGACATGCGCTTAATGATCATCATCGTTGGATTGACCATGATGGACCCCTTGTCAGACATGATACTCATACAGAGGACTGGACTGAACTCCTAGACACATATAAACCCTGTATGTTGACTCCACAATATCAAGAGCTGACCAAACATGATCAAAGGACCGAACTCTACTCAGATCAAATACACATGCCTGTACCATATGAGCAGCCTCCTTCCATTATTTTTGAGGAGAAATTTTCAAGAAATGATCGTATAATGGATATTCCAAGAAATTCTCCTCTCCGTATGTACAGAAAAATGGAAGACGGAATTATTGAACAAAATCCGAGTGCTCCCATGATTGATCATGAACAAAATTGTGAGGATAATATTTCGAGGATAAAAACAAGATTCGAATTGATGGAGGACAAATTTCAAAAATTTGCCGACCGAGTAATCTCATTCTATGGTGGATCGGGTATAAATGAGGAAATGATTGGGTCCAATGATGAAAAATTTGAGGATATTCAAAGACCTAGGGATGACTCTAAAATCAAAACTTCTGCTCATTATTTCCCTAAGAATGACTATACCTCTGACCCAAACTCTAAATATCAAGGACCCTTCTCATCTAAGGAAGACACCACATCACCACACCACACAGAAAATACAAAAAAATTTGAAAATCCAGAAAATCTCATAAAAATTGAATCTGAAGAAGATTTGAGGAATTTGGATCCCGCTTTACGGGAAGCACTGGAAAAATACTTGATTTTTGAACTTCCCATTATAAAGGCCATTGAACACTTCCCTGACCTTAAGAAATTTCTAATGGACAGATTAACCATCAAAAAGTCAGGAAGGATTAGAACAAAAACTGAAAGACATATCTTGTCAATGGCCTCCTCCTTGGTGTTGAGGAGAAAAACCAAGAGCCGCATAGTGAAGCGGTTACCTAGATTTGACTGCGAAATCAAAGACACAATTTTCACACATGCTCGTATTGATGACAATTCACCGATCAATATCCTCCCGACCTCTGTATTTCACGAACTCAAACTCGAGCCAATTCGGAAGATACGAGAGATTGTTCAATTGGCAGACCGATCGATAAAAAGGCTGAGAGGAACCATTTCTGTCATCATGAAATTCCAAGGTGCTCCACTCAAGGTAGAATTCACGATCATTGATATTGAGCATCAAGGAGAATTCACCCAGTCTCCAATCATTCTCGGAAAACCATTCTTGGCATTGGCCAAGGCGAGTATCGATTGTGAGACGCGGGAAATAAATTTTACGGCATTGGAATCACTACGATCTGATACAGTCTTTGAGGAAGCACGATTTTCTGAGGTAACCCATGAAGTCCCTAACAACCGCAACCATGAAACGGTAGAAGAGCCCTACCCCGCTGCTACACCTGAGATTGCGTTTGTTAATGAGACTATTGGTTTAGAGACTCTCCCCAATATCTCAATTCCCACAGATTTCAAAATAGACAAATCCTTCTACTACGATCCTGAGACATTTGCATGGTCGCACCCTGGAGCAACCTACTCTGATTATCTTGACCAAATCCTCCCAAATCAAGAGTGCACCAACATTCAGGAAACAAAGAACGAACACGTAGCCCAAACATCGACCAAGGAGAAGAATTTTAATGGCTATTCATCTGGGTACTCAAGTGAACCGACATCTTCACGAAACAAGAAAAAAAAAGTCACCTTTGATCTTTCGGAAGAGGAATCGGTTGATGATCCCTCATCAGGTCCGGAAAAGGTAGTCTACATGAGTGAAGTCTGTTCGGCATCTCTAAAGCCATATCTTCGCAAGGATCCAAAATTTGATTCTCGTTAGACAACTCCCGTTCCTAATTATTACTCATCCAAAGCTGATGCTCCTACCTTTCACAAGTACACTGGAATTATTTCTTATGAACTGACTGAGACTGGAGCATCTGAATATTCATCGGAGGACAAACTGATTGATCTTAAAAAGGAACGAATTTTGAGGAAACAATTGAAGAAACAAAAAGACATGAACATATGGAGTGTGTCCACTTTCAAATACTATTCCTCTGAGGATAACTCTGATGATGGTTACTTTTCATCTGACTCAAATATTTCATCTACTATCCATCATGATACTTCTGAGGATGACACTGATAATAGTTGGGAATCACATGTCTCATCTCCAACTCATTACGATCTCCCACCGCAGGCTCACAAGAAGATCAGCCGTAAACCGCCTTAATCATCGGCTACCCACCCCCCCTCCCCAACACATCGATCTCCTTGTACAGCTTCTTCCTCTACTTAGGCCAAGGCCTAAGTATAGGGGGGGACCGATGCCATCTGTATATACCATTTCCCTCATCACATTCCGATCTTTCGCTCACTCCATATCCATCCTTCTTCTATACTTAGGTGACCAAAGCCTAAGTATAGGGGGAACCGCCACCCACCTATATATACCCTCCTCATTCACATACCCTGACCGCTTCTTTTTCTTTTTCTTTTCTTTTCCGCTCTTCTTCTATACTTAGACTATTCACGGTCTAAGTTTAGGGGGGCGATTTTTGTAAATCCTTTTCTTTTTCTTTTTCTTTTTCACTCTCTTACGCTTAGCCCAAGCTATGTCTTCTTTACGCTTCTTGTGCTCTGAGGACACAGCACTCGCTAAGTATAGGGGGGTCTGTATATATACTATGTATATATTTTAGCCATACCTCATACTTTCGCGTAAGTCTATATGTATTTACGGGGTCGGTTTTTCTTAGAAACAAAAAAAGAAGAAGAAGAAAACAAACAAACAAACAACAAAAATCCTTTGCATAAAAAAAAAGAAAAGAAAAAGAAAGAAAAGAAGTTTTGCTACTAACACTGACTTTGCCCAAATTTTTTTGAAAAAAAATGGCTTCTTATTCATTTTTTGCATTAAAAAAACAATAAAAACAAAAAAAACAAACAAAAAATCAAAAACAAAAAAAAGTGTCTGCATTTCACACACTCGCATCGCATGTGCATATGTGAAAAGTCTTTGGGTTCTGAACCGAGTTATGAGCTGAAACCGAGAGTAGTCTGGACTTAACCTTAATCCACCTAATTTTCAGAGGAACTTCACCGAGAAATAGGATTTTAGAGTCTTCAGGTCTTTGACTTAATTCTTTGAGTTCCACATGACAATGTACAGCGTTTGACTCTTAGTGTCTAACCTGGTCTCTTCATTCTGGGTACAACTCTGGAATAGGGAATTAATTTGTACTCTCGCACTATGCACTTAGCTCAACTCAGACGGGATGTTGGAAGACTGTGTGAGTTTCTTTTCTGGTAGCGTGGAAATCTAAAGACCGGAGTACGGGTTGAAATAAAGCTTCGGAAAAGGGATGGACGGCTGGGCACAATTTTTTCTAAGACCCCAAAAAATGTACGGAAACAAAAGATTCTATATCCGTAGGGGCACAACAAGATCCAAGCAGAACCACCAAAAATTCCAAATACAAAGAAGCAACTACCAAATAAAATCTGACCAAAAAGGTCCAAGCTTCCAGAAACCTGCAGATCTTGGTGGAGACTCGGCTACACTGGCCATCTTCACAATGAGAGGTGACTACACTGGCCACCCTCCAGTTCTTTCTCATTCTTCTATCTTCTCCCCCCAATTCGATTGTGAACACAGCGCGACAGACCTTAGAAGGAAATACCTGACTCCCCGAGGACGAGTTATTGGAGAGGAGGCTTGCGCTGTAGTCCGGCATTCTGGGTGGGAAGAGCTAAAATATTTCACACACAAGAGTCGGTTATTCAATGTTCAAAGAGTATACTTTGGGAAGATGATTGATCTAAGATGACTTCTGAGCCGAAACTGTAGCAATGATGTGTAGAACTTGAGGGCTGTTGATTTTAAAATTCTAAGTCTCACAGAAGTTCCGACACACAAATAATCCAAAGGTTGAGTTTAGGTTCACTTTCACCTTCAGCTCATGGTCTTGGTTTGGAACCCAATCTCATTTCACCTCATGGCATTTCTTTTTGATGCTCAGGGACGAGCATGGTTTAAGTATAGGGGGATGATGAATCTCGTATTCATCACTCTAAAACTCATTTATTAAGCTCAAATCCCTAAAAATCAACAGCATTCTGGCATCTATTTTGCATAATTAGCATTCATACATGTTTCCATAAGAATTGCATTTTAGCACAAAAATCTGCACAAAATAAGAAGCCAAAAATCCAAGCCAAAATGACCTGTAAATAAGCCTAACTTCCCGTATTTTTAACTCATTCATGCTAACTCTGAATAACTCAAAACCACTTCCATTGTGTACATATCACTAACAAGAATAAAGGAAAAATACAAAAAAATAACTAACCCAAATAAGTGGACCAAAAACCCAAACCCTAATTTCAGGATTTTCGGACTAAAAGCCACATATCTTCTCCATCCAGTGTCCGATTTAATACTACTCACTTTTGAACTAATGTGCATTCAATTACCTTCAAAACAAGACCAAGTTCAAGTGAATCGGAGCACATATGTGAAAGTTGGGTTTTGGGCCTCTTTTGTACATTGTACATTTTCGCGGTTTTGACCTTGTATTTTATGTATATATTTTCTTAATCAATAAAAATCCAAAAAAATTAGATTAATGTGTCTTTATTTATCTTTGATTTTACCGTAATTTTTCCGGATTTTTATCTTGTTTAAAAATGACAAAAATTATAAAACCCAAATATCAAGGTATTCTATGTACATAGAATACCCCAAAAATTCACTTTGTGCAAATGATCGATTTTGGTTTTGATGTCTTTATGAAAGTTGTAGATCTCATCGAGACGGGCAATTTTCGTGAAGAAATTTTTTTGATCCGAGGTCATTTACTATTTTTTATTGATTTTATAAATGTTTTATTTTCGGAATTTTGTGGTGCTGACACGTGGCAGCACCTGGTGCTGCCACGTGTCAGCCATTTTTGGGTTTATTATATATTCGTTTTAAAAAAAAATAATAATAATAAATAAAATAAAATAAAATAAAAAGACGCACGTGCGTCGCGCGTGCCTTCAAGGCACGCGCTCCGCACGCGCGTCCCCTCTCTCCCTCCCGCGCCCACGTGGCGTGATGGCAGCCGTCCGATCTCGGCCGATCGGACGGCCGCTGCGCGTCTCCTTCCTCCGGACCCCCTTTCCTAATCGGCCTCCGCCCGCCGCCCCGCGTTTCTCGCCGCATATCTCGCGCCGCCGCTCCGCGTATCTCGCCGGCGCCGATCCTCCTCCCAAATCCCTCGATTTCGCCGTCAAATGCAATCTCAGATCTCGAATCTAATCCCCCCGATTAACTTCCATCTCCGGCACCCCCTAAACCCTATAAAACCATCTGCGCCGCCCCTTGTCCCAACATCCGTCGACTGTACAGTGAAGGGGGGACTCGGTGGTGACAGCCCGAGCACCACCCTCCTCGACGAGATCCGAGCCACCAAGGGGCTCGCCGCAGCACCGCGCCAGCTGCTCCTGCTCCGACTCCGTTCGTCGAGCCCAAGGACGCTTCACCGACTCCGCCACCTCGTTCTACACCGCCATCGCCTGCGACGCCGATCGCCACCGCTCCATCGGCTCCACGCCGTACCACCGGAGGCTCCGCTCCACCTCCGCCCAAGTTATCAACCCCGCTCTGCCTTCATCGCCTTCGCCGGCATCATCCTCGCCATCTCCGCCTTGGCTGGACGCCATCCTCCATCGCCAGCCGCTTGAGACGCCACCGGAGCTCGCGCTTCGGCCACTCCTCCCATCTCCGATCCACGGCCTCCTCCGCCTGCCCTACCGTCTTTAGCCACAGGGGCCAATACGTCCGCCGCACCTGGGCGGCTCCTCCATCCTCCGCTACTCCGCCAGGACCACCACGCCGCGCCGCCGGGCTCGAAGCCTGAGGCCCTCCGCGCACGTGCGAGGCACGTGCGCTCGGAGGGAACGTCACCAGCAAGCAACCCCCAGGGGTCACGTGCTGCGCACGTGCCCCTTGGGCAAATTACAAGAAACCCCCTGAAGGACCCCCGTTTTGCAGATCAAGCCTACCGACCCAGGGTCACGTGCGGGGCACGTGACCTGCTGGGAATTTTGCGCAAATACCCCCCGAAGGTCTAATATTTACATCACAGTCCCTTTTCTGCTTTTATTTATTTATTTATATTTGCATTTGTACCCCTGTATTCACCCTTAATTTTGGATCTTTTCTTTACATTATTTAATTAATCTAAAAATAGCATGATGTTCGTTAATTAATTCTCTACTATTTGACATCTTGTGGGTAATTTTGTGATTGATGGTT
Organism: Ottelia alismoides; assembly: GCA_037367405.1. NCBI lineage: Eukaryota > Viridiplantae > Streptophyta > Magnoliopsida > Alismatales > Hydrocharitaceae > Ottelia > Ottelia alismoides. Next base: position 69,924 of record JAZKJV010003488.1, read on the forward strand.
AAATTAATAAATAATTATTTTGTGAAAATTGGCGTATTTTACCCATTTTCTGCTCTGAAATTTATAAGTAATTAACCATTGCTCTAAAAATTCTCGAAAAATCACATCTTGTAGAGTTAATTATTCTTAACATTGTGTCCAAAAAGATTTGCATTTGCACGCATCTTTTATCCTGTAAAAATCATTTAGCACATTTTAGTATTTAATTTTTAGTAGGTATTAAACCCCACATTTTCGAGGTTTAGGATTTTTCTGCGATCCGTCACATAGTGATAGATCTCAGATAATTTTGATTCTCGAAAATAAGTAGGTTTGATATTTATTAAAATTAAATATTAAAAATCATTTTGTTTGCATTTAAAAATCCATAAAAAATTCATATTGCATCCAAAAATTTCAAAAAAAATTGCAGTGCATCCATTTCATTATAATTTACATTGTGGCCAAGTTTCGTATTTTTCGGACATTATTTGAACGTAATTTACATTTTAGTCCCTAAAATAAGGCCAAAGTTGCATTTTGCATCCTTTATTGCATTGAAAATTCCAAAAAAAAAGACCGCCTTGAAAACCGAACACGAACTTTGATAGACTTAATTCTAGGTTGTTCCTTTGCCTCCTTGTGATCGACCTTGGGACTTGCCCAAGTAAAATAAACATAAAACCACGAAATTAAAAATTGAATAAATTATTTGTGGTATTTTCTTGACCGTTTCCGATTGCAGCCTACAACGCACGATAAAAACAACTTATTAAAAGCCGCATATCCAGACTCGTCACAGAGTTCTGCAACAAGTACATCAAGGTCACAATCCCTTTCGATAAGTATGTGGATATGACACCTGCATTCCAAAAGTACCTTAAGGTGAGATGCACACCTACTAGGGTCAGCAGGAAGACCAAAAGCCGTGTTGAGAAGCACGTTCTGTCAGTAGCCACTACTTGCGCCATAAAGAATGTGTTTGCAAGGAAACGAAGGGACATGGGTGCCCATTACGTGGTGAGTCATGTCTATAACACCGTGTTTGCATACACTCTCATAGATAATGGGTCCTCAATTAACTTGATGCCTATAGCCTTCTATGAGCGGCTAAATCTAGGACCTCTTAGGAAATCCAGACCATTACTCTACTTTGCAGACAAATCAACCAAGTGGTCCCAGGAAGAATTGAGGACCGTTAACATCAAAGTCGAGGGTCAGGAGTACATGTGGACTTTACAGTCCTTGATATGGAGACCCCTGATGAATCCTCATTCATCACTCTTTATTCTTTTGTTTTATCTAAAAACCTTTGCAAAACACCATGTATATGTTTGTAAATAAAATAATTTACCAAAAAGCATGCATTGTGTAAATACCCATAATTAGCTTGTTTTTATGCAAAAATAAAAGAATAAAGAAATAAAGAAAAAGAGGGAAATATTTAGAATAAATATTGAGTGACTTGAACCCAAGGGAAGGCTCAAAAGGGGCCTGACCGCAAAATAAAATGAGTAGAGAGAGATAGGGTGACTCAGCCTTGTACAAATACCCCTATTAGTGTAAATATTTTATTTTATAAAAATAAAAATATTTATGTGTTCCCCATATGTTGTATATATTTATAAAAATACAATAAAAATGGGAAAAATAAAAGAAAAATAAAAATAAATAATTTCTCTCTCTTCAGTGTATATATACCATGTATATAAAATAAAAGACCTATTTATTTTACCCTTGTAAATAATTAAAAATATTTTTATATTCAAATTTTATGGTGAAAATAAATAAAATATAAAATTGGAATAATTATACATTAATAAAATAATAAAAATAAAATTCAAAAATACATAGGTATTTATATCTGTATATAATAAGAGGATAGGGAGTATGCACCCAGGTGCATGTAATTCTACATGCACCAGGGCCTATAACTCCCACATTTTTTTACTTTTCCGAAAAATACCACCATGTATATTCATCTACATATCCCTCCTATATGTCATTCCAATTTCATCAGAAAAAGAGACCCCTACATCCTCCATCCAGAACAAGTCGATTACAGCTGTTCTAAGACCGTTAAAATAATGTGTTCTAGATGGAGGATGTAGGGATCTCTGTTTTTGATGAAATTTGAATGACATATAGGAGGGATATATAGATGAATATACATGGCGGTATTTTTCGAAAAAGTAAAAAAATGTGGGAGTTATAGGCCCGGGTGCACGTAGAATTACATGCACCTGGGTGCATACTCCCTATCCTCATATAATAATATATATATTGTAAATACATAATTTTTTTTTCAAAAAAATAAATAAAAATCACAAAAATACATTGAAAATTAATAAATATTTTTTGTTTTAAAAATATTTTGAAATAAATCCATTTACTATTTTTAATTTGATTTACAAATAATTAATAATTGGCGCACTCTAATTGATCCACAGGGGATTGTTGACCCCCGGTCAACTCTCCCCCCCTTGACCACTTAGGATCTGGACCTCGTTTCGACCCGACTTCTCCCCTTTTTCCCGAACCACTTCGCCTCCCATTTACCTAAACCCCTAGCTCCGATTACAGCCCCTGGATCCGTGATTCACACCCGCTTTTCTCTCTAGGGGTCCGTGCATCGGATTGCACGCTCCACTCCTCTCTTATCGGGCCTGCAACACTATATAGCTTCACCTCCTCTCGCCATTTCACGCACCTTCGACCACCGTCTTTGACTCCCAGGACCTCCACCTTCTTGCCTTGAGTGACAGCAAGCCATAGGAGGTGTCGCAGTGAGGAAAGAGGTGCTCTAGCCCCTGGTCCGGTGGTCATCGCCGCCGTGCTCCGCCCATCGGCGAGCTCGAGCCTATGGAGGCATCGCTCCATTGAGGCGAGGATCCCAGGAGACGCAACATCTCCCCCACAGACGCTTTCACCGCCGACCAATTCCGGCCAATCCACACCGAGCCTGTAGCGTAGCTTCCATTCCCGATTTTAGGTTTTCGCCGCCGACCAATTCCGGCCAATCCACACCGCGCCGACTGTCCTTTCGATCATCCGACTATCGCATCACCTTCACGAGACCCCTCCACACATTCTACGCCCCTCGGATCATCCTGATTCACCCCGGAACCAGGACTTAGGTCTCCTCCGCCATCGCCTCGCTAGAGACCCATGCTCCGCCTAACCCATACACTCCCTTCGCCCTCTAAAGGGTCGAGGCAGTTTGCCCTCGACCCCTCTTGCTCCCTGTGCAGGTATCGAAGCCTAAGAGCCTTATCTGGAGGCTTGACTGTTCGAGCATAGAAGCTCTAGGTGCTCGTCGTCGCCGGGGACTCTCAAGGTCCTCCCGGTCCCATTGGAGTACCTTAGCAGATGCGGAAGAACACGAGAGACGATTTGCCCATCTCAGCAGCACCAGAGGAGGACCATAGCGCATATGGTAGCCCGGCGAAGTTCGCCGGGGAGCAATTCATCCGGGACCCTCCAGAGCCGTCGATTGAGCCTCCTCGCTCCAGTTTTGATCTAAGTCCTTCATCTGCGGGAGTCTCCCGACCGTCGATCCCAGTGAGGATCAGATCTGAGCTGCAGATCATCGAAGGGGTGTCGTCCGTTCTCCACCGTCGGATGTCACACTTGGACCTCCTTCAGCCGTGGATCATAATAATGGGGTAATATCACTTAGGCCCCTTTTCTTTTTGCATTTATAGTTTAGTCCTGTAAATATTAAGTGTAATTGTTTTTATTTTGGTTAATTTGCACTATGGTCCTTATACTTTCTCGTATTTGCGATTTAGTCCCTGTGAGTGTGGAATACGTGCTTTGACATCTGAGTTTTTAGACAAATTGCATGTATGGGCCTGGACTATTTTGATGTTATTATTTGATCTGTTATAAACAGGAATGACATTTTAGTCCTTCTAATTGTGAAACACGTGCGTGCCTCGTGCCCATCTGGGCATTTTGCGACTTTTGCCCTACAGTTTTAACGCATGTTATCATTTGGCCCTGAGATTGGTTTTCTTTGCATGTAGGTCCTTGTGCATTGTCAGGTTTTTATTGGTTGAATAAAATATCAAATAAACTCCAAATCTTGTGAAATTTGGAAACGTGACCCCTGCCATTGTGTAAAAAGTTCATAATTTTTTGGGACATTTTTATTACTGTTTGCTATTTTTAAAAAATACAAAAACCCCTATTTTTGTTACTATTTGGTTTATAAAATCAATTAAAAATATAAAAACCCCTCTAAAAATTACAAAAAATTAGATACTGCCTCTTTTAGCTTCATTCCAATTTTGGTTTAATTTGGATTTATAAAACCCATAAAAACTAAAAAACCCTAAAAACCTTATAAAAATTATTAAAAATTCTATAAAATACAAAAAATGAAATTTTGGTTTTTGTAGCTTATTTTTATTTCTAGTTTTCCTAAAAATTGACTCCAGATTTTTAGGGGCTAATTATATATTTTTAATTATCCTTTTAAATCTGGTTGCACATTAGTTCCTTATTTCTGTCTTTTTCTATTTTTATAAAATCACTAAAAATTGTAAAATTCTGAAAAAATTACCAAAAACACTTAAAAATATGTAAAAGACAAAAATAATTTTATTTGAATTTTACGAGTTGATTTGGAGTGTTTAATAAATTGTTTTTGTGTGCTTTTTGCCTTCTTTTCATATTTCCTTCATAATTTAAAAATACAAAAAAAATTAAAAATTATTAAAATGCACCAAAACTATTTTTGTTTATTTTATTTCTTTTTCGACTACTTCGTAGGTTGATTCGGCCAACCCGTGCTCCTTGAGTTCAGCCCTGGTCGCTATACCAGGTTAAATAAATAGCGAAGACCGCTATTCGTGCTTTATTGACTGTTTGCTTTATTTGGTGGTCTGATTTTTCTTGTTGACTAAGATTCTAGATCCGGGTCACAACGACCCTTGTTTTTATACCTTCGCTTGGATTTCGGATTGATTTTCTCGGTCATCAGAATGGCGCAGTTGCCGGGGAGCACGGCTTAGTAGTCTTTTATTTTTATTTTTTGTTCGGTTTTCAGTTTCGTGGCTTTTCCCGCAGCTTTTGCTTCTTTCACAATTTTCACGGCGTTTTGTTTTCTTTTTATTTTGTGTTCTTTTCATTTTTATTTTTCTGTTATTTTTATTTTATTTTATTTTCTCTTGCATATTTTTATAATAATATGGTTTGATACACTTCTGTTTGTTTTCTTGCGAGGGCCCGAGGACCGACGCGGCTTTTCTCGGAAAGCCGAAGCAACCACGAAAGCCGGAGGCGGCTCTCTTCTCTACAGAGCCGCAGGATAGTCGTAGTTTAGCTTAGATTAGCTTAATTTTCTCTGCAGACCATTTTGTTGTAATAATACAGGGACAAAGACTCAAAGACATCCAGACTTGTGATTGCGGGGTCTGTTTCACCGAGCACCAGTGTGCTCGGGGGACCTCACCATGTTTTCTGCCAGTTTTGATTTTTCGTATTTTATTACTGCTTATCTGATTTACCCGGATTTAGCCTTAGCCGTCGGATTTTCTGTGCTTGCACCGTAATTAATTAGGACCCCAGCCTAATCAGATTGCATGCTCCTATAGACCGTCTAATTCGACCTGGTTAATAATTAATAAAGAAATAGCTAACTTGGTCACTCGAGGGGTCACGTGCCACTAGAGGCCGTATACAGCACTGGAAAGATCCGTTGTGGCGGACACCGATCGGCATCAGAGACCGGTCCCCGACCCCTCCCGTTGACCCGTTAGCTATTGTTCTCCCCGTAAAGAAAGTACTTCATCTAAGGCTGTTTTCCTCGTGCATCATATAGGTAGTTTACTTTCTGTCTTTTTTATGAGCGGATCACTCTAAATGTAGACTGCTCGAGTCAGGTATGCATCTCTTACTCGGCATGCATCATTGATTTCTTCGTGTATCGGCTTTTTCGTCTTCTCCCCCCCTATTTTTGGACCTAATAAAATCAAGAGAACCCGAAAAATTTGTTAGGCGCTTGTTTGCTTGAAAAATACCTAAAAAGGAAAAATCATAAAATTTGGGACTGCTAAAGCAAATTGGACTTAAAATTCATCTCACCAAAAAAATTGCATTGGGGCAACAACCCCCACCTTGTATGGTTTGATTGGGCGAGAGAATGACTCGCACACTAGGTAGAGCCATATCTGACCCTTCTTCAGACTACTGCTTCTGGGCTAGTCGTTCTCCAGTGAGGATCGCTCCAGTTTCCGGTAAAGCAGGCTGTGATATCCTTAACAGAGCGAGCCGATCGGGTAGCCGGTAAACGGTCCGCGGCTTGTACTGGCTGGGAAAGATCTAGTTCGGGATCGGGACAGTCTCCTGGGGCGTTGGATTCCCAATACTCGCTTAATCACTCTGTTATACTATATTATCACCAAAATAAAAAAGACAAGATAAAAGACCAGACTCTTACGGTCATCAGCTCACGTCGCGTTGGTGAATTGGGGTTTGATTGTTTCATCCTGTTTGCTTTCAAGATCCCATCCGCCTGACTCGCCAGATCACGATGATGGGTCGGAGGTCCCTTAGGCAGCCTATGGCTGCACCGCTTACGAGTACTCCAGCCCGCTCATCTAGGTCGGTTCGTGAGAGCCGAGACCCGCTCTCCGAACCCGAGTTCGCTTCCATCATGTTCTCCCCCGACCACCTTTCTTCTGATATTCCTGAGGTGCCCGAGCAGAGAGATCAGTAGTCAGATTACATTTCGGCACATGAGCTTGGGTCTTTTGTCTTTGCAGAGACCATGGTCAGCAGCAGTGATGACCGTACCGGAGGCCCGAGACCAGAGCAGACATATGTACTGGACTAGGCTGCGATCAATAACACCTTGATAGCCTCCCTCGAGACGATGCAGGAGCAGATTAGAGACCAGGGAGCTTTCATGGTGGAGAAGAGGAGAGAGATGGAGAGGATGAGAGCCGACCGCAAGCAGCGCAGGCCCGCAGGAGACGGACCTGAGATTCCAGATCAACCTAAGGAGCCAGTCCAACCGGCAACAGCAGCTAGACCGATGCGGGAGTTGCACAACCCTAGATCGATGCTTACCTATCGGTGGATCGTACTTCCGGCGATCGTGGGGGACTTCAAGTTCCCCCCACATACGATTCAGCTTCTACCCCACTTCCACGGGCTCACGACTGAGGAGCCCCATCTCCATCTCCAGGAATTCGATATGATCTGCAGCACCGTCCACAATCGGTAGGTGGACAAGGACACCATACGGATGATTGCCTTTCCATTCTCCCTGGTAGACAGAGCAGCCAACTGGCTGAAGCATTTGGGGAGATTCGTGACTACCTAGGAGAAGCTCCTCACCGAGTACTTAAACAAGTACTATCCACTCAGGTGGACCAATGCAGCGAGGGCCCTGATCAGCAACTTCTCCATGCTCCCCAACGAGCAGTTCCATGAGGCATGGGAGAGGTTCAGAGAGCTTACCGACAGATGCCCTCACCACGATATCTCAAAGCCGAACCTAGTTCAAAGCTTCTTTTGCGGGCTGACACCAGAGCTGCAGGGCTTGGTAAATGCTTCTTGTGGCGGTTCCTACTTCGCCAAGGATGAGGATCAGGTATGGGCCATCTATGAGGAGATGTTCGAGAACTATACCATGATGTAAGACCCGATTCTACACTCAGGGACGCCCCCAGCCACAGGCCGTACAACTTTAGAGGATAGCACGGGTCGATGTCGGTCCTTCCACTTCGTCGGCGGCAGCAGCACAGGCCGTGTCGACGGCCGTCGACATGGGCATCATCAGCGAGAAGCTGGACCGGATCAAGCTGATAGAGAAGAAGCAGTGCCAGGGCATGACACAGATCGACCAGATGGCACAGACGTTGAGTGACCTGAAGACACAGATCATGTGTCTCCAGGAGGCACAGACGGCTTCTCAGCCCTGTCTCAGGTCAGGAGGAGATCCGAGCATCAGTGGTTGCTCGTCCCAGCACTCCAGTCAGCCTAGACAGGTTCACCTTGTACATGCAGAGTCGTACTAGCAACCATTGCAGTTTTACCAACCACCACCATCCTAGGACACTCAGATGGTGGTGTACCAGCCGGATCAGCCCCTGGCAGTACTTCCCCCGCCCTCGTACGAGCAAGAGTCGTTGATGGATGTCAATGGGATATGGTACGACTGACCTCAGCCCGGTATCCGACGAGACCATTCCGGCTTCCACTAGTCGGACGGAGGCACCAGTTCCCAGTAACAACCTCCAGTTCAGGGTGGCCAGTACGACCAGCAGCGTGAGCATCACCAGCCCCCCAGTTCAGCAACATTCATTCCACAGAGAGCAGTACGATCCTCGTCCCTATCAACAGGGACAGCCTTGGAGGCGAGAGCAGCCTCAGCAGCAGTATCATCAGCAGTACCCTTCTCACCCTCACCAGCAGCAGCAGCAGCCTCACTACCAGCGAGTCCACCCGTTAGGTTCTCATGGGCCGACCTATGAGAGCCCCGCCTTGGATGATCTAGCCCGCCTCATGTCCGAGCAGCATGCTACCTTTCAACGGGAGATGGATGAGTTCCATCAGGAAATGAGGGAGATTGTGAGAGGGAAGGCCGCCATTCCTGCCCAGATCGAGCCGAACCCAAACAGTCTGAAAAGGAAATCTGAGCAGGTAGAGTACACTGAGATTATCACTCCTAGTGCTTCACTTGGTGATGTTTCTGCATATATGTTTGATGCTGACTTTGTCACACTTAAGAGCGGTAGGATGCCAGCAGGAGGCGCCTCATTTGAGCGACGACTCGATGCTACTTCAGGAGCACCAGGCGAGGAGGAGAGCGGTGCTAATGCCGCTAGAGATGATGACGGAGGTACTGATGCCACCAAGGATGATGATCCAGCCTATGGTACTGAGGCTGTCGTTTCACCAGATGGAGGAGGTGGTACTGATGCCACCAGACTTGTTGCTGAGCCAGAGCGCGGTATTGATGCCACGGATTCAGATGCTGAGGGTGGTGTTGAGGCCACAATTTCTACTTTTGCTAGTCGTATTGTTTTTCCTGCTATTCATGTACCTCAGGACATTTCTGTGAATAAAGGAAAGGGTTTGATTTTTTCTGATCCACCTGTGGTGATTGATGATGTATGTGTGGATTTTGCCGTGCTTGAGCAGCCCATACCCTCTCCTAGTCCTTCATCTGAGAAGGACCCGGCCGTCCCCTTCCCCCAAGCACTCCGCTTGGCTAAGGGGACCAAAAAAGACCCAAAAAAATCCCATCAGTTAGAGTTCAGTCATCACATGATGGACATATTTCAGATACAGCTGACCCTGCAGGACGTCTTAGAGCGCATACCTCTCTTTCAGAGATTACTCAGAGACATGACCATAGTTCAGAGGAAGAGGAGGAACCATCAGTCAGAGATCCATGTGCTCACTCGCGCCACTTGCTTTGCGATCCAGAACTGTCTGCTAACTAAGAGGCCAGACGCAGGAGCCTCGTATGTCAGATGCCACATTCAGGAGCTGAGGTTCGATCGTACTCTATTAGACAGTGGGTCTTCGATCAACTTAATTCCGGCAACCCTACTCAACCGCTTCGAGATGGGCCCTCTACGATAGAGCAAGACGGTCCTTCCGTTTGCTGATCGATCTGTCAAGAGGCCGAAGGGGTTGCTGAAGGACGTTGTCGTCATGATTAAGGGCCTGAAATTCCTCGTGGATTTCGTTGTGTTGGACATGAAGATCCCTGAGTCCGTGACCGATACCCCATCATTTTAGAATGCCCGTTCTTGGCCATAGCCAAGGCAGTGTCCAATCATGATATCGGGAAGGTATAATTTCGCGTCGAGGGCGAGAGTATACAAATAGAGACTAGAGCCCAAGATTCAGCTTGCTCCGAGCCGACTTCAGATTCAGAGCAGATGACAGAGGCAGTGCAAGACATCCATCAGGACTGTGACTTTGTGATCACATATGATGAGGCAGTTTGGGCAGACCAGTAACACATGCCATCTTCTCACCTTCAGAGTTTGCTGATGCACAGATGATAGCAGAGGAGAGCTTGGAGAGCGCATCCCTGGTCCAGGATACATCTCAGGCAGTAGAGCGGTTCTGATACAGATCCCTCAGAGTCAGATTTCGACTGGGCTGAATTTGATGACTTGATAACGTGTCTGACTTCCACAGAGCCTACGGCTAGGGAGGAGGCTGGTTCCACACAGAGCAGAGACACACCAGCAGAGCAGCCTTCACCAGATTCAGATTGCGAGCGAGAGTTCTCATTCTCCCATGCAGATTTGGCCGCATTCACTCAGACCTTTCAGAGGCCAGATCCACCAGCACCGTGCTGTCCATAGCTGAAGCCACTTCCATCATCGCTGAAGTATAGGTTCCTCGCGGGCGAGCATGAGATGTACCCAGTCATTATCTCAGCAGATTTGACTGGAGAGCAGGAATCCCGTTTGATGGGGGTTCTTGAAAAGAACTGCAAGGCGATTGGATGGAGTGTAGCTGATCTCCAGGGGATAAGTCCGGCCCTGTGCTCCCACCATATCTATCTCGAGGAGGACGTGAAGCCGTCGCGTGAGTTCTAGCGGCAGATGAACCTGAACCTTCGAGATGTTGTCATGGAGGAGATCTCGAAATGGTAGAGCACCGATTTTATCTACCCCATCTCCGACTCCAAGTGGGTCAGTCCATTGCATGTGGTGCCCAAGAAGACGGGCATCACCACAGTTGTCAGTGAGTTTGGAGAGGAGATCGCTACCTGGGTACCTACTTCTTGGTGGGTCTGTGTGGACTACAGACGATTGAACCATGCCACCAAGAAGGATCATTTCCCCCTGCCCTTTATTGATCAGATTATAGAGAGACTGGCAGGGAAGAGCCATTACTACTTTCTGGACGGGTACTCCGAATACAATCAGGTGGCCATTGCGCCAGAGGACCAGGACAAGACTACCTTCACCTGTCCCTTCGGGACACATGCTTTCAGACGGATGCCCTTTGGATTGTGCAATGCTCCGGCGACATTCCAGAGGTGCATGTTATCTATTTTTTCGAACATGGAGGGGGAGTGCTTGGAGGTCTTCATGGATGACTTTTCGGTCTACGGCGATAGATTCGATTCTTGTCTTGACTGCCTAGACCGCGTCCTCCAGCTATGTATTGAGGTGCACCTGGTGCTTTCTTGGGAGAAGAGTCAATTCATGGCGACTCAAGGGACGGTGATTGGCCATATCATCTCTAGCAGGGGCATGGAGGTTGATCCGACCAAGGTGGATATCATTAGGAAACTCAGTTCACCGTCCAACTTGCGGCAGTTACGATCTTTTCTGGGGCACGCCGGTTTCTACCGATGATTCATTCATGATGTCAGCCGGATTGCCCGATCGTTTACTGATCTGCTGATGAAAGACACCGAGTTCATTGTGGACGATAAGTGTCTAGCGTCATTTGAGACTCTCAAGAGTCTAGTTGTAGAGGCTCCTGTCCTTTAGCCGCCTGATTGATCTCTCCCATTCAAGATCATGATGGATGCATCCGATTTTGCTGTAGGGGTAGTGCTGGGACAGAGGAGGGATGGAGTCCCCTTTGCTATTCACTACTCTAGCCGGACTTTGGATGCCGCTCAGCGGAACTACACCATCACTGAGAAGGAGATGCTAGCCGCAGTGTTCGCCCCAGATAAGTTCAGATCTTACATCATTGGATCTAGAGTGACCATCTTCACTGATCATACCGCCATCAGGTACCTCATTGCAAAGAAGGATGCCAAAGCCAGATTGACCAGACGGATCCTTCTACTCCAGGAGTTTGATATAGAGAATAAGGACAAACCTGGAGTCAAGAATGTGGTGGCGGATCATCTCTCTCGATTGGAGTATCTTGAGGATTCTGAGCAGATCAAGCCTATTTGTGAGACCTTCCCAAATGAGGCGATACTTGCTACCGTCTCTCTCCCATGGTACGCCGATATTGTGAACTTTCTTGTTGCCAATAAGGTTCCACAAGATTGGCCCAGACAGCGACTTGAGAACTTCCTAGCGAAGGCCAAGTTCTACCATTGGGAGGATCATGTTTATCATGAAGGAAGGGATAACATCTGGCGCAGGTGCATTCCTTAGGAGAAGTACTACGACATCCTTACTTATTTCCACAAGCTTGAGGCAGGAGGACATCACTCTGGGAGGAGAACGACACAGAAAGTGCTCCAATCCGACCTATGGTGGCCTACCCTCTTCAAGGAATCTGATGAGTTTGTGAAGAGGTGTACTGACTGTCAGGGGATGGACACTTGTGTACAGCGTGATATGATGTCGATGCTGTCCATTCACTTGTGTGAGGTTTTTGACGCATGGGGCATCGATTTCATGGGTCCATTCTCAAAGAGTTAGGGATTCGAGTACATTCTATTGGTCGTTGATTATGTTAGTTGTTGGGTTGAGGCCATCCCCGCCCAAACCGCAGATGCTAGGACTGTTTGCATATTTTTAAGGAAGAATATCATTTCATGGTTTGGAGTTCCTAGAGTTTTGATATCTGATGGGGGGTCTCATTTCGTCAACGATAAGGTAAAGGCCCTTGCTAGCGAGTTCAACATAGACTATCGAGTAGCCACACCGTACCATCCTCAGACCAATGGTCTTGCTGAAGTGTCGAACATGGAGATCAAGACTATATTATAGAAGGTCATCCGCCTTGACCGAAAGGATTGGTCACAGCTTTTAGACTCGGTCTTGTGGGCATATCGGACGTCCTTCAAGACACCTTTGGGTACATCTCCCTTTCGCCTTGTTTATGGCAAGCCCTGCCATTTGCCTGTTGAGCTTAGACATAAGTCACTCTGGGCAGTCACAAATATTATTATGGATCTAGTGAGTGTAGGAGATCAGAGGAGGATAGAGTTAGCAGCCCTGGAGGAGCTTCGTGATGCAGCCTTCTCGAGCATCCTACAGTACAAGGAGAGAGTGAAGGAGTGTCATGATTCTCATATCAGCCACAAGCAGTTTGAGCCAGGACAACGAGTATGGTTGTTCGATGCCAGGTTGAGATTATTTCCAGGGAAGCTACAGAGAAAATGGAAGGGACCCTATCTGGTTAGAAAGGTACACGACAATGGGAGTATTGATACATCTGAGTTGTCTTCTGAGAGTACCTTTCATGTTAACGGGCAGCAGCTCAAACCATATCTAGATCATGAGCCCCTGGTCATTGATGTTGCCCCGATTCACTTTGCGTGAGATGTGGTATTTTGACTCACATCTATTGCATTTCACGCGTGATTATCATTGTTCTCTCGACTTGTATAGATCCAGTTGTCCATATCACACTATTCTTCAGTCCAAGACCCATTTACATCTTCGACGTTGCTATACTTAGGGTGCACTTTATCCTAAGTATAGGGGGGTGTGAGACTTTTGAGTTTCTTTTGATTCTTTCTACCTCTGTTTTGTTTCCTATACTTAGGGATATTTTACCCTAAGTATAGGGGAGGTAGACCCTGTACATTCTCACTCGGATTTCCCTTTGTGTACAGCCTGCTATACTTAGGATTATTTGATCCTAAGTATATGGGGAAACCCCTAAGATCCTCTTGTGTTTCTATTCTTTCATTCGTCTTTGTATATAGCCTTCCTTTTCACTTCCCTATACTAAGAACGAGTTATGTCTTCTTTATCGCTCTTGACTCTAAGGACATTGTTCGAGCTAAGTATAGGGGGTGTCGTATATATTTCATATATACTTTAGCCATAACTCGTACTTTGTGTGAGTGTGTTAATAAATAAAAATTGGTAAAAACCCAAAAAAATCCATAAAATTTAAAAATTTTCCTTGTAAATAAAATTCTTTTATTACACATACATAGCTAGTTGTACAAATTATTTTTGTAAAAATGTTTGTAAAAATCTTTTGTGTAAATAGCTTGTAAATATTTTGATATCAAAATTATGTATGTAGTACAAAATTTTTGCAAAATGTTTTGAAAATCAAAAGTTTGCAAAAACCTTGTGTAAATTTGTGTAAATATTTTGCAAAACCTGCATTCATGCATACATCCATGTTTTCAAAACATTTTTCAAAAAAAATTGCACACTTGTAAATATTTTGTAAATTGCATCTTTGTAAATATTTGTATAGTTTTTCCTGAATCATAGTTGACATTTAAACTAGCCTAGAATTAAATTGAAAAATGGAGCTTGGTTAAGATCTTAATCCACTTAATTCTAAGAGGAACCTTATAGGGCTTAGGGTTGAGGCTTTTCAGGTCCATGGTGACTTAATTCTTTGAGTCCACTAGGCTATGATCATATGTCATCTCGATGAGCCTAAGTAGAGCACTTAACAATAGACACATGACTCTTTCCGACAATGGCTTTACTTGGACCCACACTTTACACCGATCTCTCTATGGATGAGGTGGTGAGGAGGCAGTCTTCCTTGACTTAAGGTAGCATATGAGGGTAGTACTTCTAGGCGGAACCTCTCTTCTTCTTATAGTGAAGGAAGTGCGTCTCAACTTAGTCTGGTTGCCATGAGGTCTAACGACATGAGTTGTAGGTTTCAATAATGCTTCAAAAGAGGGATAATCTACTGGCTCAAGAGGAAAAACTCCTTATGTATATATGATGCACTTTGTAGATATGTTGTAAATATGCACATCAAAAAAATGCAAAAAAAAGAGAAAAGAATAACTCCAAAAAAGTGGTGGGTCTGATAGAAAATGATAATCCCACCGGAGTGTATATAGTGCAATAAGCAAAGCTTGGTATCCATGTCCCATCTTATGAAGCTTGTAGAAGGGAGACTTAGCTACACTGGTTGAGCTCCCAGAAATACATGGCTACATTGGCCATGGTCCATTCTCTTCTTCCCCCTCTTCTTGAGCCGGTTGAACTTGAACTTAGAATAGAATACCCCGCTCCTCGAGGAAAGAGTGGCCAGACTAGGGCATTAGAGTTACCTTGTTGGGGAGGGTTGTCATTTTGCTACTTCTGAGGTGGAGAGCTATACCTCACTTACACAGTACAAGAAAAGATTCATGGTCTTCAGGGTTTGTGTATGTAGACTTGTTCTGATCTGGATTATTGAGGAGTCTTGACTATAGATTAGTGGAACTTAGAGGCTGTTAAGTTTTAAACCTAAGTCCAAATAAGGTTCCGACACATTAATAATCCAAAGAACTGCTGAGCTCCATACTTCAACTTAATGAAGGCAAGTTTAATAATCAGCATTGATTCATTTTTCCCCTCTTTTTCTTTTTCTTTCCTTTTTCATTTCTTTTTCAAGTAAGTTTTTGCTAAGGGACTAACAAAGTAAAGTATAGGGGGGTAATGAATCCTCATTCATCACTCTTTATTCTTTTATTTTAGCTAAAAACCTTTGCAAGACACCATGTAAATGTTTGTAAATAGAATAATTTACCAAAAAGCATGCATTATGTAAATATCCATAATTAGCATGTTTTTGTGCAAAAATAAAAGAATAAAGAAATAAAGAAAAAGAGGGAAATATTTAAAATAAATATTGAATGACCTGAACCCAAGGGAAGGCTCAACAAGGGCCTGACCTCAAAATAAAATGAGTAGAGAGAGATAGGGAGACTCAGCCTTGTACAAATACCCCACTTAGTGTAAATAATTTTTTTCTAAAAATAAAAATATTTATGTGTTCCCCATATGTTGTATATATTTATAAAAATAAAATAAAAATGGGAAAAATAAAAGAAAAATAAAAATAAATAATTGCTCTCTCTTTATTGTATATATACCATGTATATAAAATAAAAGACCTATTTATTTTACCTTTGTAAATAATTAATAAAAATCAAATAAAAATCTTTTTATATTCAAATTTTATGGTGAAAATAAATAAAATATAAAATTAGAATAATTATACATAAATAAAATAATAAAAATAAAATTCAAAAATACATAGGTATTTATACATGTAAATAATAATATATATTATAAATATACAACTTTTTTTTTCAAAAAAAGAAATAAAAATCACTAAAAAATACTTTGAAAATAAATAAACATTTTTTATTTTGAAATTTTTATATTTTTAATTAAAGCCATTTACTATTTTTAATTTAATTTACAAATAGTTAATAATTGGCGCACTCTGATTGGTCCACGGGGGATTGGTGACCCCCGGTCAACTCTCTCCCCTGGACCACTTAGGATCCGGACCTCGTTTCGACCCGTCTTCTCCCCTTTTTCCCGAACCACTTCGCCTCCCATTTATCTAAACCCCTAGCTCCGATTGCATCCCCTGGATCCGTGATTCACGCCCACTTTTCTCTCTAGGGGTCCGTGCATCAGATTGCGCGCTCCACTCCTCTCTTGTCGGACCTGCATCACTATATAGCTCACCTCCACCCGCCATTTCACGCACCTTTGGCCACCGTCTTCAACTCCTAGCACCTCCACTTTCTTGCCTTGAGAGACAACAAGCCGTAGGAGGTGTCGCAGCGAGGAAAGAGGCACTCTAGCCCCTGATCCGGTGGTCATCGCCGCCGTGCTCCGCCCATCGGCGAGCTCGAGCCTCTGGAGGCGTCGCTCCATTGAGGCGAGGATCCTAGGAGATGCAGCATCTCCCCCACAGATGCTTTCGATCGTCAGGTACCCTCTTTAGCCTGTAGCGTAGCTTCCATTCCCGATTGTAGGTTTTCGCCGTCGGCCGATTCCGGCCAATCCACACCGCGTAGACTGTCCTTTCGATCATCCGACTATCGCATCACCTTCACGAGACCCCTCCACACATTCTACGCCCCTCAGATCATCCTGGTTTGCCCCGGAACCAGGACTTAGGTCACCTCCGCCGTCGCCTCACCGGAGACCCACGCTCCGCCTCACCAACACACTCCCTTCGCCCGCTAATTGGTCGAGGCAGTTTGCCTCGGCCCCTCTTGCTCCCTGTGCAGGTACAAAAGCCTAAGAGCCTCATCTGGAGGCTTGACTGTTCGAGCATAGGAGCTCCAGGTACTCGTCGTCGCCGGGGACTCTCAAGGTCTTCCCAGTCCCATTGGAGTACCCTAGCAGCTGCGGAAGACCACGAGAGACGATTTTCCCATCTCAGCAGCACCGGAGGAGGACCATAGTGCGTACGGTAGCCCGACGAAGTTCGTTGGCGAGCAGTTCATCCGGGACCCTCCAGAGCCGTCGATTGAGCCTCCTCGCTCCAGTTTTGATCTGAGTCCTTCATCTGCGGGAGGCTCCCGACCGTCGATCCCCCTGAGGATCAGATCTGAGCCGCAGATCATCGAAGGGGTGTCGTCCGTTCTCCACCGTCGGATCTCTCACGTGGACCCCCTTCAGCCATGGATCATAATAATGGGGTAATATCACTTAGGCCCCTTTTCTTTTTGCATTTATAGTTTAGTCCTGTAAATATTAAGTGTAGTTGTTTTTATTTTGGTTAATTTGCAGTGTGGACCTTATACTTTCTCATATTTGCGATTTAGTCCCTGTGAGTGTAGAACACGTGCTTCGACACGTGAGTTTTTGGACAAATTGCATGTATGGGCCTAGACTGTTTTGATGTTATTGTTTGATATGTTATAAATAGGAATGACATTTTAGTCCTTCTAATTGTGAAACACGTGTGTGCCTCGTGCCCATTTGGGCTTTTTACGACTTTTGCCCTGCAGTTTTAATGCGTGTTATCATTTGGCCCTGAGATTAGTTTTCTTTGCATGTATGTCCTAGTGCACTGTCAGGTTTTTATTGGCTGAATAAAATATCAAATAAACTCCAAATCTTGTGAAATTTGGATACTGGCCCCTGCCACTGTGTAAAAAGTTCATAATTTTTTTGGGACATTTTTATTACTGTTTGTTATTTTAAAAAAATCAAAAACCCCTATTTTTATTTCTGTTTGGTTTATAAAATCAATTAAAAATATAAAAACCCCTCCAAAAATTACAAAAAATAAAGTATTGCTTCTTTTAGTGTCTTTTAGCATCAGTCCAATTTTGGTTTAATTTGGATTTATAAAACCCATAAAAACTAAAAAACCCTAAAAACCTTATGAAAATTATTAAAAATTCTATAAAATACAAAAAAATGCAATTTTGATTTCTGTAGCTTAGTTTTTATTTCTAGTTTTCATAAAAATTGACTCCAGATTTTTAGGGGCTAATTATATATTTTTAATTAGCCTTTCAAATCGGGCTGTACATTAGTTCCTTATTTCTGCCTTTTTCTATTTTTATAAAATCAACTACACCAAAAAAACTTATAAATATATAAAATACAAAAAAAAAGTTTTATTTGAATTTTCTGAGTTGTTTTGGAGTGTTTAATAAATTGTTGGTTGTGTGCTTTTTGCCTTCTTTTCATATTTCCTTCATAATTTAAAATTACAAAAAAAAATTTAAAAATTTATAAAATCCACCAAAAAAATTTTTCTTTATTTTATTTCTTTTTCGACTACTTCATAGGCCGATTCGGCCAACCCGTGCTCCTTAAGTTCGACCATGGTTGCTATACCAGGTTAAATAAATATTGAAGACCGCTATTCGTGCTTTATTGACTGTTTGCTTTATTTGGTGGTCTGATTTTTCTTGTTGACTGAAATTCGAGATCCGGGTCGCAACGACCCTTGTTTTTATACCTTCACTTGGATTTCAGATTGATTTTCTCGGTCATCAACCCCTCGAAATTGGAGAGATTCCTAGATCATTTCAGGAAGGCCCTTCCTCAAAACAGCAGGGGCCTTATTTGATTACAAGATCGGGAAGATCCAGTTCCAACCTCCAGGCGGAGATGAAGAACTTAAGATGAAGCAGACAAGGTGGCAGAGGCCAGATTCAGAATCCAGCACTGAGTACTCTTCGTTTGAAGCATATTGTATTCATGTAGACATCGTTGGGCCATGGAGACAGAACCCAGCCGGCACCGATGAGTCCTTCTCCTTTGGAGAAGATCTTGTGCATGAGACAATCTGTGAGAGCCTTAGGAACAAGTACAGTGTAGAAAGTGCATCGACCTACATCTTCGATGACGTAGAGGCTCAACTGGGCATGTCAGTCCTTCCCTCTTTAGGACAATCATAAGATGAGGATGATGAGTAGGACGTGGATTTTGCCGATTGCATGGAGACTTTTGGTGATCCGACTCCAGAGCTGAATGAGTTGATAGCAATAACCTCAAAGCTAGATCCAGCTGCTACTAGCATAGAGTAGAACTGATTGAGCCAGACTTCCTTGATGATCACACCTTACCTGAGCTCAAACCTTTACCCACAACACTTAAATACGCCTTCCTTGCGAGACAAGAGAAGAAATATCCGATCATCATCAGCTCGTGATTGACCGAGGAGTAGGAATCTCACTTGCTAGAGATCCTAGAGAAAAACTGCAAGGTGATAGGCTGGAGCATCTCCGATCTCTACGGGATAAATCCTGATCTGTGTTCGCACCATATCTACTTAGAAAATGAGGCTAAACCCTCTCGTAGATTCCAACGTCGGTTAAATCCAAATTTACGAGAGGTTGTGAAGAAGGAGATTGAGAAATGGTGTGATGCAGGTTTTATTTATCCCATCTGATTCCAAATGGGTGGCACCAATCCATGTTGTCCCAAAAAATCGGGAATTCAGACAACCACCAATGAGGACGGAGAGGAGATCGTGACATAAGTACCCACGTCGTGGCGTGTCTGTGTGAATTATAGATGCCTGAATGCCACAGCAAAGAAGGATCATTTCTCCCTACCATTCATTGATCAGATTTTGGAGAGATTAGCGGGAAAAGAATTCTTCTGCTTTCTAGATGGGTTCTCGGGCTATAATCGAGTAGCCATCTCTCCTGAGGACCAGGAGAAAACCACGTTTACATGCCCCTTTGGTACCTATGCTTTCATGCACATGCCTTTTGGGTTATGCAATGCTCCTGGTACATTTCAAAGGTGCATGATTGCAGTATTCACCGAAATGGTCGGTGAATTCTTAGAAGTCTTCATGGATGACTTCTCAGTCCACGACGATTCCTTCGATTCTTGTTTTAGGAATCTGGACCGAGTCCTCAAAAGATGTTGTGAGGTCAATCCGGTGCTCTCCTGGGAGAAAAGTCACTTCATGGTGACGGAGGGTATTGTGTTGGGGCACGTCATCTCCAAGAGTGGAATGGAGGTTGACCCTGCCAAGGTGGACGTGATCAGACGACTTCAGCCACCAACCAACGTAAAGCAGTTACGATCATTCCTCGGGTATGTTGGATTTTATCGGAGATTTATCAAGGATTGTTCGAAGATTGCCCAACCACTAACTGAGCTTTTAGGCAAAGATATGGAGTTTATTGTTGATCATAAATGTCTTGAATCCTTTAAGCAATTACAAGGGATGATCATGGATGCCCTAATCCTACAAGCCCCAGATTGGTCTCTTCCTTTTGAGATCATGACGGACGCCTCAGATTTTGCTGTTGGGGCTGTGTTAGGACAGAGGAGGGATGGCATCCCGTTTGCCATACACTACGCAAGCAAAGTGCTTTATACCGCTCAACGTAACTATACAGTTACAGAAAAGGAGATGCTTGCGGTAGTGTTCACCTTGGATAAGTTCAGATCTCATTTAATTGGATCCAAGGTGATTGTGTTCATGGACCATGCAGCACTATGGTAATGGAAAAGAAGGACGCAAAGGCGCGTCTTCTTAGGTGGATTTTACTTATCTAGGAATTTGATTTGGACATTCGAGATAAATCTGGAAAGAAGAACATAGTAGCTGATCATCTCTCCCGTCTCGAAAATCTTGATGCTTCTGATGATACACCTATTCGAGACTCCTTCCCTGACGAGTCGGTTTTTGTTATCGACTCACTCCCATGGTACGCCAATATCATGGATTATCTTGACTCCAAGAAAGTTCCCGAAGATTGGCCCAAGAGCCACATAGACCGACTTAAGTCAGATTCAAGACATTACCAATGGGAGGATCCGATCCTTTTCTTTGAAGGGCTGGATTGTGTCTGGAGATGGAGTATTCCGCAAGAGGAATATCAAAGTGTCATTACTTTATGCCGAAGTCTGGAGGCAGGAGGACACCACTCTAGGAAGAGGACCGTATGGAAGGTACTTCAATGTGTCTTATATTGGCCGACTCTGTTTCGCGATGCGCTCACCTTTGCGAAGTCATGCCCAGTATGCCAACGAATGGGAGGAACCATTGGTTCCAAGGATGAGATGTCGATGCAGCCTGTCATCATTTGTGATGTCTTAGACGCCTGGGGAATCGACTTCATGGGCCCATTCCCGGTTAGCCATGGATTAGAATACATCCTTCTTGCGGTAGACTATCTGTCAAAGGTTGGTGGAGGCTATCCCAACCCGAGCCATGGACAACAGGACTGTCTGCAATTTCATTAGAGATCACATCATCTCTAGGTTCGGGGTCCCCAAAGTGTTGATATCCGATGGGGGTAGCCATTTCGTGAACATAGATGTGAAAAAGCTTTTAGAGTATTACGGCATCGAACACCGTGTCACTAGTCCTTACCACCCACATACCTATGGCATGGCAAAAATGTCAAATAGGGAGGTGAAAACCATATTGCAAAAGCTTGTCTGCCCAGAAAGGAAGGACTGATTTCAGATCTTAGATCAGGTCCTTTGGGCTTATAGGACAGCTTACAAGACACCATTAGAAACCTCCCCATTCAGGATGGTAATGGGCAATCAAAAAAGTCAACTAGAACACACACCTAGGACAAAAATAAAGAGAGATGGATCTGAATGAGCTTGTGGAAGTCAGAAACCAAGCATATGACAACAGTTTGGTGTACAAGGACAAGGTAAAAGCGTTGGCATGATAGATATATCAGACGAAAGACCTTTGTTCTTGGACAGAAGGTATGGTTGTTCAATGTGAGGCTGAAGGCTTTCCAAGGTAAGCTGAAATCCAAGTGGACAGGTCCATTCATAGTCCATGTTGTGCATGATAGTGGATGCGTAGAGATCTCAGATCTCACAGATGGAGCATAGACATCCCTGGTTAATGGACAACTGCTGAAGCACTTTGTTGAACCCAATGAACAATTAGTCCATGTCGAGGAGATTGTCATGTGTGAGACAGACTCAGTAGATACACATAGAGTCGTGCATGAGACCTTGCAGCAGTGAGCTCTCGCCATCAGCAACATCGAAAAGATTCAGATCGCAATCCTTGTATATATTCACCCTTCTTGTATATTCTTTCCCTCCCTCCCGCGACTCTAATCACTCGCCCCAGCTTCATATATTTTCGTTTCTACGACTATACTTAGGATGACTAGATCCTAAGTATAGGGGGAGAGTCACCTGAGTCTATTCACAATTCGTTGTACATCCTCCAGATGCCATCGGACCTCATACTCACTCCTTTCCTATACTTAGGCTGACTAAAGCCTAAGTATAGGGAGGACCGATGCCCATCATATATATATATATATATATATATACTCATCCACTTCCCCTCTTGACCTAGTTCGCCCCATTTTTGTTCTTCTTCTACACTTAGGCTGCTCGAGCCTAAGTATAGGGGGGCACGACGAATTCTTTAAATTTTTATTATTTTAGCTCTCCTACGCTTAGCATAAGTTATGTCTTCTTCCTCGATTTTCGTGCTCTGAGGACATAGCACATGCTAAGTAAAGGGGGTGGTGTATATATTACATATATACTTTACCCATATCTCGTCTTTTGTGTAATTTTGTATATATTATACAATAATTACAGGGTGGGTAAAAATTGGATTTTTTTGTAAAATACATGTATATTTTTAATACTCTTGTATATTTTGTGAAAAAAATGAAAAAAAATCAAAATCAAAGGCTTCGTATTTACTCTTGTTTATCATCTCTGTATTTAAAAAAGAAAGAAAAAAAGTCTTGCATTTCATTCATAGCATGGCATCTACATCTCATCTGCATATCTAGCATATGCAAAGTGAAAAGTTAGTGGATCCTAAACCAAGTTACGAATAGATGATGAGGAGGGACTTGATTTGACCTTAATCCACCTAATTTCAGAGGAACCTTATAGAAATTGGAGTTAAGATTTCTGAGGTCAAGTGACTTAATTCATTGAGTCTGCTAGTCTATGTTCACATGTCATCTTGATTAGTCTAAGTAGAATATCTCGTGCACACACATGATTCTTATCGACAGTGACCTAACTTGGACCAGCACAATGCATGTAGCTCTTCATTGATGAGGTGGTGAGGAGGTAGAATCCTTTAGCTTGGAGTAGCACACGGGTGGAAACATCCGTCCTCCTCTAGGAAGGGTAGTGCATCTCAACCTAGTCTGGTGGTGTTGACATCTAAGGATGGGATGCTGTGGGTTGCAATAATGCTTCAAAAGAGGGATAGTCTACTGGCTCAAGAGGAAAAAAATCATGATGTACATGCTACACCTTGTATATAGTTCGAAAAAATGTAAAAACTCTAAAAAAATAAGACAGGCCTGAGTGAAAATAAAATACCTATCGGAGTATGTATATTAGCAAGAAGTCTGCAGCTGGATGACTTGGCTACACTGGTCATGCATCATAAGATAGGTAGCTACACTGGCTACCATCCATTCTTTTCTCCACCCCCTCCTCTTGAGCTGGTCGCACTTGAACTTAGAAGGGAATACCCGCTCCTCAAGGAAAGAGTTACTGGACCGGGTAATTAGAGTTACCTTGTTAGATAACACTGGTTCTTAGCCATTTCTGATGTGAAGAGCTATTTTACACTTACACAGTACAAGTAATAATCATAGTCATCAGAAATTTGCATATGAGGATTTGTTCTGACCTGACTGTTGAGGCATCGTGAATAGAAGACTTAAAGGAACTTGAAGTTTGTTAGGTCTTAAGTTTAGATCTCAATAAGTTTTCACTACACAATTAATCCAAAGGTCGAGTCAGGCTCCATTTTCAACTTTTGTTCATGACCTTGGTATGGAAACCAAAATCATTTCACCTTTGCATTTCATTTTAATTGCTCGGGGAGGAGCAAGGTTTAAGTATAGGGAGTTGATGAATCTGTGATTCATCACTCTTAAAGTTGAAAATAGAGCCTTGTTCCTGAGTAATTAGAAGCATATTTCCACCAATATTGCATAATTAGCATTCATGCATGCATTGATAACATCCGCATTTTAGCATCCACATTTGCACTAAATAAGAAGCAAAAGCCACTTGTAAAAATCACCTATCTATATATATTTTACACTAACCCTAAAACCCATAAATCCACTCTATATTGTATGTACTACTAACAATAATACAAGAAAAATACCAAAAAAATGCTAACCTGTAAAATTGACAAATAAAACCCCAAAACAAGGAGACCATGGACCTTAGATTGCACATATCTCTCTCATACAACTTCCTATTTAGATCTACTTATTTTTAAAATAATATACTTTCAGAGATCTTCAAAATGAGACCCATTTCATTTAAATCGGAGCTTGTATGCAAAACTTGGATTTTGGGCCCTCATTATATAATATATATATGTATATTTGTACCCTTGTATTTTATTACTTTATTCGACCTTGTTTCCATTTTTGGTCAACATGAAACTTGTAGATCTCATCAAGATATACAACTTTCATGTTTTGAGATTTTTTCCAAATTCTGCCATTTTCTCCCTCTTATTTCACATTCTTCCTCAACCAATCTGATTGGGCCACGTGGCGTCCTCTGGTTGCGCCACGCGGCCCACTCATTCACCCGTCACGCGCTCCCCTCTTGGTCGTTGGATTGGACCCATGCCTTCCATATCTTAGCCATTCACGGTCGCGTCACCATGCAGCCATCTGATCGAGGCCCAGATCTCATCCACGCCATTCGCCAGCGCCTTAACCTAAGAGTGCCACGTGGCTACGTCTTCACCACCAGATCTTCTCCAGTACGCCTCCATCCGTGCCGCTCATTCCTGTTAAATTTGCACCCTTGGATCATCATCCCAGATCTCATCCACACCATCCTTCAACGTCACGTCCCCATTCCGCTACGTGGCTCTACCGACGCCCTTCAATTGCATCACCCAGATCTGATTCAGGCCCTTCCTTGGCACCTCGCTCAGAGCCGTTGGATCACTAGATCCAACAATTGAGGCATCGTCTTCTTCCTCCCGAGGAAGTCTCGCCCACGTCGCCCACCTTGTGTCGCCACCTCCCCCTTTCTATGTTCGTCACCATCTGCACCGCCTTCTCATCCCATCGATACCCCCACGACGTAGCCCCGACATCCCTCATCCTCTCGAACACCCACACACACCATGATCTCCTTCTCCTGCGCTCTACCAACTCCACAAACATCACACCTCCATCGCCGAGACCTCCACCCTCTTCCTATAAATACCCCACCTCCGGCCACCTTCTACCCTATCCGCCCTAGAAAGAGGTACCTTAGAGCTCCTAGCTACCCAACGATGACATCGATTGAGAGCGAAAGTGAGCGACGACATGTTTTCACCTTCGGCGACATCCACGGCGTAGACACACCGTGTCGTAGCTTCTTCGACGAGCTGCACGAGCTCGGGCCCCTATCGACCCACGAGCGATGACCGAAGCCTCTTCAGCGAGCCTCCATCCCAAGGTAGCTTCATCAATTCTCCCCCGATCTTCTTTCTCTTTTCATATCGATCTTCTTCCAATTTTTTTGCCATCTCCGCTCGATTCCACTCTCCATCGATCATTGCCTGAGCTCCGCCTTGGAGCTCTGATCTTCGTGGCACCTTCAGATCATCCCCACAACCCGTCACACCACTTCCGACCACAGCTCTGCTGGACACGGTGGACGAACACCATCGCTCGATCACCACTCCGCCTTGCAGGCCTCACCGTACTCACAACACTTCCATGAACATGGGAACCATATTTTTTGGCACCCACTAACGCTGCAGGTACTGCCTTCCTCACTGATCGGACCTTCGTCGGAGCCATTTTGACCTTCATCATCTCTGGCCTACGGACCCCCCAGCTCTATCCAGAGCCTCCGGAGGCTCCCTGATGCATCTACGATCACTCCTAGCTAATCGGGAGCTCCCAGCAACCTTCACCGGCCATGGGGAAGGTCGGCAGAGCCAGGACCCCTTCGTCGAAGCCCAGCCAAATCCGCCGCAGGAGTCGGCGGCCCGGAGGAGCAAGAAGCCCAGCTACCGTCCGATTACCTTGATTGGACGGTCGTCATCCGCCCACATCGTCCACATCAGCTGCCGTTGGATCAGGAGGATCTAACGGTCTACAATCTGCCACGTCGCCATCGACTTCGAGCTCCAGATACCTTCCGATAACGTGAGGATCTGACAAACTGCATCAGCCTCCGTTGGATCTCTCTTGATCTGACGGATCCTGGGCGTGCCAAGCATTCAACTCCAGCAGCCGTTGGATCTCTCCAGATCTAACAGCCCAGCATTCGCCACGTAACGCCCTCCGAGCTTCTTCCTCGACCCTAGGCTTGGAGCACCCAAAGCAAGATCCGAAGCACACCCGAGCCTCCAAAGCATCCGAGCCTCCGAAGCTTCCCGAGCCTAGCACCTTACGTGTTCCTCACGTGCGATCTGGGTAAATTGCATCGAGGCTCCTGTAATTTTCCAAATTTACAAATCAATCCCTGATAGGCGTGCCACGTGAGGAGCATGTATTCTCGTGGAAAGTTTGCACGCATACCTCCAACATTATAGGTATTTACACTTTAGTCCCTATATGCATGTTTCAGAATTAAGCAATTTTAATTTATGTTTGCATTTTGGTCCCTGTGTTTGCACGTATATTTAGGTATTCATTTAGCCTCATTTAAAATTCCAAAAATTTCATACTGTAGTAGAAATTGTGCTTTATCTTTATGACACGTGTCCTATTTTTGCGAGCTTCATAGAATTTAATATATTTATTTTTGTGGAAATTGACATAATTTGCCCATAATGTGCTTGAAATTCATTATTAAATTATTTATTGCTCCAAAAATCACCATAAAATCAAAATTGGTTTAGTTTGAGCTGCTTTCCATTGTGCCCAAAAATCAAACCATTTACACGCATCACGAAGCCTGAAAATTCATTAGACTTTTACCTAATTGATTTTTAATAGGTCCAATATGCATCATTTTTTAAGTTTATCAATTTTCCTGTATTCATCTCACATAGACTTATCTAAGATTATTTTTATATATAAAAATAATGTATCTTGATATTTTTTAAAATTAATTTTGTAAAAACTATCCTACATCCATATTAAATTCATAGTTAATTCATTAGAGTCTAAAAATTTCAAAAAAATGCAGTCACTTAGCTTCATTGCATTTCATATTCTTGCCAAGTTTCATTAGTTTTGGACTTCATTTGACTATCATTCCTGATTTAACTTAAAATTTGGCTTGAAATTGCATTGTATTTTCCTTAATTACATAAGACCAAAATATTCTCCTAAAAATCTGACATCGAAATTTACTTAAAATTCACCTAAGAAGAAAGCTGCCTCCCTGAATTTGACCTTGAGCTTGCCTAAGTAAAATAAATCTGTCGCTTGCATTTAATTGAATATTAATCCGAGTGGTTTTTGATAAGTCTTGATTACCCGACTACAACGAACGACACATTTAATTCAATCATTAATCCAGTTGAATTAGGTAGGGTAACTGCAGGCTAGTCACCAACTACAACACAATTTGACTAAATTAATTAGGATGTTTGGAGATCAGTAAGGAGGTCATCACATTTGATGAGAGAATTGTATCACAACTTATGAATGATTCTCAATAAAGACTGACAAATGAGGCAATAAACTATGAATGCATATATTTATAGAGTGGATTCTCTAATCAATTGGATAAGGTTGAAAGGTCAATCCATGTCATGGGGTCCTATTATATGCTTCTATTATTACAAGGAGGGTCACAAGATTATTGATTTTTTGAAATATAATATCAGGAGAGAGAAGAAAAAGGTTTCTTCATGGTCAAACCAAGGGAATTCCACTATAACTTGTGAAGGAGACTTTCTAGTGTTCTTAGAAGAGATTAATTCATATTCAAGATGGCTTCTAAACTTAGTATGTTTATATCATGTGTGCTCATCCATGGATTAGCTCTATACATACCGCTATGTGATGATAATATGATTGAGATGGTAGGTGGAGGTACTCACCATGATATATGAGTAAAATAAATGGAATTTTACATGTTATGCAGGAAAACACAAGCTCTAAGAGGCGTAAAAAATGTCCTTACGGCTAAAAATAATCTAATTATGTTAAGAACGATCAAGTCATGTTGACAACAAGTTACCATTGAAAGGGGCATTCTTAGGGAGAGTATATAAGCATGCATGGTGATGGGAGGAACAAGGATGGACGATATGGTGTACATGCTTAATGGAAAGATCGTGATAGGCGATAGAGTTACAATCTTACCATGATAAGTAGTATAAGAACAAAGTTATAGATTGTTGTTATATTTATTATAAAAGAACAAGAAAAAGAAGAAGTGACTAGCTTGCTTTGCTGAAGGATGATGGCACAAGTAGTACCATGTCAAAAATAATAACATCGAATTGATATGGATGTTCACTAGGAGGCACATCGAGGGAAACTAAGAATGGGTGCAACGATAATGAACTCATGATTCATCCACATAATACATGAAAATTGAGCTTAGAACTTTAACAAAGACAAATATTTGCATCATAATATAATATTCTTGTAAATAATGTATGAATCTATAATTGAGCATTAAAATAAGCAATAAATAATATAGAGAAAGATTAAGAAAAAACAAAAAGAGAACATCTCAACTATGCATAGTCATCCATGTATATAGTGTAATAATTTCTAACTAATCGACATTTGATGTGAAACCATCTTTATAACATACATATAGCTTAATCTATGTCAAGAAAAATCTCTAAAAAATATTAACATGCTCGTATAAAAAATCAAAACCCTAGTTGTATATAGACCTGCATTCCAAGCCCATTTCTTTCTCATACATACCTATACGGACTTATACTCGTCTTTAAAGTAATGCATTATAATATATCTTTAAAATAAGACTACTCTAAGCAGTTAGAGATTATAAAAAGTTAGGGTTTGAGCTAATTGGACCATAACACCATCATTTTATATACTTATTTTATTTTAATTTTTTGCATTTGTTTTAATATGTTTTAATACAACCAAATAAAAAACAAAATCCTAATTCATCTATAAATCCCATAAAACAATAAAAAATATTGGATACTGTGTATGTATTTTACAGCTCATGTAGTTTATATATAATTCTCCCTAACATATAAAAATATAATAAAACACCCCATAAATTTGTATAATAAATTGTTTAATATGTAAATATAATATACACATATCATTAAAAAGAAACTTGAAAAAATAGGAAAAACTTAAAATCATGTATTTTGCTATGAATAAAATACTTAAAAATCATACTTATGTATAGATGCTCCTTTGGATTAACTTTATGAAAGTTTTAAAGCTCATTAAGATCTACAACTATCATATTTGTTACTTTTTTATGATCTAGTCATCTACTATTTTGTTTCCTATTTATTTTTTATTTTTTAATTTTTAATTTTTACTAAATTAACACATGTAGTCTAACTTGTTTTAAAGCCATTGGAGCTCATTCATTGCGCCTCATCCGTGCCCTCTAACGGACTCGACCAGATTAACCTTTTCTCAGTATGCACTTCCTCTTCTTCTGACTAGTCTGCCCATGCCAGCTGACCCAACAGTTAACCCTCCCCCTCCACCAGCAACACATCTTCTACCCTTATACTAAAACCCATCACCCTCCTCCTCCAACTCCATAATCCTCAAATTCAATCCCCTTTATCCTTGTTGCTTCGTACCCACTAATGAATCTACTATTCATTAACTTAATATCAAAATATTATATAAATTCCTAAGTAAAACACTCCCATAAAACCAAAAAATAACAAAATTATACTTGCAAGAAAATGGGCTAGTTATATATCTTTTATCGTGTAAATAAGTAATAAACCCGAATTGACATGAAATAGACCAAAATTCGTAGTTTTTTAATAAATTCTTGTTGACTCCAATTGACATGAAATCAAATCCACGGTGTACATATCCCTGACCTAAATGAATTAAACATACTAACTTCTACACATGCCAAATAAACCTGAACCCTAGTTTGGAGACAAAACGTTTTAAAGCCTCGTATCTTCTCCATTTTGTCTCATATGATATCTACTCACTTTTAAATTAATGTACATCAAGAAAAATAATATGAGGTTCAAAGGAATCAGAGTTCATATGTGAAATCAAATTTTGGGACCAAACTGTATATTGTATATATGTACTAACTTTGATTTATTATTTTATGTACATAATTGACCATTATTTATTTTTTTTTAAATTTATTTTTTATTTTGTATTCTAATAAAATGCATAAAACTAAAATCTTAAAAGTCTAAAAATCAAGAAAATAATAATTTTTTACTGTATATATTTTTTGATATTTTTATATGTAAATTCTCCTTTTTTCATCTTATATCTTATTTATTAATTAATAAAAATAAAAAATAATATGTAATTCTATTTATAATATTTATTTAATTTTATTTTTTATATGTTTATGATAAAATCCAATAAAATTATAATAGTGAAAATCAATGTTTTATACTTATAAAAGACCACAAATTTTATTTTTTATACAAATGTGTTATTTTGGTTTTAAGGTCTTCATGGCTCTCATTAAGATCTACATATTTCATTTTGATCTTTTTTCATTTATTCTTTTCTTTTTATTGTTTTAATTTTTCTCTGCTTTCCTTTCTTGTTTGATATGTATTCTGGTTAACAGAGTCACATGGTATTTAGCCATTCCCTCTTTCCAGCCAATACAGTAGTCAACGAGCCCTCATCTCATTCTTTGTTACAAATATGTTGGCATGCCGCCCCCTAGTTAACCACTCTATCAACTGGTCCATCTCCTCTCTCCCATAATCATCACCACCAACTCAACAACAACCTAGGATCTCAACAACTTCTGATTACTCCCCTCACCAATTGTTAATGACCCACATACCTTCAGAACTCCTAGTCATGTCGTAACCACTGTCCACCATCTTCAATTCTCAGGTTCTCAATTGCCACCACCTAAAAATCCTCGAGCTCATCTTTCACACCCATCATATGATATTTTGTTAGTCAAGAGGAAAAAAGCCACCTTCCTCAGGTGACAACTAAGAGTGCGGGTCGAGCTACAACTTCCTTGATTCTCTGATGAGATCCATAGGGTTTCAGACCTCTTTTGCAGCAACATCATATTATCACTGCCTAGCTCCACTACGCTGATACATTGAGCAATGATCATGGCTCGACTTCGGAGCTTTTACCCATGCATTCCTCCAATCAGTTCCAGATCTTCTTCCTCTTATTTTTTTCATTTACTTTTAGTTTCTTTGATACTTCATTCTCCCTCACACCTTCATCTTCATTGATTAAAAACCATCTTCGATCACTCACTTCCACCTTCTCCCTTTTATTGGTCCCTTATGCCCTTTGCATCTTCCCTCTCTATCCAAAACACTAGCAGGAGGTTCAAGCTTCTTCCCTCATCACAATAGAGCTCCCAACCTCATTTTCTTCTTCTTCCTTGCAAAGGAAGAAGACCCATATGACCCTAACACCTTCTCACCCCTCGGTATTGTCAGATCAGTTTTCTTATATTTGATAGAAGAATACATGAAAGAATTAAGCTACTATAGAGAGCCTTACTACCTTCATGGGGGAACTGAGAACTGCGAAGTAGTAGGGTCGATAAAGTGGGAAGGCGTGTGCCTTCTAAAGCTACAATGATTTATTGAAATCCATATGCGATTGTCATGACCAGTACATGATTTGAATCACCATAAAAGACAGTCTCCCTTTTTTTGAGCTCTCTATTTACTCTCACTTGCACTCCTCTCATAGAATGTGAAAGAAAACAATATGTTACCAAAATTGATCCAGATTTCTAACAGTTGCCTTAATCATGTTCTCCTCGAACTTGCTAACGATATATATATTTGGGTTGAGGCTCCCTTGTTGGTGCATCACTAGACGTTGAAGTTATTTCTAGCTCTCGAGCTTTACCGAGAACCTATTTGAGCAACATTGTGACCAAGTCTATGGAGCCAACAAGTTTCGTCACACATCAAAAGCTTTAAATGAAGTCTCACAAGTTTTTCAATCAACTAATGTGGACAGCCTTTGCCCCAAGGGCTTGTTTGGTAACTAGGTTGGGTTGGGTTGGGTTGGGGTATCCTCCTATAAATAGTTGTTGTTTGGATGGTTGGTAGGGTTAGAGAGGGTTGGAATGATAAATGCAATGTGACATGACATTGATTATGTATTATATTAACTTTTTTATGATTATAATATGCTTTATGAGTGGAAAAATATGAGTGCTCCATCTCTAATGTTGGAGAACTACCATGGGCTTTATTATATTACTTGAGAAGAAGTTGGAGGATAAGGCTACAAAAGCTCTTGATTTTTTGCACCTCCTGATTAAGAACATTCAAGGGGGAATCATTCCCATCATCGGATCTAATAAGGTGCTTCATCCCAACAGTAAAATCTTTGAACATCTCTTGCCTTCGATCTCCTTCATTAGATCTCAGTACTCATCCACGACCACACCTCCTCCACGTGGAACCATCTACATCACATGATTAACTCGAGGGAGTCTCATTACAACCTGTGGATCTTAAGGGTTCGTTTGGTTCGTGGTGTGCCCCAGGTTACCTCAGGGTAACCCGATAAACCCTCCTGCAATTCCAGGTTGGAATTCCATCACAAATCAATGTGACATTACATCACATTCCTTATTTCAACCCTTTACCCACCCTCATAACCATCCAAACAGCTACTATTCACAGGAGGTTACCCAAACCCACCCCAATCCAGTAATGAAAGTAGCCCAAGAGGTAGCGCGTACATCAATATACATGATGGTCAATTACAAGTTTACCCCCACTTCACTTTATTACGAACAAGTCCTAGATCTGTTGCAGACAAATGGATGCCCTAAGAAAAATTACAACCATGTCCCTCCGTTGATTGGTAATTAAAGAAACCATTGTTGATATTTGCTATATTTTTATTTGTGTTTTTATTTTCATTTATAACCCTATCTTTGGACATGTATTTGGATCTTAATTCTTCATCATTTTAAAATTTCAAAAATAGAATCTTGAAGCCTCTTAATTCTCCACAATTTAAGATTTTATTTGATTTGTTATGGTACATTGATTTATAATAATTAATTTGGTGGAATTATATATATCCCATCGATGCTTATAAAATTTCATTTAAAGCATACTTTAGCTTAAAAAAATCCTCAAATTCACTTAGTATTGGATTTAATCTTCTCTTTTCATGATACCAAAAATTAAAATCGATTACATGTACATTTATCCTAATATTTTTTTATTGTGATAATAATTAGATTTTAATTAATACCATTAAATCTTAATTTGCCAAATTTTAGCTCTCTTGTATTCCTCATTAAAATATGTATTTTAGGTAATTTTAATTTGCATTAATACTAATTTGTGAATTTATTAGAATTACCTTGACTTTTCTTATTTGTTAGCCCTTAGTCTTATGAAAAAAAGACATGATTCAAGATAGAAATAAAAAGGATTATTGAAATAAAGATATGCTTCTTGAAGGTGAAGTTTGTAGATGTAACCATTCCTTCTACCATGTATCCATGATTGATGTAGTCTTTGTTAAAACTTGATTTGTTTGCATTAAAAATCTATAAAAAGTATATTCTGTTAAAAACTACAAAAATGTTATAGTAGGTGTTTTTTATTTTCTTTTATCATTGATACATTTCTTTATTTTTGGATTTTGTTTGTTCAAAAATTGCATAAAACCGCAAAAAAATATATGTATATTTCATGCATGCATGTTAAAGCATAAAAATAGGAATAATAATACATTTCATTTAAAATATAAAGTTAACAAAATCATATCTCTGGAAATTTTCTAGATAATTAAGAAGTAAAAAGCTTTTCATTGTTCCTAATTTTGTGTTACCAATTTTTTTTATTTCCAAATTTGATTTTAAAATCAATTTAAATTGTGTTAAGATAATTTATTTATTTTAACTTCAAAAAAGTTTCTCCAAATTTACTAGCATGAAATATTTTGCAAAAGTACCATCACATGTCTTATCACATTGATTTTAAATCGTATTGCATCGCATCAATCATTTACGTTATCTGCATATCATAATTGCATTTAATTTGTAATTAGAATCATTAAAAAAATCCATCCTTTGAAAATCAAATTGTGAATTTGTCTTGTTGAATATAAGCCTAATCCAATTCATTAATTTCTCATTGTATGAGTCTTAATCTAATTCATTTATACATAATATGCGAATCATATTTATATAAGTCCTAAATTAAATATAAATCATTAATTATTATGGATCCATTACCATATTATTTAGATGTCATTGAATCTGAGCCCGTTAATTTACCTACTAGTATCCTACCTTGGGTTTGCGCAAGTAAAATATAAATTGAGCGTATTCATTCAAATATAAATAGACATTGATAATTTATTTTCTAGTTGAACTTGGTCTCAGTTGTTTTGGAATTAATTGAATTATTTACTCAATTAATTCCCACCAACCATCATGGCATTGATTGTGAAATCATCCTATCAAATAATAAATCTAATTAATTAATACACAATAATATATATATATATATAATTTAAATTTAATTAATGAAGAATGTCAATCTAATTTACATCAACACTAATTAATTATACGAATCATATTCATATAAGACCTAAATTAAATGTAAATCATTAATTATTATGGATCTATAACCATATTAGTTAAATGTTAATAACGTGAATCATTCACATATTCCTAAGTTGTTTTATTAATTATAATAATAAATATTATTTTGATAGTTAATTTCTCATTCTACGAGTCCTAATCCAATTTGGAATCCTACTGCAACATTCATGAATACTAGGAGATAATATTGGGTATACTACAAAAAATTTGTATAGTGACCTAATAATTAGATTTACGTCTAATATAAAGGTTAAACCAATTTGGGAAATTCTTGTATGATAGTTTTTTTAATGATTCATCCAATTCACTCTAAACTCTTTAGATTAGTTTTGAACTCTTTGGATCAAGAAATCAATTCAATGAATTTATATTTAATCCAATTAATTCCCATTCATTTAGCCTCAAAATCATTAAAATACAATGTTTTCATCATTCCCTCAGAATAGAAGTGCCATAGTATATAATCTATTATGATGGCATCAACTTTTAGTATTCACAATACTTAAGCATCCTACATACTATAAGAATTTGAATAAACCTAGAGTTCAAACCCATGTTTGGTTGTCTTCATTGAAGGTTAATTCAATAGATTTCTCAATTTATCATTGGGTATCAATCATATGTTCTCCAAATAACATATATTTATATTCGCAAATTCTTATCTTGTTTCCCAAATAGGATGATCATCGATGGAATTCGTTATAACTCCAATGTCTCATTAGTGAACTATGGCTCCTAATTCAGAAACTACAAACTTGTGTGATTCCCTTGAGAGATCATACATCTTATATTTCCTTATATGCATACTAGCTTGCTAGTGTCTAGACCTTATCAAGTTATCAACCTATGTGTATGAAATGTACACACTTGGATATATAGATGTATATGTGTCTTCAATCAAATGATGCGTGACTATTCATGACAGTATATGATACACGCCCTTAGAATTTCAATCTTGTCAAGTTGACACTTTAACTTGACTTATTACGCACCTCCAAATCTCCATTCTGATGAAGAGGACATGCATTAAGAGTATCAGTCATATTGTCAGTCTTTACAGGAAAAATTACCATCTCTTTTGGAGATCCTTATTGAATATCACTAGATGATGCCAATTGTGTCCTCCATCTAACATTTTAGATCTATGACACCATATAGCCTATATGCTGTAATTCTTTAGATCGACAACTGTATGACATCAAGGTGGCCATGGTATATAACTCAATTTTGTGCAGAGTGTATTAATGCACAATTTTATTATGTTTTGTTCCTTAGTAAAATGAGTGGCATAATTTACAATAACATTTATTGCATAATGGCTCGCCATGGACTCACATATACAATAGGTAAACCCATGCTTAACACTCAACTCTATATTACATTTGCTTTTCTCTTTCTGATTTCCTTTAAAAAAGTAAATGATAAAGAAGACAACCTTGGATATGTTGTTTGTATTGTTGACTGATGTGAGCTTTGTCTACCTTTGAAATCGCCTCCTCGCGACTGACCTTGGGGCATGTCCAAGCAAAACAAAATTGACACCAACTCCCTTTTTGTGTTGTGTTGATCTCTCGCATTCTATCGTGTACTACAACTAATTTATTATTAAGAAAGATTAAACACATGCCACCCCACCATCGACTATGAATGAGTTAACTAAAAAAGCAGAAAATGATAGCCAACTTTAGAATAACAAACCCTCTGAGTTCTACCCCTACCATCTCAGATTCCTTTCTCAAAGCCTTTCATGGTAGACCATTAAACAGGCCTTGCTTTTCCTTGAAATGAAAAAAACCTTCATATATAACATGACAATGATGTCATTATTAGAAACTTAGGACAAGTCCCTGTCTTTTCTCAATTTTAAAAAATAAAAGTGTGTTCTTAAGTGAAAATTAAAGGAGAAGAAGATTCAAGAAAGACTTGAAAAACACATGCTACCTAAACCTACCAATAGTTCCATATCCAACTTTTTGCTAATTAAGATATAATATCTTAGATCTACACTAGAGAAATAATTAGTCGTATGACTTGAACCTCCATCAACTTGCTACCCTATGCCTATTGGACTTTTAAGCGTCTAGCGACCCATTAATGCAATAAAAGTTATCGTTTTTTTCAAGTCCTTCTGAAATTAAATGAAAGAATGAATGTGAATGTACTTTACTATTAAGGTCCCTTTGTAGAATTATGATTATGTATCATGGCCATATTGGATACCATGTAGCTGGAGAATACTGCTGACTTCAAACATGTGATATTCAATAAAGATCTCCTATCTGATAAAGAGATGTCAACGTTTCTCTAAAGAGTGATTTCCAACTGACTTCTCGATGCATGTCCTCTACATAGGAATGGAGATTCGGAAGTGTTGGAATAATCACGTTAAAGAGTTGTCTTGATGAAGTCGAAATAAACTAAGACCTGAACCGTAATTGTCATGATTAGGCATGCATGCTTTGACCTGAGACAGATATGCATCTATATACAATTGACATACCAATAGGTTTGTGACATCGCCAATGTCCATATACCGATGTGTTGGTATGCATATGAAGACATATGAGATGTATGATCTCCCAAAAGAATCATACATGTTCATAGTTGATGAATCCGAGACAAAGCTCACTCATGAGATGATTTGGGATCATAATGAATTCCATGTACGATCGTCTTGTTTGTGAAATAAGAAAGGAATTTGAAATATTAATATAAACTTTTAAAAAATAAATGATTAATATTGTCACTCAAATATCAAATGACAAATCTATTGATTTATTTTGAAGAAGACAATGAAACCAGGATTTGAACTTCGGATATATCAAAGTCACCTAGTGTGAAGGATGAATGAGTATTGAGAATACTCATGGTTAAATCTATCATAATAGATCATCTACCATGATACTTCCATTCCAAGGGAGTGATGAAACAAGATAGATTTTAGTGGCTCCATTTATCTAGATAGTTTACGATTTAATGTGAGAAAATCACAATTTATTTAAATCCAATTTTCAATTCTAATTCCAATTTCAATGTCAAAATGTTGAAAAAATTCTCATGGAAATATACAAGTTCCTTAAGCTCATTTCCAAGCTCCAAATGGTTTGGACTATGATTAGAAATGGTGGATGAAGCTGGGTTCAACTCACCAGTACTTTCATGAACTCACTTAGAGTTGCTTGTGTTTCGTTGAGCTCACTTAGAGTATGAAGTGTTCTACTAGAGTTCAATTGACAAGAGTGTATCAATTTCAAGCTAAAATGGTACAAACCCTGAAATTGGATTGATATTCAGATTTCAAGTCACTATACATGGACACTATGATTTCTTGACATTATCTCCAAGTATCTGCATTTGTATCTCATGAGTCCTAATTGGATTAGGACTTATATTATTTGATGTCAATATTGAGACAATAATTGTTATTGTCATATTCATGAGGGTACTTTTGTGAATTGATTCATAAATATAATCCATTATATGAATAATGATTCATAATAATTAATGTTTATATGAATGTGATTCATATAATTAATATTTATGTGAATATGATTCACATAATCATTTCAAGGCACATGTGTGAATGTGATTCACATTAGAATAATGAGTGTAAAATGTATTTACATTATTATTTGGATTTATGAGTATAATTCATAAGATATGAGGATTAATCTCATAAAACTACAATTTTAATATGTAGATTATTAAATTAATAAATAAAGCAACAATTATAATCTATATTTGGAATGTGGGGGCGTGTGTTGAGAGAGTGAGAGAGAGGCTCTCTTAATAAGAGTCCTAATTGGATTAAGCTCTCAATTTATTGCTTTCTTGATTGATTAATTATTTAATTATTAAAATCAGATAGTTCTAATACTAATCCTTATTGAATAATGACTAAATCATATTCCTTGATTGATGATCCAAGGGACTCCATGGAGGACATCTACCCCGAGGAGAAAACTCCTCATATGTGTCCCCTATTGTTATAAAAGAGAAGGCAATGCCTCTCTTTCATAGTTTGAGTGTTCCTATAATAATTCTAAGTTAACTTGATCATTGAGAGAGAAGTTTAGAGAGTTGAAGACTCTTTAATACACGTCCTCCCCCCTCCCTCTTAACTCCCTACACATCCACCTTCAAGCCTCCATCTTCTCTTCATAGGCGTGGCCCTGCAAGAGAGAAGATTGGCTTCTTTGTCGTGATTTGTGTACGTGCAAGAGGACATGATTTCATGAGAAGAAATCAAGATATTGAGATCTTCTTGGTCTCATCGTTGAATGTACAACTTCAATAAGAAGAAGAGTTCGAAGTTCATGGGAAGCTACACGACTCATCATCGTGACTACGAGAGAGACAAGCGCATATCAGACTTGATTCGAAAGATCTCTTGCTTTAGAGGCTCACACTTCAAGAGACAATTCTGATCTTATCTCAATATTCAGTAGAATATTACAAATCATGTTAGGAAAATTATTTGCATAAATTAATGGTTTCGCAAAGTACAAAAGTTGTGGTGAATTTTCTTGTTCATACGATGAACATACAATGTTTTAAGCAAATAGTTTGATTAATATTCCACATTTATATTTTGATAAGTTCTCGAATATTAAAGTACTTACTTCAATTGGTATCAGATCCTTAGTTTATAAGATTTTATTTTCATCCAAGTTCGATGAACGATGAGCTAGAGAATCTTGATTATCTGGTACATAATCTTGCGATAGTTTAACGATTGTAATGATTTAACAACTTTTGAAGTCAATACTATTATCCCCCATTTTGAAAAATATTTTGTGATATAAATAGGGTTTCGAAGGTCTGGACTCGTTCAAAAGAATGCACCAAAAGTTGGTGACATTCGAGAAACTAATCAGATGTTAAAAAGAATCACAGACTTCGATTTTGTTGAAAGATCGTAACACAAAAAATTATATATTTTTAGATACTATTTTTTGAGTTATATAACGTGATAAAATACTTATTAATAAGTAATAAATCAAGTCCTCAAATAGTATGAAAAAGTCTCATGAAATTCCAACTGTGTGGCCTCGAGATTGGATTTCTCCATATGTGAAGTTGGAACAGGACTTGATTAATTTATTAACTTGTTTATCTTATTTTTGAGACTAAAAATCAACAAAAATATATATGATATATTGGCATCAGGAGTTGCATCCAATATTTAGAATTATCAGGGGTCACAATGAATTTTAAGTCCAAGTTGTATAATGTATTCCAAATATAAGTACAATGGTCGTAGCTTGCAATTTTGAATCCAAAATCATTATTTATTTCTTTTGGAAATATGCAATAATTAGAATGTCTTTTCTATTTTATATGTTTTCTAATTAATTATGAACTTGAATATTTATAATGTAATTATAAATTGAGAAATTGATTTGATTGATTGATTTCATGAATTATCTAGATTGTTGCACTAGATATCTTTTAAAATTTTGTTATGATTGAAAGAATTGTCTTGATTAGTTCACTATAACTTTCGAAATTAAAAAATGAGTTTTTAAATTCAAGAAGTGTCTAAATTTTGTATTGTACATTTTGGAAAATTAAACAGAGATTTAAATTCCTAAAATTTCTGAGTGTTACTATATAGTATCATACACGATTGAAAGATCGATAAAATCTCCATATACAATATGTACCAATTGTGTTGTCTTTACTTGAATCGGTGATTGTGCCTTGGCTATGGATATGCGAATGGGTTACTTCATTGTCACCATACACCGTACTTGCAGTGGAAGTGCTCCATGTTGGCATTATCTATTCGACCTGACTGGATCTGTTTCAAGGAAAGGTAGCATGAAGAGT
This sequence comes from Ottelia alismoides, assembly GCA_037367405.1. Lineage (NCBI taxonomy): Eukaryota > Viridiplantae > Streptophyta > Magnoliopsida > Alismatales > Hydrocharitaceae > Ottelia > Ottelia alismoides. The sequence goes on from JAZKJV010003488.1 coordinate 110,546, forward strand.
CCTGACATACTTCAACAACTAAAGTTGGAATGTTAAATTGTATTAAGTGCATAATACTATATGGTAACATCAAGTGCGTAAAAGTATCAATCCCTAGCTAGGATCGCTTAATTGTCATTGTTTTAATTAGATTAAAACTAAGACAATAAGCACATATCCTTGCACGATCCCTTATTAATCATGAGAATGTGATTCGAAATAATTAATCATTAATTTTAGAAAAATATGGACTATGCAATATGATGACATTCATGATCTTCCGTCATTGCAAGAACTCTGCTGCCATGGGGTTGTATTTTTGGAGACGTTCATGCATGGTAATGAATCTGGAATACAAATTCACATCAATCAAAATCTTCATTTATCGAAAGAGATATGTCATATTGATGAATCTGTGATTCATCACTCTATAAGTTGAAAATAGAGTCTTGTTCCCGAGTAAATAGATGCATATTTCCCTTTATCTTGCACAATTAGCATTCATACATGCATTCATAATACATGCTTTGTAGCACTCACATTTGCATAAAATAAGAAGCCAGGATCACTTGTAAAATATTCACATATAAAATAACACCTCCCTTACAATATATATATCATTAGTAATAATATAAGGAAGGAAGTCAGAAATCTCCTTTGTGAAACATCCAATAAAGCCCTAGAACCCCTGGACCATAAAAAGCCTATAAGTCTCTTGTACCAACTCCAAAATAGGTCTACTCACTTTCAGATGAATACACATTCAAAGACCTTTAAAATGAGATTGATATCATCCAATTTGGAGCTCGTAGGAAAAAGTTGGGTTTTTGGGCCTCTATGTATATTATATATGTGTATATTTGTATTCCTGTATTTTTGTATCATATTTGACCTCATCTCCGTCTTTGATCAACATGAAACTTGTAGATCTCATCAAGATCTACAACTTTAATGTTTTGAGTTTTTCTAAATTCGACCTCCTTCTCTCTCTAAATTCATTTCTTCTTGCAGCCACTCACAGCTAGCCACGTGGCGCCCTCTGATTGCGCCACGCGGCCTGCTCCCCTTGCCTTAGCTGCCCGCGCCCACAGCCGTTGGATCTTCATCCCGATCCAACGGCCCAGCTCGCTCCACGTGCACCCTTTATTCCTGCCATCAGATCACTTCCCATCCTTGATCATCACCGTCCATCAGCGCCGCTCCCACAGTTAGCCACGTGGCGCATTCTGCGCCTTCCGATCACCTTAAAATCTCTCCATCACAGCCGCTTATTCCGCCTCGCACCTCAGCCCTTAGATCGACGCCCTAATCTAATCCCATCCGTCCACTGGCAGCTCGCCTTTGACGCGCCACGTGGTGCAATCACACCCTTTGATCGCTTCACCTCAGATCAAATCCAAGCCGCTCCGTAACGCCTCGCTCTAGACCGTTGGATCACAAGATCCAACGGTTGGGAACTCGTCTTCCACCTCCGGTGCCCCCTCTCTCCCACGATCTCGATCTTGCGTGAGGGGCTGCCCCTTTCTATTCTCGGACCCACTCCAGCCACCCTCTCCGACCGCCAACACCGCCACGATGGAGCCCATTCCTCCTTCATCCTCGCCAGCTCCCTCACTCACCACGACGTCCACCAGAGACGCTCCACAACTTCGACGAACTTCGCCTCTCCTCCATCCCTGCCACCACCATTTCCCTATAAATAGACCACCTCCGGCCACATCCACGCCTATCCGCCACCACAGAGAGAACCCTCGAGCTCAGATCCATCGATTGGTGACAACAATTGACCGTATCTTCGAGCGAAGACAGGCATCTTCTCTGGCGAAATCCACGGCCGCCACCGTCGTGCTGCAGCCTCCATCCACGAGCTGCGTGAGCTCAGGCCATCTACCGACCTTCGAACGACGACCTGTAGCTCAAATCTGAGCTCCATTCCCCAGGTAGATTCCTCCATTTCCCTCTGATCTTCTTCTTATTTTCTTCTTCGATTTCTCTGATTTAATTCACCCTCCACCGTTGTTTTCTCGCTCAACCTTCATCCCTCCGAGCTCCGTGACGGAGCTCCGATCTTCGTGCACCCTTCCGTATCCTCAAACACTGCCACCCACCTTTCATAGATGCCAGCTCTGCCACCTGGGCAGAGCCCGACCACCGGACCACCCTCGCTCCGCCATAGGCCTCGCATCTCACTCCCAGCAACTCCACGAACGTTCCGCGTGCTTCGGCTATAGATCTAACCCCTGCAGGTGATATCTTCTTGATCGACTGGAACCTCATCAGAGCTCCCTTCGAGCTTCACCGCCACCGTGCCCCAGAGCTCCTTCTCCATTCCTGAGGCCACCGGAGGCTTCGCCGATCATCCGCGCATCTTCCGAGATACCTCCGACCCGCCATCGACCTTCATCGACGCCTGAAGGACCGGGAAGAGAAAAGCCAGCTACATTGGAGCTCCGACTTCTCCTCCGCAGGAGGCGGAGGGCCATTGGGGAAGACATTCAGCCACCGTTTGATCATCTTGATTGAACGATCAGAGTCACGCCACGTCGCATTCATCCAGAGCAGCCCAAGGCCGTTGGATCCTCCTCGATCTGACGGTTGTTGATCAGCCACGTCGCCCACGTCACACAGTCGTCGGATCAGGCAGATCCCACGGTCAGAATCACGCCACGTCACCCTCTCCATCGAGCTTTAGGCACCGTTGGATTCCTCTAGATCCAACGGTTACGGATCGTGCCACGTCGTCATTTCAGGAGAGAGACCACCGTCGTTGGATCGATCAAAGATCTGATGGACATCAGACATGCCATGCATCATCATTCTGCAACTGTTGGATCAGTTGTGATCCTACGGTCTTGATCGCACTATGTCGCCCCGATCCGAGCCTCTTCTCCGACCTCTAGGCTCGGATCCCCGAAGCTCATCCGAGCCTTCCTCTGAACCTCCAGAGCAGCCGAGCCAATGCCCGAGCCTCCGACGTCCACCGAGGCTAGGGCACCCCACGTGAGGAGTACGTGTGGCCTGGGCAAATTGCACTGAGGCCCCTGGAAGTTTCGTGAATTACATTTCAGTCCCTGTGAAGCGTACCCACGTGAGGAGCACGTGCGTCAGTGGAGAATTTGCATTCCACCCCTCTACATTATAGGTAATTGCATAAAGGTCCCTATCAGCATATTTTATTTTTATCAATTTTAAATTCCTGTATTGCATTTATACCCTTGTCTTTGCACGCATATTTAGGTATCCATATTTCATCATTTTTAAATTCCAAAAACTGCATGTTGTAGTTTAACTTGTCCTTTATCTTATGTGACACTTGGCATAATTTTGTGATATCAGTGGAATTTTTAATTAATTAATTGGTTCATTTGTGTCATATTTTGCCCAATTTTACTTTTTAATTAATAGTAAATTCTCTGTAACTCCAAAAATTCCCAAAAAATCACATTAGCTCTATGATAATTAGCTGCACCTTGCCTAAAATTTTCATTTCAATTGCACGCATTTCGAGGTCTAAATAAATTATTTGGTGATTTCTTTAATTTATTTTTATAGGTTCATTTCACATCAAAATCAAGGTCTGACAATTTTCCTGGATTCCTCATCTTTAGATCTATCTAGGATAATTTTTATTCTAAAAAATATTACGATTTGATATTTATTAAAATTAAATTAGTCAAAATCACCCTGCATTCATTTTTAATTCATAATTAATTCATTTAGTGTCAGAAAATTCCAAAAAATTTAGGGTAGCTTAATTACATCATATTTCATCATCTGGCTAATTTTCATTATTTTTGGACTTCATTTGAATACTTATCTGATTTAAGTTCTAAGTTGGCCTGATTTTTGCATGTGTCTTGCATAAAAATTGAAAAAGACCAAAAAAATATTCCCTCTGAAAATCTAACACTTGGATTTCGCTAAAAATCAACCTAAGGAGACATCTGCCTCCCTGAGTTCGACCTTGGACTCCCAAGTAAAAAAAGTTGCCACTCGAGATTAATTGATAAAAAATTAAAAGTGGTTTTTGATTCGCCCTCGTTATTCAACTGCAATGAACATTAGCTATTAATTTGACATTAATTTGCCTGAATTAACAAGGGTAGTGGGGGAGCGTTATCACATATGCGTAGTGACCCTAATGAATGTTCGAGAAAGTAAAGTGATGAATAGATGATTCATTAGAATCCAATGCATAAATTTTGCTAGTCCTAAGCAAAACGTAAATGTTTAATAGAGGAAGATGTGAAGAAAATAGAGAGAGACGAAGTTTTGCATTAGGCAAACCACAAAGATCTTGATATTCTACATTAAAATTGCATAGAAGATATGGAAATTAGTAGAATAAATCTATGAATTAATGATTTGTTGAGTTTTCAAGTAGGCTCAAGTGTTTGATTCAAGATCCCCTAAGTTCGATAATACTAAATAATTTTGAAAGTCGATCGAGGTAGATCAACCGGATTAACATGCATTCTCTCTGACTTCAAGTAGACATAAACTATGTACGAAGGACATTAGCTTTCAAGCTGAGGTACCAGAGATTCTCTAAGTATACACCCTTGACATTGACTTAATCTAAGTAAACTCTCATATCACTTAAAACTTTCAGCATAAAATACATGGTGCAATATTTATAGAGGATTTCATTTTTAATATGTTGACGTGAAACATTCCTTTTTATCAGGTGAATTAGTCAATGGGCACTTATTTTCTCTTTTAATATATGAAATATTATTTAGAAAGGGTATTTTGATAGATTTTCTTTACATGTTTTGGCATAACCAAATCTTTAGTAGCATATGTATATCTTTATATTGCAATATCCCTTTTCTTTTTGAGATTTGGATCTTTGGGCTCAATGTGGTAATGTTTAATATTGGCTTTTGGTATAGGATACAACTTATTTGCTTATAGACTTAGACCAGAGAGAGTAAGTTCCCCCAGAATCAAGTTTCTTCATTAACCATAGGCAGGTTTGGACATCAATAAAGAGGATGAATCCTCACCTCAACTAGACCATGATGGTATCCTGCAATCTTGAAGCAAGTTAAACTATGTGGAATTGGCGACATGGTCAATATCAGACAAAGAGTTTAAGAGTTTCACAAGTTTGACATGGCAATTTATATAGACACAAAGTTTGCTTGTCACTAGAATCATCAGAACTCAAGGAATAAAGCCCAACGAGCCTAAAGAGTCAGAAAACTCATGCCTAATAAGATTTTATAAAAACTAAGTGCATTAATATAGACTCAACTTATGTCTATAACTATTGTAAGCATAGCATATGTTTCTCAAATTATATGACAGAAATAGACTTTGCAAATTTTTAAGGGACCTTTGACATATTCAAATATTTAAAATAGTTTTAAAAAGATTTTTAAAATGTTATGCAATTTCAAAAGTATCATAACTTTAAAATACATGAAAAATGTGCAAACACATTCCATGCTTAGTAGAAACCATGTCATCACGTGAAAATAATGTACAAAATAGTAGTAGAGGACTAACAATCGAGGGAGTAGATTGATGCAGGATAAAGATATCATTTTAAATTTGTACTAGTTTGATTTTTTCTCTTTTTGTTAGAGTGATGCAGGATAAAGATATCATTTTAATTTGTACTAGTTTGGCTTTTTCTATTTTTGTGTTTTATGGAGAGGATATCCACATACTTAGGTTAGGTTATGCAAAGGAATAAAATGGTGCAAGGAAAATAAATATAATTATGAGTGGTTACTCATGAAAATGCATGGTTTATATCATGTTGTAGGTTTCTTAAGAATAACCATTGAGACAAGTAAGCTCGACACAAGTGACAGATAGTAAACTATGTTGCTAAGTCTTGTGTAACATAATGCATGTAAATGAGTCCGTGGTAAAGGTGATTAGGATAAAGGAAATTGTCAGTCAATGGGTTTGTATTGGAGTTAAGTGTCCAGAATCGTGAGTGGACAAAATAATGGTTGATGATCAGGGGGGTCTCAAATATAATAGAATGGGAGTCATCGAAATTAAAGGATGGCTTGGTTGGATGAAATAAATGTGTGAGTTAGTGGGTAGATCTAGTAGGGTATGCCTTGATGACTACTGATTGAAGAATCACGTCACGACCACGAGTAGTAGGTCTGATTAAGGAGGATCCTATTAGGTGACTAAGTAGTTCGTTCATAATTTTTTTCAAAGGTGATGTGGGTGGGAATTCAACGTGCTCTCTGGTGTATGTGTGTGTGTTATACGCTTCCTCCTAAGATAAGAAATTCACAAGTCCACATAAGACAACATATACGACAACATGTATGGCATTTAGATGGACATGGTTTAGGTATATGCACTCGAAGGTAGTCAACATGTCCTTTAAATGATAATCGATAGAATCAGACTAGCAAAGTCTTCTAGCATGTCCAGAATATCAAAATCCTTTATCTAACAACAATCTTCCGTTCCATGATAGAATGACTGGAAATTACTAATCCACTGGAATCAAATTACCAATAATCGTGAATGTAGTCACTCCTTTCCACATAATCAAAATGTGTCCTGTCAGTTTCGAAGAAGCTATGTCTAAGTATAATTAGGGTTTTCAAATTGTGCTAGGGTTTTTGTCAGATCCATATCCAATACCATGAAATCAACTATGAATTGATGTATGTGGACCATGATAACAATAACTAGCGATAACCCTCTTGATCTCTAAATAGACTAGGAACCCATTTTTAAAATCATTGAAACTACTGTTAGTACTCCAATGTGGTATTGTTGTATAATGGTATTGGAAGTAATTTAAGATTTAATAACTTTACATCACATAAATGTGTAATATTTAGCAAACTATTTGCTTAAAATATTGTATGTTCATCGTATGAATAAGAAATTTCAGCACAACTTTTGTACTTTGTGAAACCATTAATTTAGAGAAATAATTTTCCTAAAATGGTTTCTAATATTCTAATGAGCATTGAGATTAGATCAGGGTTACCTCTTGAAGTATGAGTCTCTAAAACAAGAGAACTACCGAATCGAGTCTGATATGTGTTTGTCTCTCTCATGGGCACAATGATGAGTCACGTAGCTTCCCGTAAACTTCAATGTCTTCTTCTTCTTGAAGTAGTCCATTGATGGAAGAGACTAAGAAGAACTCAAGCTCCTGATTGTGTCTCACCAAATCAAGTCCTCTTACATGTGCACGAAGTACGATGAAAAAGATGATCTTCTCTCCCACTGGGCCACGCATATGAAGAGAAGATGGATGATTGAAGGTGGACATGTAGGACTATAGAAAGAGATGGGAGGATGTGTATTAGAGAGTCTTCTACTCTCTAAATGTCTCTCTCGATTATCAAGGTAACTAGTAATTATTAGGAGGAACAAGTATGCGATGAAAGAGAGGCATTGCCTTCTCTTTTATAGCCATGGGGGACGTCTATGAGGATTCTTCTCCTCATGGTAGACATCCTTCATGGTGTCCCTCGGTTTATGAAACAATGGATATGATTTAGTCCTTATTCAATAAGTATTAGTACCAGAACTATCTCCTTATAATCACCAATTAATTAATTAATTAATCAATCAATAACTTGAGAGTTTAATTCAATTAGGACTCTCATAAAGTGAGCCATGTGTCTCTCTCTCATCACACACCCCCACATTCCAAATATAGATTGTAATTGTTGTGTTATTTATTAATTTGATAATCCAATTATTAAATTTTATAATTTTATGAGATTAATCCTCATTGCTTATGAATCATACTCATAAATCCAAATAATAATGTAAATCAAATTTACACTAATTATTCTAAAGTGAATCTCTTTCACACATATCTTGAAATAGTTACGTGAATCATATTCACATAAATATTCATTATATGAATCACATTTATATAAATATTAATTATTATGAATTATTATTCATATTAGTTAATGGATTATATTTGTGAATTATATTCGCAAAAGTACCCTAAAGAATATGACAACAACAATTGTTGTCTCAACATTGACATCAAATAGTATGAGTCCTAATCCAATAAGGACTCATGAAATACAAATACAGATACTTGAAGATAATGTCGTGGAGATCATACTATCCAGGTATAGTGATTTGAAATATGGATATCAATCCAAATTCAGGGTCTATATCATTTTATCTTAAAATTGATACACTCTTATCAATTGAGCTCGAGTGGAACATTTCACACTCTAAGTGTGCTCAATGAAACGCAAGCCAATTTTTGTGAGATCGAGAAAGTATCAGTGAGTTGAACCCGGCTTAGTCGACCATTTCTAATCATAGTCCAAACCATTTTGAGCTTAGAAATGAGCTTAAGGAGCTTGTATATTTCCATGAGCATTTCTATTTCCAATATTTGGACATTGAAATTGGAATTGTAATTGGAAATTAGATTCAAATGAATCATGATTTAATCTAATTAAATCTTAAATAATCTAGATAAATATATCCATTAAAATCTATTTTGGTTCATCACTCCATTGGAATGGAAGTGTCATGGTAGATGATCTATAATGATAGATTTAATCCTGAGTATTCCCAATACTCATTCATCCTTCACACTAGAATACCTTGATATATCCAAAGTCCATATCCGGGTTTGACTACTTTCTTCTTAATAAATCAAGATTTCTCATTTGATATTTGGACAACAATAAAAATCATTTATTTTTCAAAAGTATATATTATTATCTCGAATTCATGTCTTATTTCATGTAAAGCCTTGAACTTGATCCCTCTCGGATCCTATATCATAAGATTCGGCTCGTCAAGAGGAAACTAACGGAATTTATTTCGTATGAATCGGACTTCGTTTGGAATTGCTATGATTTTCGGAAGAAAGAGAAGTGAAGAGGTTTAAGATGTCATTAACTCGTAATGACCGTCATTAAGACTAAATAAACATGATTAAAGAAACTAATGACGGATTGAAAACTACTAATGACCATTAGTAAACACTAATCAATAGTTAGCAAAAGATAAACATAAGCCACGAAAGTTAAATTGTGATTGGTGAAAGTTAATCACGATTAGCGTCACTTAAGCGTCATTAGAGAATCTAGAATCCTCTGGAATGTTCTAACTTAAGCCCTAAGTTTCGGACAAGTGTTGACCAAAACCATGGGCCAAAACCATGGGCTGCTAACCATGGTTAAGATCTAAACCTTGGTTTTCTAAACATAGTTAGTTGTTTTCTGGAGCCTATAAATAGCCCCCCTACCCATTCATCTCTACGATTTCCATTAGCACCATCACCCCAAGGGCTAGGGTTGAGAGGTCAGGAGGAGGAGGAGGAGGCGAGGAAGGAGCGCTAGCAAAACGCTGCCGGAAGAACAAGAAGGAGGAAGGTACGATCCTCTCTTACTTAGTTTGCTTCGTGAGTTAGTTTGCTTCGTGATTTAGGTTTTCTTTAATCTTGTTTATTTAGTCTTAATTATAGTCATTATGGGTTAATGACGTCTTAAACCTCTTTACGTCTCTTTCTTTCAAAAATCATAACAATTCCAAACAAAGTCCGATTCATACGAAACAAATTCCGTTGGTTTCCTCTTAACGAGTCGAATCTTATGATATAGGATCCGAGAAGGACCAAGTTCAAGGCTTTACATTTCACAAACAAGACATCCATGCATGGAATTCATTATGATCCTGAATCATCTCATAAGTGAGCTCCGTCTCTCAGCTCATCAACTATGAATATGATTCCTTTGATAGATCATACATCACATATGCCTTCACATGCACACCAATACCCGGTATATGGACTTTGTTGAGTTCAACCTATTGGTATGTCAAATGTTCATACTTAGGCATATATATGCATATCTATTTCTGGTTGAAGGATGTGTGCCTAATCGTAACGGTTACGATTCAAGTCTTAGTTTATCTCGACCTCATCAAGTCAACTCTTTGACTTCCAACACTTCCAAATCTCCATTCTTATGCAGAGGACCTGCAGTTGGAAATCAATCTTCAAAGAAAGATTGTCATCTCTTTCTCAGACTTGAGACCTTTGCTGAATATCACATGTTTGTAGTTAGTTATATCCTCACAGCTGTATGGTATTCAATATGGCCATGGTACATAAGCCTAATTATACAAAAAGACCTTAATAGTAAAGTGCATTCACATTCACTCATTCATTCTATTTCAGATGGACATAATAAAACAATAACTTTATTGCATTAGTGGGTCGCCAAGGGCTTACAAGTCTAATAGTCTCCCTAGCCCTTAGAGACATTCATGTACAACTCTCAATCTCATATTTATTGTGCTAACAGTTGACTATTTTTTTAAATAGACGGGTAAGTTGATTAGTCACTTTTTCAATTAATACTATATCAAGTTTTGTTACAAACTTGCATACCCCAAGTGAACATTAACTACATCCAATATAAATACTACATCTTATGCAACCAATGTTTTACTTTGTCCAATCAGACATAATGTCCTGCTTCTTGCTCCACTTAGCTTATAGATCACTATCGTCCAACAAGATTAAGAACTTAGAAGTTGACTTTCTATTATCTACATTTGATCTGAAGTCTGAATTCGTTTACCCTAAGACTTGGAGATCATTATCTCCTTAAACCAAGTCATAGTCTTGTGTTCTTCTTGTGTACTTGAAGATGCTCTTCACTGAAATCCAGTGGTTCTCTCCATAAAAGGATTGGTAACGGCTTACCACTCCCTCTGCATGGTAGATATCTGGTTGTACACATCATGACATGCATCAAGCTTTCCACTGTCGATGAGTAAGGGCATTCGACCATGGCTTTCTTTTCCTCAACAGTTTGAGGAGCCATCCCTTTAGATAGTTGAATACTATGCCTTAAGGGAAGGAAGCCTTTCTTGGAATTCTCTGTACTAAATTCTTCCTAGATAGTTTTTATGTATCCATGCTGTGATAGTCCCAATACCCTCTTTTGTCTGTTTCTAAACAGCTTCAGACCCAAGATATATGATGCTTCTCCGAGATCTTTCACCTCAAAGGTGTTGGACTGCCAGATCTAAACACTAGTCATCATCCATGTATCATTCTCAATGATAAGGATGCCATCTACATAAAGCACAATGAATACAATTGCACTCCCACTAAGCTTTTTGTACACACATGGCTCATCCAGATTCTACACAAAGTCATAACTCTTTATGGTTTCGTCAAATCAGATGTTCCAACTACGAGAAGCTTATTTGAGTCTGTAGATGGGTTTCTTTAGATTTCACACTTTTCCTTCCTTAGTTATGAATCCCTAAGGTTGCTCCATATAAATACCCTCTTTGAGGTATCCATTGAGAAAATGACATATGTCTTCCAGATGTCATAGTCCAAATGTGCAGCTATATCAACCAATGTCGTGATGGATTTAAGCATGGCCACATGAGAGAATGTCTCATCGTAATCAATTCCTTCTCTGTGTGTGTAATCCTTGGCTACGAGTCGTGCTTTGAAGGTCTCTACCTTCCCAATGAATCCCTTCTTTCTCTTGAAGATCCATTTGTACCTAATAGGTTTGAACCCTTTAGGTGTATCTTTGAGGGTCCATACACTATTCTTGTGCATATAGTCTATCTCAGACTTCATTGCTATCATACAACTATCCATGTCACAATCACCCAAAGCTCCATCGAATAAAGTTGGATCATCATCAGACTCTTCTAATGCATGGAATTCGTACCTTTCAGGTTGTCTTACAACCCTAGAACTCTTTCTAAGAGGTACAATCATGTCATTTTCAATTCTCTCTTCAGTTTCTGGATTAAAAACTCCATAGGTCTCACTAGATTTGATTAATTCCTTAACTTCATTATTATCTTAACTTCTAAGGAATTCATCTTCCTGAAATTTGATGTCTCTAAAAACAAATACCTTTTGAGTCTCAATATCGTAAAGTTGATATTCAATATTGTTCTTTAGTATCCAATGAAGTAGCACTCTCTAGTGCGAGATTCCAGCATGCTTGCATCCATATTTTTAGCATGGACCAAACAACCCCATATCCTCAAGTATCTTATACTAAACTTGGTACCATACCAAAGCTCATGAGTGGTTTTAGGTACATATTTAGATGGAATCTTTTAGGACATAACTTACAGTCTCTGCTGCATATCCCATAAACTTAAAGGTAAGTTTATTTTACTCATCATTGATCTCACCATGTTCAATATGGTTCTGTTGTGTCTCTCCGCAACTCCGTTGAGTTGAGGAGTACCTGAAGGAGTGATATTGGAAATAACTCCTCTCTCCTTAAGGTATTCTTTGAATTCATCTGAGAAGTATTCGCCACCTCGATCAGATCAAATCTATTTTATCTTCTTTCTTATTTGGGTCTCAACCAAAGCCATGAACTCTTTGAACTTTTCAAAGGTTTCATGTTTGTGACATAGCAAGAAAACAAAACCATTCTGTTAATGTTCATCAATAAAGGTCACATAATGTTTATCTCTATCTCGAGTAGCGGTAGGAAAGGGACCACACACATCATTATGATTAGGCCAATTATACCTTCACATCATTCACCTTTCTTAGATAGGGGTGCTTTGAACATTTTCCCATGAATACATTGTTCGCAAGTAGGTAAATCAATGACTTCTAAGAAATACACAAGTTCGTCCTTTACCAATCTATTGACCTATCAACAGACACATGTCCAAGTCTTTGAAGCCAGATCATAGCAAAATGATCTCCATCCTCTCTTTATCATTTAGGGGTTTTATTTTTCATAGTGGTATTAATATTCATGACATATTCATACATATTCAATTCTTAAAGTCCACCTGTTGTTAAAAAACCATCTGTTATAAAATTACCACAATGATTTATGATACCTTTATCATAGAAAAGGAAAGTATATCCATGTCTAACTAGCTTATATATAGATAGTAAGTTTCTTCTAACATCTGGTATATAGAAACCATCTCTAATATATAGGATCCTCCCCCTGGATAATGATAGTTTGCATATTCTAATGGCGATAGCAATAATAGTTGCATGGATCTCATATGGATGACTCTCTCCCCTTCATCAAGATTTCCGGTATCTTGAAACATATGCAACGGATTTCATACATGAATAGAAGCATCAGAATCAACAATCCAACTTCCCTCTTGTCCTACGAGTAAGTTGTCTTCAATGATGAATGTAGTTTTCTTGTTAAATAGAGTTATACCTCGGTCCTTCTCTAAGGACTTTAGGTATTATGTATGGTTACTCTTCCAGAATACTGGCTTATAGTAGTGATAGTAGTCATCCATCTCCATGGATTTTAAATGTGCCGAAGCATTAGAAGATTGATCAACAGTTTGACCTTTCTTCTCTTGGATCGAACCCTTTCGAGATCCACCTTTCCTATTGCACTTCCTATTAACATGTATAACTATTGCACAGTTAGAGGGATATTCTTTCTTCATAACATCCTTAGTGAACCTTAATATAGAAAGAGTGTGGTTCACATCTCCATACATCTCCTTCAGATTCAGGAGGATTTCATGAGCCGATTCAATGTCTATAAGTTGCTTTCGAAGCACATTAGAAAATGATCCAAGAATGTAGCAATGAGTGATCGGATGATCCTCGTCCCACTTCTTATTGAACTCGCGGTCATCCTTTGTCAAAGGGTTCTCATACTTTACATATGAGAGTATATACGCCAGTTCTTTATCTCAAATACGAGGTATAAATTATGGATCCAATCCGAATATGGACCGGTCAATTGATCAACCTTAAGCCAATTGTTAGGTGGGGTGAGAGATTTCATCTAAAATTAAAGAAAAAATACAATGCACTTTATTGTCTTGATTAAGGAGATTAATCAATTTAATATTTTTAGTCAAGAATTATCATTTAATACCAACATAAAAAACATGATGTTAGCCTTGGGTAGTGCTTATTTGAAACTACATTCATTTTATACAGGCTACACCTCAATTTGGCTTTAAACACAAATAAAATCACTCTTCACCTTATCTCTCTTATAAATCTCTCTATTACCTTTTTTCATTTATAATAAACTTTTCATGTACTCTGTTAAACCTATATTATAATTTAAAACATAGTGAGACATAAACACAATATATTTAAGAGCATATATGATTTATTTATAGAACCACAAAAATATTTTTGAGACATATGTACCACAAGATCTAGTATAATCCTCATTAAAACACTGTAAAAAAATTAAAATATAAATCATAGATCATTTACAAATTTACACAATTATATCTTATAATATGCGCTATAATCTATGTAGATAAAACTATGTATATTTCATATTTATACACTAAATATATCCCAGTTATCTTTCCATATTGAGCCATTAAACTCAACTAAGTTTTTTTCAATTAATCTTCTCTTTTTAAAAGCAACACATCTAATTCAATCCATATGGGCATCATCCTACTAAGGAGTCTCCTCCTCCCAATCTCCCTTGTTAGTTGAGGGTGTGCACTACCATGCCCCTTCATTGCCTTCGATGTGGAAAGATGCTTGACTATTATTGTCTACTGCAACTCCTAACAAGATCTTTTCCCATATAATTTATTTCAACTCCATATCCGCTATAATGAGCAGTTGTCTTCATGCTTAAAAGGAGAAAGAAAAATCACATTCAACAATGAAATAGCTATTATTATCCCACCATAATAAATCATACATTGCCTTAGCATAGCAAAGCACCATAGAAATATTCTTTTAGCTCATCATCCGAGTTGTGGTGACTCAGCCACACCATTGCTCACATCACCAAATCAATATTTGAGGGGGAATATCACCCCTCGTCTGAGAGCACTAACATATCTACTATTGATGATGGAGCTTGATCTCCTGAGCTTGACTTTCCGATGTTGGCTTAGATTTTGATCATGTCAAAGATTTTTTATTGTATATTTCTTATTATAGTATGACTAACACTTCAGATAGAAGAGATTCAAGGATGTATGTACATAGAGAAATAAAAGAATTATAGATAATTATACAATGAAGCATAGTTCTTAAAGATGAAGTTGAAAGCATCATCATCTCACAAGCTCCAGACTCAAAATCCAATGATCTAAATCATATATGTTGAAGATTTGAAGTCTATAAAGTTCGAGAGCAAGTGAATAAGCATCAAGAGCTATTTCTCAAAAAATGTGAAGCCAAATTACTTATAGTTTTTATATATTCCGGATCCATAAGAAAAAATAAGTCAAATTCAACTTGTTCGACAACACATTTTTGGAGACTTGGTCACTTTTAACTATTGTGTGATCAAACACTTTTTCAATGGATAGATCGCTTTTTGGTATTGGATTGTTTAACTTATTGATAACTTCTATTATCCTGATTATTCATTTGCTACTAGAATTCACTTGATCGATAATCTGATTTTATTTAATCGATCACTTTTTAAAGGACCACTTCAATAGTCTATTTTTATCAATAAATTCATATATATTGATCGATCAACTGATAATATAATTGGTTACTTTTTTGTACTGATTGATCAATTGAAATTTTTAGAAATATTTTTTAAAGATGATTTAATTCTTGATTTGGTCCCTAAGGGCTCTATTAGCTTCCAACATATATAATACCTCTATATATACTATTCTAAGCTTCATTCTTTGTGAATAAAGAGTGATAATCATGTGATATATTATAGTTCTCAAGCTCTCAAGGTATTTGTGCTTTCTAATCTCTCAAGCGATCATCTTATTCCTTGAGCCTATTCCACATTTGTGTTGTCAACATTTTGTAAGCTTGTGGTGTTAAAGATTGTTGCAAACTAATTTTCTAGCATATTGTACAAACATACCTAGGTTGTGGGTTCCTTCCACCACAGAGAAAAAAAAACTTCTGTTGAGGTTTTTCTAAGGAAGGATACATGTTGTAGATGAGGTTGTGCTACCCTCAGCGTCAAGTAGCACAAGATAGTGGAAGCAAGCCTCGCTGGGGAAGTGAAGGAGAAATCCTAGAACATGACATTCTATGTCATTGTTTTCACCCATGTGGAGAAATCCTACTACATTTTGGTTTGAACTTTTATACTAATTGTATTCTTGTAGCTAGTGATTTTTCAACTTATAATTAATAATAATATTATTATTATTATTATATTGCACAATTCAATTCTCTCTTTTCCCAAACTCACAGACCTCACGAGCCCTTAGACATTCTTTGGATCTACCATTGCTGCTATCATTTAATCTTCCATCGTGGTAATAAACAATAATAACCCCAAGCAACGACCAGACTCCGTATGCGTGCTCATGAAAGCACGTGACCTCGCTTCATCGCGATTGTGGCCCCACTGTGGAGAATGAAAGATTCCTCTTTTCGTTTAAGCAATTAATTTTTGTTTTTTATTTTATTAAGGCAAAAATTTTTATATTTTTTTGGGAAGATTTGGTACAAAAAGTGAATTTTTTGTTTTAGTTTGTTACACAATTGTTGTAGGAGTTAGGATTATTCTTACACCATGAAATCTATAAACTTAGTAAAATATCCGCTTGCCTCTGCATATTTATATTTATCCCATGACCCCTACAAATTAACTAACTCTTGAAAATCCTTATGGTTAACTCCCGTCCATTTGACTATTAAAGTTAATAGAATTTGTCAAAAGATGTGTTATTTACCCTTGAAGTTGATCAAATTTACCACCCAATACCCTCTCCTTCCTTCCCTCTAATCCAAGTGCATGGACCATAAAAATCGAGGAAAGTTGCTCACCTCCTTCCGCTGCTATACAGCTTGAACCGACCTCCATGATCGATCCACCTTGCGTATATCCATTGAGGCATCCCTCTCATTCAAGAACGCCTCTCCCTCGTCCCTTGATGTCGATTTCACAATGACAACCACTTATGCCTCCTCTTCTCCCCATCCCCTCCTCCTCCTTCGAGTATGCCTACACCCGACCTGACTGCTTTGTTTATGACATCTACTGGCTCCTACACATCTCCACCGAGGAAGATCTTAAATCCCTCAACCTTCCCTCGATCGCCTTCAATGAGCCCAACCTCCACATGGTGTGGCTCCGGGTCATCCACCTACTCCATGGCATTTTCGAGAAGAATGTAGAGGCTCTCGAGCTGCTCCTCCTATATGCCCATGACAATGACCACTATGCATGCCTCATCATCTAGGAAGACGACATGCCCCTACTCCTCTGCCTCCTCAAGGAGGCACTGAGAACAGTATGAGAGAGATGCCACGATGATCATAGTGCTCTACGGATCGGGGAATGCCAGGAACACTTCATGCAATCGAAGAGTAGCATTATGCAGCTCCTTGTCGGGTTCCTCTTGTCCAAGACCATGCAACAAGTATATCATCTCATCTCGTGCTAGTCCGACTCACTTTATCATCGTCGTCAAGTATAATACAATCGCCGAAGCTGTGAAGCATGTCCAATGAGCAAGACTCATGTGAGCAAGTAGGAAGAACCGCAAAAGAGGGCTAAGATGACAGTGATGGCCACAAAGGCCATGCGGAAGCTCACACATGGTGATTGTAAATCTACAAGAGCATTGCGGAGTAATGGGCGCTCCTTTGTCATGCGGTCCTCCTCTAAAAAGGCATAGACAAGAGCGCTAAACAGTAATATTAATTGGGACATAGTGTATTCAAGCTGACTGCACCGGTCATGAAGGCCATCTTGGACTAGCAGATACCGATCGTTGAGGAGGGGAGGGACTCCTCTGCCTTGTTAAGGTTCAAGCGCTCTTCTGCCTTTCACCTCCAACCTTTCACCTCCAATGTTGGCGAGCACGATAATCGTGTGCCTCCAGGATCGCCATCTAGAGAAGAAGGGGGGATGAGAATATTTAAGGAGAGAGGGAGGTGGAAGATACACCGTCAGATTTTTCCTATAGTAAAACTAACTCAAGTTTAACCAAGTTATTGACTCAAATAAAGTTAAAATCAACGAGAGGGGTTGTAGTGTAAGATAAAACATGTTTGCAGGGGGTGTGAGCGTATAATTTGTAAAGTTTATAGGATTCATGGTATAAAAATCATTAAGTGGTAGACATGGCTAGTCAACCTCATTATATGGTGACTATTGCAACCGAGAAATGAGACAAGTGGATTCTCCTGTTTGGTTGAAGGGTTGGGCAGGGTTGGGTTGGGCTGGGTTGGGATAGGTGAATAGTAATCTGTGAGGAGGAAGTACCCTTGTGAATAGTAACCAGGGTTTGTGAATAGTACCCTGCAACCAAACAGAAGGGAAAGCGAAATAGTCTGTGCGCCATCTCGAAATGATTCCATGTATTTGTTAAAGCACGAAGGAGCAATTGGGCCAGACATTTAGATCTAACCTTGAGAAATGAGAAATAGATATAGACGAGATAAGGGTCAAAATGCTATGACGTAAACGGATCTGGATCGGGTTGGATATTCTGTACTGCTCGGTAAACTTTAGACCGAGTCAATGGAAAAATAGAAGGCATCCCAAGAAAGAAGGATAGTAAAGCAAAAGATGGGGACCATTGAAGCCATTTCTGTAGGGGAATATGTCTGTCTGTCTGTGCATGAGAATGCTTTCTCCATCTTCTTGTTTTAAGTGTTGGGATAATTACGAGAGATCTCTTCTGCTACTCTTTTCCATCTTTCTGTTTTCGGCGCGGGGGTAATAAGAGAGATCTCCTTTGTTATATGCCGTTTGAACTTTGAATGGAACCAAGTGGAATGTTAGCGGCCCCGCGCCGCGCTTGACCATAGATCCACTGAATATTCCGACGTGATCCGTTCTGAAATTACAAAACGCCGTTTTTAATTTACGTGTTATGTTTTCTATATTTATTTAATTTTTTATTTAATGGGTACATGTATATTTGTGCGTTTAAACGTATCTGTGTATGTGTAGGTGTGTATAAGTGTGTGTGTGTTTATTTGTTTAAGTGTTTGTATATGATGCGAGTTCCCCGAGGATTATCTCGCATAATTGGATCGTTACAGACATAATAGTACTCAATCAAAAATTGTTATATGACACTTACCAATAACAAGAAAACAAACAAACAAATCACATGTGAAAAATGATTTAAAGTGAAAACCTCTTAAGTAAAAATCACGACGAGAGTCTTCCCTTCCCGGCCTTTTAACTAGATCGCACCTCGATCTCCTGCTACACCAGGATTGCTTATGTGAGCAATCCAATCGTATTATAACAATTTGTTTCATATGTACAACTTGAAATTGAAAGGAGGCATACTGACGAGGTAGGTCTTCCGCTGCAAGCATATAGTGCGTCCAAGAGGAAGGGTTTTCTCTAATCTTCTTCTCGCTCAGACAGCAGTGCTCTACTTTCAACATATAAGAAAAAGAGTCCGGTGAGGCAAAAGTTACCCACCCTCTTAGGTCAAAGGTGGATTTGACGTATGCGAGGCTGCGACCAGCTTTCCTCCCAGTACAGAGCATGGAGCATCGCAATGGAGCATCAACTTTCGCATTGAAGGGTGAACATCAACTTTCGAATTTCAGATCGCAATTAATAGTAGCTGGGTGGTTTGCTGCCTCTCTCGGCTTCACAAAGCCATGCCTTTGAGGTTCAGCTCTATCTACCCTTTCTACTACTACACTCACACCTACCGACCCCGTCCGTGCTCTTTGGATTTTTCAAACTGATGTATATTGCTGAGATTTTTTCAAATGTCGGCGTGAACGGAGAAGGCAGGTCGAAGTAGCATACCATGATGCTTAGACTACATGGTTGCATATCAAGACAACTAACTAGGCGGGTGGATTAGACAACCAATTATATCCAGATATATATAGTAATACGCACCTTGGGGCTTGCTCGAGCGACAACGAGTCTTGTACGACTCGACGCCTCCAGAGAGCGGCTCCCACCTGTCGAAGAGACTAAATTTCCTACCACCGTATATCAGGGATGCAATTCAGTTTATCTCCCTAACACCTACTACATATTAAGATTCTGAAAATTTAGATAAAAAATTATTAGATTGTCAAAAAAGCATCACTGATATATAGTTTTGGGGGATGTTGAACATGCTCACTGTTGCTCGTTGTATACAATAATATAAAATGACACACGACAATGAACAACCTTACGTATTACAAGAATATATGTATAATGATTGTGGAGTTGGCAAAGCTTTAGACATGCAACACGAAACAGAATGTGGCTACAAAACAATCCCACAGATCTTGGAACGAATATTAGAGAACGTATAGTGATTTCTTCTCTCGCATTGTGAAAATGATATAAATATATAGTCCTATTCATAGGCTTTGGAGAGTTTATAAATTTTTGTGCCTAATAGAGATAATGAGATCCGAATTAGAAATAATATCAACTTTAGTAATGTTCCTGGAAGATTCATTGATTGAAATCTAATTTTACGAATGCTGGAACAATTTTTATGTGGAAACTTCACTGGATAAAAACCATGACTTAGAACCTCATTCTAAATTTCTCTCCCATTCTTGTAGGAGTAACCTACCTCACTTTATACCTTGCTACTTTCAAAATCAGGTACAGGACAAAAGCCCAGGTACAAGTAGTGTCCCTTTGTTGAATACGCCCAGGAAAGAGTTTATCCTTCCAAGCACTAGGTTCCTACAATACAGTTTATTGAAAAACCAACAAACTAAAAGAGACTGGTCAGATTATAAATAAATTTTGACTCATGCTAATAAACATAATTGATTGATTTCTCTGAATGGCAGAGTGAATTGCAAGAATGTTGAAAGAAAAATCTATCCGGCTCTTTTGAAGATTAAAGATCAAATAAAATCTCAGAGTGTTCTCTTGTGTGATCTTGAAGATGGAGTAAACAGTGAGTGCTTTGAGTCATACATCGAGAATAAAAGAGTAAGAGCTTTGGACCGGTTGAGATAATGTCGTAGTGATGCCCACGTGTGTTGTACTTAAGTGAAATGAGTAATCCTTCTTTTATAATGAATAAAGCATGGAAGTTGGATGAACTTAGTGCTCGTTTTGGCCAAAAGAACTTACGGATGTTAAAATGCAATGTTTAATTATAAATTAGGTCATAAACTCAATATAAGCTGACTGAAGTTTGTTCTAGTCAACTAGTTCGGAATTAGTTGACTAGGTAAAAGTAAATAGTAGACTGAAATGTCCAGCGTTCATTAACTGTCCACAGTTGTCCCCAATGAGTTGAATAAGAAAAGAAGTAGTCAATTGAAATGGTATTTGACCTTAATAGTAGGATTGATCAAATTATTGACTTAGTTGATCAGATGGATTAGTCAACATGCCTAATGCCTTAGCCAATAAAGACTAACTTTAGGTGTTTTATGGATTTAAATTTAGGCTATTTTTACATGGATCATGTTGCAAATTAACTGCAGTAAAATTACAAGATATCTAGCTCTGAGGATCAGTATTCTTTGTATAAAGCTCTTTATAGTCCATAAGCCTCAAGTATCTTTAACATTGATCAAGGCATCTTGTAAAGTATTCGCATTGCATATATATATATATATATATATATATATATATATATATATCGTATTGTTTTGTCTTTCGAAGCTTGTTCCTACATGATAATCATTGTTGCATAATATATGTATAGAGGATAATATGTAGTTCCATCAATATGCATTATCAAAGGCAAGATAATGCTTGGGGAACTAACAATCTCTCTCTTTTTGATAATAACAAGAGAATTGGAAAATATTTTAAAGCCTTATCATGACTTAAAGACAAAGTAAAAAAAACGCTACAAAAATATGTTAAATTTTAGCAAGCAGGACTTGCTTTCATCTGCATGCTCAAATATAAATCTTATATTCTTTGTAAAGCACAAGTATTAACCATGAGCAACCAATCATTGTCTCTATCAAACATACTACAATATGACCTAACATCATCATACTTGTCTTGCCTTCTCACCTCATTTGTCATTATAAAAATAACATCAAGTCGAGCAAAAGAACAAAGAATCTAGAATCATCTAAAACATAGTACATATATTTTCAACGAAACCAAACACCCGTTTATCAAGACAAATTAAACATAGTTGTAAACATAAGACTACCAACATATTTCAAATACTATTACATGTTGAATAACAAAACAAGCAAAAAATTCTAATGAGAAGTAGTGTTGATCTCATCAAATTATGTGCACCAAGATGATGGTCTGTGATGTGATCAAAATGAGGAGAAGGTGAAAAATCCTATCATTAGAGGATAGACACTATTATGCTTGCGAATGGCAGGAAAGCATGGATGATGCTAATCATCAAGTCAGTGATGATATTACCCCAGTTCCATCTTTGGATGGTCACGAGTGCATAGAAAACGTATGCCAAGCCCTCAGAGATTGATATTCCATAGGCTTCAGATGCTTAGATTCAAGCAATTCATTGGGTTCAAGTAAATCAACGTTAACTATTATATAAAGAATCTGTGCATAAAGGAACTGGATGGTAAGAGAGAGTATCAATGATTCACACTACCAAGAACTGAGTATAACAAAAGAAACATGCAAAACTGATATAGAGAGAGTTACATTGCTAGAATTAGTATAGATTGGAATGAAATTTTCATATAATATCATCATTAAAAGAAAACGGGAGATTCATAAAAAAACAAGTAGCTAGAATCAACTAATGGTACAATACCATTATATCAAAGGAGAGGAAGGATCTTGCATCCGAGCAGGAATTGTCAAAGTTTTCTTTGTACTTGAGGTAGAATTCAATGATGTGGTATAGGGAGTGTTAGTAATTTATATTCCAAACCTTAATAACACACATTTTTATATGAACTCCTAAAGACGTCAAATCAAACTACATCTCAAGAAGACCAAGTTATTTACTTTGTTTAAGTTCATTTCAGTATAATATTATTAATATAAACAATACACATACATATATGAGTATAGAGAAGTCCACTCAGGCCATACTTGAATTTTTTTTTCCGAAGATAATCGATCAACTTAAAGTTTCGATCAACTTTAGTTCTTGTTTATGACATGATCGATAAAACTCCCCGTTGATTAATATACTGATCTTATCAATAGATACATGTCCAAGTTTTGGATGCTATATCATAGAAAAATATCTCTATGCTACCTTGAGGGTTTTTTTTAAAAAATAATTATTAAAATAATCAAATTAATTAAAAAGGTATAGTACTTTAGTATTTAAAAAAACACTATCTATCGGCGCCTAAGGTGTCGATTTGGTGCGCCAACGCCCTGCCGATTTGGGTTGCAGTGCCGAAATCGGTACCTCAGGTGCTGATTTGGGTAGAGCCAAGATGACCAACCCCCTCTACCCCTCCCTCCCATTTTCCCTCAAAATTTTTATTTAAAATATCTAGTAAATTTTGTATATTTTTTAGTGCATTTAATATTTTTTTTAAAACACAACAAGATATATTTATCTATAACATATATTATGATATATTTATATTAAATATTAACTAAAATATTTATAAGATAAAGAACTCATAAAAAATAATCAAGTTTAGGCAATACTCTAAATATATATGTCAATATTGAAAAATAATCAAACCTTATGGAAAATAAATTTATTATAATTATTTTAAAGATGATCCTCTTATTTTACATATGATTCGTCTTATTTTACGATCGTGTAACATAGTGATTCTTTTTCTAAAATGAGTACTTATTGTCATGTAACATAGTTATTTTTTTCTAAAATGAGTACTTGTTGTCGTGTAACATCGAATACGAAGACATTCACCATTATAGATTAATAATCCCAACATTCAATATCATAACTCATGATCATTTAAAAGAAATGCATATATTTTATTAAAATCATATAACAATTACATTGTTTGAAAAATAATATAAAATAATTTACATTCATCTATGGTATCAATTTCTTCATAATTCCTTCTATACCTCCTCCTCCTCCTCTTCCATCACCTCCTTTGGTGATGTCCCCTGTCTTCTTACGAACATCTTCTTGACTTTTTTTGCCTTCTTCTTGATATTCCATTATGAATGAGTTAGTACATGACCAGGAGGATGTGAAGACTTCTTCAGGAGTTCAACTAGTTGAGTAACTGACATGTCTGTGTGGGCTCTCTGATCGTTACTCCTACCGATGGTCTGCGAGGCGGATCTGCAGGTTGTTAAGGTTGTAGCATGGAAATTCTAAGTAATTGTCTCTCCCTTTCTGTTGACTCGGTTTGATGAATCATCGCAAATATATTTGCCTGAAGTGCTTCGGAATTGTATTGACTTGGTTGTGTGAACTGAGAGGGCCCCGAGTCAAATTATCTTGAAGGACCAGCATATAATAGTCATGCAAACTTTGATTGGCTCAAAGATACAACATATCCTATAAGAATGAAATAATAGCATTCTATTAATCAAAGATTGAAAAATTAAATTCCAAAATAACTAAATGAGATAATGAAATATTTAATTAAATGTTACCTGAAGTCGCAAAAGGTGGTTGCTCTTGCAACAACCCTTGTCCACTAAAGCTTTCATAATGCAAATCTATAAGATTTATATTATATTCAATATTATCAAAAATTTAAATTGAATTAATTTAATAAATAAAATGTAATGCATACCAGAAGTCTCAAACATTGGTTCTTGGTGTTGAGATCCTTGTCCGGTGAATCCTATATAATGCATACCTAAAGATTTAGTTTTTATTTAATACTTTTAAATGAAAAAACAAAAATGAATATTCTTATAATCAAAGAAAGAAATTGTTATCACCGGAAGTGTTAAATGTTGATTCTTGTTGTTGAGATCCTTATCCGGTGAATCCCGTGTAACTCATACCTATATGGATTTGCATCATATATTTATCAAAATGAGTCGATAAAAAGAGATCTAATGAACTCTAAAGAAATGAAGAAACCTGATGCTCTGGTGGTATGCGGCTCTTGTTGTGGCATGTATTGCTGGTCGTAGTGATGAAAAGGATACACCACTACAAGAAAGTGTAGAACAGGCGACGGTCAATATCCGTCGCCAATGAGAGATTGACCGTCCCCTCTGATCAGAGGGGTCGGTCGTGAAACCGTCTCCATAGCATGTGTCCCATTTGGCATAAGCGACGGTAGTTGACACCGTCCCCTATAGTCATACATAGGGGACGGTCGTGACCGTCTCTTAAAGTTTAGTATAGGGGACGGTCATGACCGTCCCTTAAAGTCATTAATTGGGGACGGTCATGACCGTCCCGTCAAGTCATTCAGGGGGGACGGTCAGGACCGTCACAAAAGTGTAAGCATTGGAGACGGTCATGACCGTCTCTTACTACAACGAAGGGGACGGTCACGATGATCGTCCCCTCTGTTCATCTGCTAACAAAAAAAATTTTCATTGCCCCCCATTTGATCTTCATTTTACCCTGCAAACAATGTCACTAGAATTTAGTACTTGTTACGATAATTGTTTCTTCATAATAAATATTTGCATCAACACAGAAAATAACATTCATTCCACACTCATAGCTAGACGAAGTGTTAGAAATGACGAATACACTACAACATTCAAATAAAAGTACTCAAACATAAAGTATTCAAACAAAGTAACCTACTTTGCAAAGTAATGGTCCAAAATAATTATACAATATACTACACTATATCCTACCAAGTAACCAAACTATCTATATATATATATATATGTGAAACCCCAGATTTTTGCCCCACAAGATGATGATCAAATAATTGTAGTCCAATAAGAAATTTATGAAAAATTCAATTTCGATCTGATTGTAGCATATTATGACTTGTTGGATGTGTATCGTCGTCAGGATTCCAACGCATCCGAAGTTTTTCAAATCGGATATCAGATGAGTGAGATATGATCATTTTAGTGAGGATGGGTCAAGTCTGAAATGGTCATACGGGATTTCAGCGAGATCCATTTAAGAGGTCCGCCCAACTCCGATTTTTGGATATAAAAGACCTCATGGGTTGCTCTCCCCTCTCACTTACAAACCCTAGCCACCACACACCATCTCCCACCTCTCAAGCTTGTTGTAGCTCCATCAAAGCATCACGGAGGTGGCGAATCGCCACCATTTTTGGAGAGGAGCTTTCCCTTGTCATCCTCTACACAAATCTACCATTAGAAATGTAAGATCACCTCTACCTATCCATGTATTTTGTGATTTTAGTTATGTGTTAGATCTAAGAAAATATTTTTGTGATTTAGAGGCATCCGTTGTTGGGAAAATACATGGGAGATATTTAGAATGAAGACACGATATTACATGCGAGATCTAACACTCATAAAGGTACAATTCCCTCTACCTTTTTCTTATGATTTTCTCACCGGGCATGTGTCCCATGGACCTTAGAGTCCCTCTTGCTGGATGGGTTTCCTCCTTCGATGTGGTGTTTTTGGATTGCTCATGTTCCTAAAGATATAAAATAAATTTAACGAGAAGTTTACTCAATAATTTGCATGTTAAATTAAAATAGTCAAATGAAAGATGGATTGGATGCATTGTGACTAAACACGGATTGTCCTTTCTTTTGTTGTGACCTCAACAACACTTAAGTATACTTATGTGAGATTGTATATGCGTAACGATACCTCCCCTTTGCCCTTATTATTGGATTCATATGGTTATTGTCGGTTCTTCTGCTTAGCTATCCATAGAACCATTGGATTCTTTGTGGTATGAAATTTTCTTATGTGGTCATCAATGACATTTTGAGTTTCTGCGATAGTCTTTTGATGATTGTTCATCGTGAATCTTTACATTGAAAAATTTTCACATTGACTTGATAGGTATCTCAATAAAACTATATCTTATGAAATCTTCTATGTAACATTAACGGGCTGGGTTTTATATAATTGACAAAAAATGGATCATGATTAAGTATTAGATTTATTTTTGTCCCATAATCCTATCAATATTTGATATGCCAAGTAAAAAAAATAGGCGTTATTGAATCATTAAATATATCTACATTGATGGCAATAAGATATATGTTGGAGGAATTATCTTGTGTTTATCATTATGATTAGGAGAATAGGTGTAACGTATACAACTAAATAGCATTTAGTTTAATGTAAATTTTATTAAACAATACTAACGTCAGTTTGTTTGGATATCAATGGAAATAGTTGTAACGTGTGCATCAATCCATATTTGAACATTAATGCGGACGGATATGGAATGATAACACTGTAGTATATGGATGTCAATGCGATTATGATCTGCATGGAAGCGTTTTCATCTTTGGACTGTGAGAAAACCAATGAATATATATACGTATACGCACATGCTCGATAGAATAAAAATGATAGGTCTTTGAGTTACATGAGATTTAAAAAAAACTTAAGATTAATTTTATATAAAAAAATCAATTCAAAATGGATGAGTTGAATATATTGTATGAGGTGGTGATAATTTAGTTCTTGTTTTTTTGGTAACGGGTGATCACAATTTCGTGGATTTAATACCTTAATGGAAATTGGACTTTTCAACTTCCAAATGATAAGTAT
The DNA here is from genome assembly GCA_037367405.1 of Ottelia alismoides. Taxonomy (NCBI): domain Eukaryota; kingdom Viridiplantae; phylum Streptophyta; class Magnoliopsida; order Alismatales; family Hydrocharitaceae; genus Ottelia; species Ottelia alismoides. The sequence continues at coordinate 137,974 of JAZKJV010003488.1, forward strand.
AATAATGGTATAATATCACCATATGCATCAAATTGGTTTAGAATACCGAATCAACTAATGGAAGACTTGGTTGTCTTTTATTTATTTATTTATTTACGTGGAACATGCTTGTAAATAACGTAACCCTCTATCTGCAAACAGACATCCATATATATTGTATGTTACATTGATGGTATGAGTGTTCCCTTAGCGAGTTAATGTTCATATTATGTGGTTAAAAGCATATATGTACGTTTGTTTCGTCCATCCTTTTGATAACTCACATCTATATATTACATGTTAGAGTTACATCATAATCCCCGTATCGAAGCTACACATATTGCATGCAATTATTGTTGTGTAAGAAAGGATATCATGAATGACACTTGGCAACATCACCCAGTGTACGAGCTTTATGATGAATGATAGCGAATGTTGAGAACATTTATAACTTCATCAAAATAATGATAACAAAGTGAGTATAAATGATTACATCAAATGATTCAAAATTCTAATATGTCGGCACTTATGTTTGACGTAGGTGTGTTATTTTACATTGCTCAGTGGTCGACATCTCACAACAATCGTATAGATTTAGGTGCCGTATGAAATTGGGCATGCACCCATGGGTTCAGGTAGATACCCCTAAAGGCAGTAACCTCAACGGACGAGTTGGGTGGCATGTTGAACCTAGTAACATGCTAGTATTTGATCCCTCAATACAGTAGGTTGGTGGCATGGTTGACATATGTATGTTTGTGAGAAATAAAACATGATCAAATATCTGCAATCATTTTTTACGTCGCTATTAACTATAACCAACAGTAGAAATTGCAAGATCAATATGATACTATTCTTAAGTAAATGTTAAATTAATAAATAAAGGTATGCTTGAATTATCACTTTATAGATGTTTGTATGTTTATGTCATGTTTAGAGAAGTAAGCATACCCGAGAGTGGGGCGCAGCTCTCGTGGTCCCAGTGAGTCCTAGATGGAGTGTTAGTTCTACTTCCGCGAGTCTGTCGGTGTGTTCCGCGACTCTGTCGGTTGAGCGTAGTGTTATGGGTACAGTCGGTGAGTCCGTGTCTCTAGTACGACACTCGTCGAAGACTTGTACTTCGTCACAAGTGTGTATCCGGTGCGGTCCCGTTTGGCCGCGGTGTACTCGTTCTCGGGTATTCCCCTTGTTGCGGGTAAGCTGGGGGAACTGGGTTGAAGTTGGATTTGGGAGTTGTTGATTTAAGTTAGTTGCTCCAGTGCACATGTTGTGACTGTTGAGTTTGATTATTAATGTTTGAAATCAACAACTAAATGATGGCAAGATATCTTGAATAGTATACCTATATGCATATACGTATATGATTATCCCAAACAATGCATGTAGGTAAATATGTAATTAGTTAGTTCACGATATGAATAAAGTACCGGCACTTGTAAAGTACATGTAGTAAATTACATGAAACTTATTATAATAATAATCTTATTGATGGTTTGGAATAATGAGTAACAATTACAAGAATAATAATGGAACATGAACATCTATCTCTTGATTCTTCTGCACTTTCTGTTTAGTGTAGTGTTAGTCTATTTTAGCTGCACATAGCTTTTTGCTCACACGTACTTCTTTGGAAACCCATTACAGGTTGTTGAGCAGCAGTAGTGACTTGAGCTTCCGCAGTTTGTACCAGACTCAGGGTACAGTTCCACTAGTACAGTTGTAATAATTTTTGTTATACTTTTATAGTTCTTGCAGTTTAAGTTGTTGGTCATGTAATAGTCTATCATGGACTCTATTGGAAATTGATAGAATTTTTGGAACCATGAATGTATAAATGTCATCAGAGCATTTTTTTATCTGCTTTTCCTGCTTTACATTCCAAATGTTAACCATGATGTATGAATGAGGCTATTGCTGAGTATCTGGATCCTAGGGAGATAGGTCCGACGTCCTCCCTGCGGGGCGGGGCGTCACAGATGGTATCAGAGCAAGGATACTCCATTAGCCAACATTTATACTTTTGATTATTAATGGTATTCGGAATGTATGGAATACATCATGGTCCTCTAACTTTGATGTTTAGTCCAACAGGAATGGTTCCCGTATAAGAGTCCTAATATATGAAGACTTAGATATATAGAGACTTATGAGTGTAATTGATTCTTGCAGAATCATGTCGCTTTCGAATGCTGAGATTTCTAGACAATTGGCAATGATGATGGACATACTCCAAAATATTGACAAGAGACTAAAGACAGTAGAGCAAAGACTTGATGGATTTGAAGAATCCATACGCACACTTCAGAGCAATGGTGGTACTAAAGTTCCACTTTCCCCTCCATCTACTGAAGATATATTTCAGAAACACCAGAAAATATTTGCTAGCTATTGCAAGGGTCAAGCACCAGAGTTTGTAGGAGATACTACTTCCGAGGATGCTGATGCTTGGTTAGAAAAGATTGAGAAAGTTCTCAAGATTATTCAAGCACCTGAAGACTGTTGGGTGCCATTTGCCGAATACTCCTTGAGCGGGCATGCGAAGCGGTGGTGGAGCACTTTATCACGACATTTACCACATCCCTTGACTTGGGACAATTTTGTGGGGTCATTTAGAGAACAGTTTCTTCCTGATTTCTGGATTAGGAGAAAAAGGAAAGAATTGGATGAGTCGAAACAAGGATCGATGTCAGCTAGAGAATATCAGATCAAATTTGATGAGTTAGCACGTCATTCACCCATGCTTGAAGTGTGTGAGGATGAACGAATCTTAAAGTTTTGGTGTGGACTTCGCCTCGATATTCAACACAGACTCTCTTCTTGTCGACCATGCACTATTCTTGAGATAGTAGAAGTAATACCTCGAATGGAAGACTTACACCACGAAAAGAAATTGAAAAGGACATATCTGAATGAAAATAACAATGATGACCAAGAAATTTTGATGCCTTATCCAACCACTAGTCATGATTCTCTGCCTATGAAACTAATGAATGACGAGACTACAACAAGTTCCACTACAAATGGACCAAGAGGAAGTAGCAGGCGTCGAAGATGTTATGCTTGTGGTCAGAGGGGTCATAGTCAAGTTAAATGTCCTCAGTGAGCCCATAATATTATTATTAGAGCACGACATGAAAGAATCAACATGTCGATGAGAAGGGACAAAAATATACTCAAGGCATGTGACCGATATAAATTTTTTTTTGAGACTAGTAAATGTTCTTAGCTTTTTTTAAAAAAAAATTCTTAGACAATGTGTTTTTATCTATATGAACATGAATGATGTCCTTTTTGGATTGATAGTGTAGAGTATGTCTATAAGAAAACAACAACACATGGATTATATAATTTTGATGGTTATAATTGTGATAATGCAAATGTCTTAGTTTTTTTTAAGATGATAACTGAAATGAGTCCAAAGGTTGGTAAACGCCAAAACTTAGTAGTGTGATATAGATACTCGCGTTAAGTAGTCTACGCTAGTTTGTAAGATAATCTTAAGGACTGAAAGAGATGGCTTGATTCTTTTTAAGATTGTTATCACTGGATATGATGACACCATTTTTTTTGTTGTTATAATTGAATGTGGTAACTTTAATTTGTAATATGCTATTTTTAAGTGATGACTATAATCCTCGTAAAGTTGTTATCACCAATCGCGATAACAAAGGCCCTATTTAGAATGTTATCACTCTTGTGATAATTGGAATGCAGATGTGGTGCACTTTTTGAAGAAATATGAAGAACTCTTTTAAGATTGTTATCATCGTTGTTGTCGTTGATTTTGATAACAATCGTTCTATTAAGATTGTTATCACTCCCGTGATAAGTGAAGTGTGGATGGGGTGTATCTCTTGAAGAAATAGGAAATGCTCTTTTAAGATTATTATCGCCTCTGAGCTAAGAAAGAAGTATATTAGGATTTTTTTTTCAAAAGTAATGACCATAGGGTTTTAGACTGTTTATTTCGGATCGTAATAGACATGTGTCCTACACAATGTAATGGATATTTGATATGATATCGAAGATGGATATAACATATGGTATGAATCGGCAGTGATTACAACTCCTACCAATACCTGAAGTCTCGAGGACGAGACTTGTTTTAAGATTGTTATGATGTGAAACCCCGGATTTTTGCCCCACAAGATGATGATCAAATAATTGTAGTCCAATAAGAAATTTATGAAAAATTCAATTTCGATCTGATTGTAGCATATTATGACTTGTTGGATGCGTATCGTCGTCAGGATTCCAACGCATCCGAAATTTTTCAAATCGGATATCATGAGTGAGATATGATCATTTTAGTGAGGATGGGTCAAGTCTGAAATGGTCATACGGGATTTCAGCGAGATCCATTTAAGAGGTCCGCCCAACTCCGATTTTTGGGATATAAAAGACCTCATGGGTTGCTCTCCCCTCTCACTTACAAACCCTAGCCACCACACACCATCTCCCACCTCTCAAGCTTGTTGTAGCTCCATCAAAGCATCACGGAGGTGGCGAATCGCCACCATTTTTGGAGAGGAGCTTTCCCTTGTCATCCTCTACACAGATCTACCATTAGAAATGTAAGATCACCTCTCCCTATCCATGTATTTTGTGATTTTAGTTATGTGTTAGATCTAAGAAAATATTTTTGTGATTTAGAGGCATCCGTTGTTGGGAAAATACATGGGAGATATTTAGAATGAAGAAACGATATTACATGCGAGATCTAACACTCATAAAGGTACGATTCCCTCTACCTTTTTCTTGTGATTTTCTCACCGGGCATGTGTCTCATGGACCTTAGAGTTCCTCTTGCTGGATGGGTTTCCTCCTTCGATGTGGTGTTTTTGGATTGCTCGTGTTCCTAAAGATATAAAATAAATTTAACGAGAAGTTTACTCAATAATTTGCATGTTAAATTAAAATAGTCAAATGAAAGATGGATTGGATGCATTGTGACTAAACACGGATTGTCCTTTTTTTTGTTGTGACCTCAACAACACTTAAGTATACTTATGTGAGATTGTATATGCGTAACGATACCTCCCCTTTGCCCTTATTATTGGATTCATATGGTTATTGTCGGTTCTTCTGCTTAGCTATCCATGAAACCATTGGATTCTTTGTGGTATGAAATTTTCTTATGTGGTCATCAATGACGTTTTGAGTTTCTGCGATAGTCTTTTGATGATTGTTCATCGTGAATCTTTACATTGAAAAATTTTCACATTGACTTGATAGGTATCTCAATAAAACTATATCTTATGAAATCTTCTATGTAATATTAACGGACTGGGTTTTATATGAATGACAAAAAAATGGATCATGATTAAGTATTAGATTTATTTTTGTCCCATAATCCTATCAATATTTGATATGCCAAGTAAAAAAAATAGGCGTTATTGAATAATTAAATATATCTACATTGATGGCAATAAGATATATGTTGGAGGAATTATCTTGTGTTTATCATTATGATTAGGAGAATAGGTTTAACGTATACAACTAAATGGCATTTAGTTTAATGTAAATTTTATTAAACAATACTAACGTCAGTTTGTTTGGATATCAATGGAAATAGTTGTAACGTGTGCATCAATCCATATTTGAACATTAATGCGGACGGATATGGAATGATAACACTGTAGTATATGGATGTCAATGCGATTATGATCTGCATGGAAGCGTTTTCATCTTTGGACTGTGAGAAAACCAATGAATATATATACGTATACGCACATGCTCGATAGAATAAAAATGATAGGTCTTTGAGTTACATGAGATTTAAAAAAAACTTAAGATTAATTTTATATAAAAAATCAATTCAAAATGGATGAGTTGAATATATTGTATGAGGTGGTGATAATTTAGTTCTTGTTTTTTTGGTAACGGGTGATCACAATTTCGTGGATTTAATACCTTAATGGAAATTGGACTTTTCAACTTCCAAATGATAAGTATAATAATGGTATAATATCACCATATGCATCAAATTGGTTTAGAATACCGAATCAACTAATGGAAGACTTGGTTGTCTTTTATTTATTTATTTTTTTACGTGGAACATGCTTGAAAATAACGTAACCCTCAATCTGCAAACAGACATCCATATATATTGTATGTTACATTGATGGTATGAGTGTTCCCTTAGCGAGTTAATGTTCATATTATGTGGTTAAAAGCATATATGTACGTGTGTTTCGTCCATCCTTTTGATAACTCACATCTATATATTACATGTTAGAGTTACGTCATAATCCCCGTATCGAAGCTACACATATTGCATGCAATTATTGTTGTGTAAGAAAGGATATCATGAATGACACTTGGCAACATCACCCAGTGTACGAGCTTTATGATGAATGATAGCGAATGTTGAGAACATTTATAACTTCATCAAAATAATGATAACAAAGTGAGTATAAATAATTACATCAAATGATTCAAAATTCTAATATGTCGGCACTTACGTTTGACGTAGGTGTGTTATTTTACATTGCTCAGTGGTCGACATCTCACAGCGATCGTATAGATTTAGGTGTCGTATGAAATTGGGCATGCACCCCTGGGTTCAGGTAGATACCCCTAAAGGCAGTAACCTCAACAAACGAGTTGGGTGGCATGTTGAACCTAGTAACATGCTAGTATTTGATCCCTCAATACAGTAGGTTGGTGGCATGGTTGACATATGTATGTTTGTGAGAAATAAAACATGATCAAATATCTGCAATCACTTTTTACGTCACTGTTAACTATAACCAACAGTAGAAATTGCAAGATCAATATGATACTATTCTTAAGTAAATGTTAAATTAATAAATAAAGGTATGCTTGAATTATCAATTTATAGATGTTTGTATGTTTATGTCATGTTTAGAGAAGTAAGCATACCCGAGAGTGGGGCGCAGCTCTCGTGGTCCCAGTGAGTCCTAGATGGAGTGTTAGTTCTAGTTCCGCGAGTTTGTCGGTGTGTTCCGCGACTCTGTCGGTTGAGCGTAGTGTTATGGGTACAGTCGGTGAGTCCGCGTCCCTAGTACGACACTCGTCGAAGACTTGTACTTCGTCACAAGGGTGTATCCGGTGCGGTCCCGTTTGGCCGCGGTGTACTCGTTCTCGGGTATTCCCCTTGTTGCGGGTAAGCTGGGGGAACTGGGTTGAAGTTGGATTTGGGAGTTGTTGACTTAAGTTAGTTGCTCCAGTGCACATGTTGTGACTGTTGAGTTTGATTATTAATGTTTAAAATCAACAACTAAATGATGGCAAGATATCTTGAATAGTATACCTATATGCATATACGTATATGATTATCCCAAACAATGCATGTAGGTAAATATGTAATTAGTTAGTTCACGATATGAATAAAGTACCGGCACTTGTAAAGTACTTGTAGTAAATTACATGAACTTATTATAATAATAATCTTATTGATGGTTTGGAATAATGAGTAACAATTACAAGAATAATAATAGAACATGAACATCTATCTCTTGATTCTTCTGCACTTTCTGTTTAGTGTAGTGTTAGTCTATTTTAGCTGCACAGAGCTTTTTGCTCATACGTACTTCTTTGGAAACCCATCCAGGTTTACAGGTTGTTGAGCAGCAGTAGTGACTTGAGCTTCCGCAGTTTGTACCAGACTCAGGGTACAGTTCCACTAGTACAGTTGTAATAATTTTTGTTATACTTTTATAGTTCTTGCAGTTTAAGTTGTTGGTCATGTAATAGTCTATCGTGGACTCTATTGGAAATTGATAGAATTTTTGGAACCATGAATGTATAAATGTCATCAGAGCATTTTTTTATCTGCTTTTCCTGCTTTACATTCCAAATGTTAACCATGATGTATGAATGAGGCTATTGCTGAGTATCTGGATCCTAAGGAGATAGGTCCGGCGTCCTCCCTGCGGGGCGGGGCGTCACAATATATGTCATCCTAATCGTCGTCCTCATCGTCGTCGTCATCGTCATCATCATCATCAGCAGCATCATCTTCATCTTCTTCTTCTTCTTCTCCGTCATCGTCGTCACCTAGCCTCGCAACGGTATTATCAACTTCTGTTGGGCAGCTAGTCGACGTTGCACCTTGATGTGCCTGCATGAATGCATTAAAAATCGCCATTTGTTGTCGCAAATCATGAATCTCGATATTCATGCTAGACACTTGACTCTCTAATTCCCTCTCCCTTTAGGTCTTCTGAGAGGAAGATGACGAGCCGCTCCCTACTCCATACCAATTCCGTATGGTGGCACCACGACCACCACAACGGACGTGTCCCTGATGCTCCAGACCGGTCGCCTGCAGGAAGGCCACATCAGGAGTAAGAGGCGGATGACTCGTTCCATTGTCGTCTATAGAGCCAGTGGTAGTGAGTCTGACCATCTCCTCCTAAAAATTTATTTAAGTTAGTTCAAAATTCATTTAAATTGTAAAAAAGATGCAAAAATGTTATGAATAACTTACACGAATTGGACCATAGGCAGGATCTACCCAATGAACTTCCCCGTCCACATCGCGACTCTTAGACTTCTCAAAGACTTCCATTCGGTTGGGTACACGATGGTTCTCTACTGCCTAATGTGAAAAAATTTCTAAACTTACGATACCATTTTAATATGTAATGGTTAGAATTTAAACATAATTCATAAAGTAGATTACTTACAAAGTCATCCTTCAGTTGATTTGTGTTTCTTCTCCCCATTCTATGGGTAGACTTGAAACCTTTCCTCCGATTTTCAGCATTTCTCCTTGAGATGCCCTATACAAAGATAATAATTTAAATAATAGCATCCCAAATAATTTATGTATAAAACACACATATATATGGCACATACCGAATGTTCTTTTCCCATCCAAATATAAACTAGCGCCCTCCATTGTTCAGCGGGTATATTTGGAGGACAATTTGCCAAAAGATTCTCCAATGGAAGCTCCGGGTCGAAGTACTTTAAAATTTAAAGAAAATTACTTACATACTTATATGATGAAAAACAAAATTATTGTATTCACTCGAGCCTTCAGACGACCTCGATGTTTACGCAACAACTCCGCACCATGTCCTAAAATAAGAGCATCAGTGGCCGGGTCACGATCCCAGTAAAACTAGACTACAAAGAAAAAGCAACAACAACAACAACAAAGCCTTTTCCCACAATTAAGTAGGGTCGGCTACATGGATTCTTCGCCTCCATTCAGATCTATCTTGGGTCAATCCCGGACTTATATTCAAAAAGCTAAGATCCCTTCGTATAGTCTCTTTCCAACACTTCTTGGGCCGTCCTCGCCCTCTCTTAGCCGGCTCAACATCCCAACACTCGCATCTCCTAACCGGTGCATCAGTTGACCTTCTTTGCAAATGACCAAACCATCTTAAGCGGTTTTCTCGCATCTTATCCTCGATCGGAGCTACACCAACTTTCTTTCTAATTGCATCATTCCAAATCCGATCTTTACGTGTATGTCCACACATCCATCTTAGCATTTTCATTTCTGCTACAGCCATTCTCTGCACATGTCTATGGTTCACAGGCCAACATTCAGAACCATAAAGCATAGCAGGTCTCATGGCTGCTTTGTAAAACTTTCCTTTAATTTTTAAAGGAATTTTCTTATCACAAAGAACAGCGGAGGCTCCTCTCCACTTTAGCCAGCCTGCATTTATTCTATTAGTAACATCTCCATCAATTTCCTCGTCATGTTGCAAAATAGATCCCAGATATCTAAAAGAATCTCTCTTCTGAATGTTATCGTCACCAATCTTCACCTCGATTCCTTCACCATTGCTTCCATCAAAGGTGCATTCCATATATTCCGTCTTAGCCCTACTTATACGAAAGCCTTTAGTCTCCAATGCATGTCTCCAAACCTCAAGCTTCTCATTTACTCCATCTCTAGTCTCGTCAATCAACACAATATCATCAGCAAATAACATACACCAAGGTAACTCATCCTGAATGTGACTTGTCAACTCGTCCATAATCAAAGTAAAAAGAAATGGACTCAAAGTTGAACCTTGATGTAAACCAATGTTGATATCAAAATAGTCAGTCTTCCCCGTCGGGGTCCTTACACAAGATAAAGCCCTATCATACATATCCTTTATGAGATTAATGTATAGGACAGGTATTTGTCTCTTCTCCAAAACTCTCCAAAGTACCTCTCGTGGGACGGAATCATAAGCCTTCTCCAAATCAATAAAGATCATATGGATATTCATCCTTTTAGCTCTATAAATCTCCATTGTTCTCCTCAGACTGCAAAGAAAAAGAAGCAAACAAAATTAAGTTTATATACTGAATAAAAACTTTGATTTGTTATTATTTTAAATACCTCCAAATCATGAACAATGACATCTTTTATTGACTGCTCTACTAAATGCCAGTCAGTAATGTGGAGAGGAACCCTAGCTCTGCACACCTGTCCCAAGTAACTCTGAAAAACAGCTGAGTTCTCTCCCACTGCATCGCCTCCAACTATCCGCACTCTGAGTGTCTCCCCTGTACGTAGTCGGTCCAACACTCGGCACTGTGATGGGCCTCTACGTCTACATGAGCTACTCGATCTGTCAGGATCGAAGGTCTCACTCCCTCGACGTGGTGCAGGCGGTGCATCCCGAATGCGTCTAGGACGTGGAGGCATATCTGCATATTATAAAACATTTAAATGAGATAACAAGAATTGTATATTTCACATATTAGATCAAACAATTGGAAAAAAAAAGTAATGGTGAACTTACACTTTAAAAATCCGCATCTACAATATCAGTTGGATGTTCTTGTATCTCAACTTGACATGCGTCGTTTATATTTAGCAACTCATCATCGTCATTAACATCAAAAAATATCTTGGTACTGTTCTCACGGGTATGATCCACCCATCACTTAAGTTGTCTGGAATGTACTTTTTGTTCTACCTGACTGACAAGTGTAAAAGGCTCATTTGTTTGCAATTTCCCAAATTGTTTCAATGAGGTAATCCCATTTCTATCTCTTCGATATCCTATCCCCTTGCGACCGACATCAAACCAATTGCACATAAAAAGAACACATCGACATTCATGAGTAAAACTGATCTATATTATGTCAAGTATTTCCCCATAATAGCCATCTAAACCTAAAGGTAACTCTGTTTTTATTATAACACCAGACATTTGCGTCGATTTCATCTCGTCGGCGGATTTTGTTCTAAATCGGTAACCATTCACAATATAACCCTTGTAAGACATAACTTGTGAATATGGTATACATCCAAGAATGTCAAGGTTAATGTTTCACCTATCATCTGCCATTTTCCTTAATTGTTTCACACGTGAACGGAACCATTTGAGGAATTGAGATTTATTGTGCGTCTCATTATATAATGAATTGTACTCATCAAAAAATGCATCAATCTCTGACAACTGCATCAAAATATAGTAGTGTATGAGATCTCTATCCTTGTCGGATATTATGCGACGGATGCCACTGAATATATGCCTGACACATGATTGAAAGACCCATAATTTAGATTCGTCCTCTTCCGCCACGACCCCGCCTTCATCATTTCTTTCATAACGGTTGAAACGCACGCTTTCACCTTCCATATACATTTCACAAAAATTAATACACTCTTCACAAAGATAACTCTCAGCAATGCATCCTTCGGGTTGTGCCTTATTAAAGATCATATTTTTTAATTTTCGAAGGTATCTTTTTATTGGATACATCCAACGATATTGAACCGGCCCACCGATCCTTTCTTCACCTGGTAGATGAACTATCAAATGAACCATTACGTCAAAAAAGGCAGGTGGGAATATCTGCTCTAATTTGCATAATGTGATAACAATATCTTCTTCAAGTCTTCTTAAGATCAATGGATCTAAAACCTTCGAACACAATAATATGAAAAATCCACTCAATTCTGTTAAGGATTGTAGGACAGCATCGTCAACAATCCCGCGAATAGCGAATGGGAGTAACACTTCCATGTAAACATGATAGTCATGACTTTTCAATCTGGTTATCTTACGTTCTCTTTCATTTACACACCTCGACAACTGTGACAAGAACCCATCAGATACCTTCAAACTTTTAAGGAAGCTGAAAATTTTATCAAGCTCACTGTTGAATAATGTATATATTGCTGCAGGTATAGTAATCCGTCCATTGTCTAATTCAATTGGATGTAGTTCTTCGCGTATACAAAGTTGAACTAAGTCTCGTCTCATCCTTAAATTATCTTTTGATTGACCTGAAAGATCTAACATTCCCAAAATATTTTTCAAAATATTCTTCTCAATATGCATGACATCCAAATTATGACGAATTTGTAAGTGTTTACAGTATGGTAACTCTCTGAAAAAAATACTTTGTTTCTTCCAACCACCGGCTACACTTTTCTTCGATGTCCGTCCTAAACAACTGCTTCGTACAAGTAATTGTTGTTCCCATATAATGTTGGCATTCACACGAGCTAATTCAAGTCGTTACCCATAAGGTGAGCCGTCAAATTTCTTATTACTATCTACCCTTTGCCATCTATGCTTCAGTGGAAGGAATCGACGATGACCCAAATAGCAATGCTTCATACTTCCAGAAAGCCATGTTGAATGTATTTTTTCAAGATAGACAGGACACGCGAGTTTTCCCTTAGTACTCCAACCAGACAAATTTGCATACGCGGGAAAATCATTTATAATCCACAACAGTGCAGCTTGTAATGTAAATATTTCTTTCCTACATGCATCATATGTAGGTATTCCAGTGATCCATAATACTTTTACTTCATCCATTAACAGTTGAGGTACACATCAATTGCGTTGCCAGGACCTTTAGGACCAGGAATCAGTAGTGTCATCATCATAAATGATGAACTCATTGACATCCACGGTGGTAGATTGTAGACCATTAAAATCACGAGCCAAATGCTGTAACTCAAACTCATATTACCAAACGGTTTGAAACCATCTGAAGCTAATCCCAACCGAAGATTTCTTTCATCTCTAGAGAAATGAGGATATCTTTGATCAAATTTTATCCATTCTTCTGCATCAGATGAATGTCTCATAATTCCATTAGCATCTCGTTTATTTGAACAAGAATGCTGCATCATCCACTTTGCAGTTTTTTCTGACATGAAGAGACGTTTCAGCTTTGGAATTAATGGGAAGTATCGTAATATTTTCACTGACTTCTTCTTCCTCTTTAAATCAGTTTTTTCTTCTTTGTACCTGGAAGCCTTACAATATGGACAAAGTACTAAATCTGAATTTTCTCCTCGAAAAAGCACAGTCATTAACACAAGCATCGATTTTCTCGTATTTCAGACCTAGCGATTGGAATCATTGCTTCGCATCTTTCCAATCCTCTGGATAATTCTGAGGATTATTCAATAACTTGCAGATTAAAGCCAGTACATCTGTCATCATTGCAGCAGTTGATCCGTTCTTTACTTTCATCTTAAACAACTCTAATAAAAACTGCAAACGCATCATTTCCACCCCAGGAGCCAACATATCTTCTGCATCTGGCAAACTGCTCGAAAACCTATCATCTAAACCAATGTCTTGTGTCTCAGGTCTTCTTAAGTCGTCCATTAATTCAAATAACTCGTGATCAACATTATTCAAGGATTGTATATTAACTCCTGCATCTACACCCATATCCTCATCCATTCGTAAATGACCTATAACATCTCCATGTTCAGTCCAAATAGAGTATTGTAACCAAAATCCGTTGAGTATAAGATGGTTATAGACTTCCTCTCTAACATTACATTTAATATTCTTACATCTCACACAATGAACAATAAATCTTAAGACCATCAAATTTCTTATTACCGCTTTCTATTTGAAATGCCCAATCCAAGAACGTGATCACTCCTCTCTTATATTGATGAAAATCATCGTATCTCTTATCCATCCATGTTTTATCCATTTAACTGCACAATCAGAATAAAATTCACCATGGTATTTTATTACACACAACAACTGTTTCTATCATATACACAATAAGTTTTTCCATCTTATACAAATATATACAACATGTTTTTCATCGTATCTTATAGACAACATCAAGCAATGCTTAATATACATCAAGCAATGCATGCTACATATCCACAAGTAATGCTACATATCCACAACATCAAGCAACATGTTTTTCATCTTACACATTTGCATCTTATCTTAAACACATCAAGTAACATGTATTTCATCTTACACATTTGCATCTTATCTTAAACACATCAAGCAACATGTTTTTCATCTTACACATTTGCATCTTATCTTAAACACAACAAGCAATACTACATATCCACAACAAGTTTTCCATCTAAACTTATATAAATAGGGAAAAACATCCCTACAAAGCTTATCGAGCAAAACTAAGAACAATAAATAGAAAGGAGTGTTGATAAATACCAGATATTGAGATGGAGGAGGTCGGCAAGCACGAGGGGCTCGGAGAAGGCAGCGGGCGGCAGCGGGCGGCAAGGGGCGGCGGCTTGGGGGAGAAGCTCGAAATGAGAAAGAACACAGATCGAAGGGGTATTTTTCAATCTGACCATCGGGGACGGTCGTTTAAACCGTCCCCTTTGGGGAGAATCGACGACAGTCCACTAAAACTGTCCCCTTTGGATAATATAGGCGACAGTCATTAATGACCGTCCCCTCTGATCGACCACTTAGGTCCATGGGCCGGAGGCGACACCAACAGAAGCACAATGGGGACGGTCAGAACCGTCCCCAAAGGCCCTCTAGTCAGGTGGAAATGGTCCAGTGGCCTGGTCATGGCAGAGGGGACGGTCATTAATGACCGTCCCCTCTGGTCGACCATTTAGGTCCATGGGCCAGAGGCGACGCCAACAGAAGCGCAATGGGGACGGTCAGAACCGTCCCCAAAGGCCCTCTCTGGTCGACCACTTAGGTCCACGGGCCGGAGGTGACGCCAACAGAAGCGCAATGGAGACGGTCAGAACCGTCCCCAAAGGCCCTCCAGTCAGGTGGATATGGTCCAGTGGCCTGATCATGGCAGAGGGGACAGTCACTATTGACCGTCCCCTCTGGTCGACCACTTAGGTCGATGGGCCGGAGGCGACGCCAACAGAAGCGCAATGGGGACAGTCAGAACCGTCTCCAAAGGTCCTCCAGTCGGGTGGAAATGGTCCAGTGGCTTGGTCATGGCAGATGGGACGGTCATTAATGACCGTCCCCTCTGGTCGACCACTTAGGTCCATGGGCCGGAGGCGACGCCAACAGAAGCGCAATGGGGACGATCAGAACCGTCCCCAAAGGCCCTCCAGTCGGGTGGAAATGGTCCAGTGGCTTGGTCATGGCAGAGGAGACGGTCACTAATGACCGTCCCTATTAAGTTATTAGAAAAGAGGACGATAACCCTTATACCGTCTCTCAGTATGTCGTTATTGGGGACGGTTTTCTGTTGACCGTCCCTAAAAAGTGTCATTAGGGACGATCATTCTTTAACCGTAGCTAGTTGTCGTCCCTAAAAACTGCATTTCATGTAGTGCACTAAAGAGAACATGTTAATTGTGTCATCAAAGTATGCAATGGTATTATCTACTTTTTCCTTCATCGTAGAAGGTAAGTCAGTTGATCGTCTAATCTCATCAAGACTGATCCTTCCTTGTAGAATCGTATCCACCTAATAAATTTATAATTTAATCAATCAATAGATTACTATAAAATTAAATATAATTATATAAAATATACCATTCTTCTTTCTACTGGGCTATGAGGTTGGTACGCTATTATAGGAGGTGGAATTTGCGTCTGGATCCACCTTCTCGTAATGCTTCAGTACTATTGCATGTACAAATCATTGTTTGCATCTGGATACTCAAGAATTATCGATTCTTCTCTTTCTGCCCATCGCTCTACGTATTGCCGATGTAAAATTGACCAGTCTAGGATGTCCGTGCTTCATATTTTATTTCGTCGAGAGACAACGTGTATTCTCTCAACGGAGCCCGTGATATTTTGCTGCATTCCAAATTGGCGTATAACACGATCGGGTAGATGCATAGCTATAATATCGTAGCATATCAATGGTACCCTACTCGTCCAAACCGGCCGACCTCTTCGACAGTTCTCATACAGTTGTATGATTTCTTCATCAGCATATGGTGTCTAAATTATCTACATTCAATATGGAAGAAAGTTAGTTAATCATTGCCTTGATTAGTGAAACAGATATGTAATTAATTCAACAAAGTGGATTCATCATCGTGAATTTTTACTAGATAAAATGTTGATCCTTCATACAACCATTTACAAGTTAATGTAAGGATGTATCGATCGAGAGGAATATCGATGGTCGTAGAAACTCGACGCAACATATCAAAATAGGTTATCTGACGTAGGAATGTAACTATGCGTTTTTGTCCTCCGATATAATTTACATGCTCGTCAGTCATATTCATCGCTCCACCCTAATATAATAAGATATGAATATTATTGAATGCCATATCTAAAGATATTACGAAGATGGGTAGTTAGATTTGGTTCATGAATAAAAGGACATTATCAATACATTTAAAAGAATAATTAGTTTTAATATATCAATTATCAATTTAATTTATTATGTAATTTAATTTAAGAAATTAATTAAGTGTGCAATTAGTGTGAAGAATAAGATTCTAATCACTTGAAGATGGAATCCAAAAGTACGATCTTGGGAACTCTTTGATGCTCACCACAGTGAGTCTTGCAAGCGCTGTATTGAGTCCCTCTCGACGCTCGATTCCAAATCTAAGGACCTGTTTGGTTGCAGGGTTGGGCAGGGTTGGCCCAACCCTGTTACTATTCACAAGGGTACTTCTTCCTCACAGATTACTATTCACCCACCCCAACCCAGCCCAACCCAACCCAGTCCAACCCAGCAACGAAACATGCCCTAAATGAGAAGCAATTAAATTTTGACTAAGTACAAACGCAACTATAGGTGCATGTGATGATAACAAGATATTTGGCCTTAATTGATTGACAATCACTCCTACAACTAGGGCTCAATCACACAAAATAAAGAAAATTGAGAAAAAAAACAATTGAAAAAGGTCGGAAACTCGTGATATTAATATTAATTTTGATATTAATAATACTTTCTAAACTTCATTCAAATTTTTTCAGCTTATGTAGGATAAATCCTCCTAAAAAATTATAACACAAATATTTGCAATTGCAATATATAAAAGTTCCTAATTTTAATGTACGTTTAAATGAAATAAATTACTTTAAATAAATCTAATTTTGCAAATCTAATTAATGACTACAATCAAAAATAAAATAAATAAATGTAAATTTACCTAAATGACACGTGTCTTCGAATAGAGATGTTATCCGAAAAGGATAAATATATTCCAATATCCACAATAATATATCACCTTTACTGATAAAAACCTGAAAAAATTCATGAAAATGTTCTACGAAAAAGAAATCTTATTCTTACTCGAATAAGAATAGAAGATTGACGAAGATGCTGAGAAGTCGAAATGTCGCTTTAGAATGTAGATTGAGAGAAATGAGAGAATTAGAAGTAAGAGAGGAAGAGGTAGAATGAGAGAAGAGGGAGGTATGGGAGGAATAAGGGGAGCGGGTGGTATATATAAGGGGGAATGGGAGAGAGCCGTTGGCAACGTGCCTCTCCCAAATCAGCACCTCAGGTGACGATTTGGAGGTTGCATCCCAAATCAGTACCTCAGGTGCCAATCAATGCTTTTTTTAAATATTTTTTAATCACATCTATTTAATTAACTCCGATTATTTTAATAATTGTTTTTTTAAAAAAGCCTTTACCTTGACCTTTTAGGGTTTTGATTACTAGTACCCGAAACATTCATGATAGATTCATTAATATCTATTTCATAGATTCCATAAATATTAGAAAATCTTATCATCTAAATATTCCATAACAAGTTAAGGTAAGTTTCTTACAGAAAAGAATATCAATGTCTACTCATTTAGATAATATAATAAGTTCATTCTAACATCTGAAACATAAACATTCTCTAATATATCATGCTCTTCCACTACATAATGGTAGTCTTTAGACTCCAATGGTAATTACTACAAAAACCACATCAGATCCCATTTGAATGACAATCTACAGTTGATTAATTGTTTAGATTCCAATAGAAATAACTTCAAATGTCTGTTGAGTTGATTAAGTGATGGCATGAAATGTAAACAATACGTATTCACTATATTTTGTTTAACATAAATTAAATTTCAAAAAAAAATTGTCTCATATTTTTTATTTTAAGAATTAATTCTCTTTCAATATGTATATATATATATATCAAAACATGAGGCATGACAACCAAATAGGGATGAAAACGGTCAGATACAGATATGAATATAGGCATAATCACATCCTTACCCATTTTGAAATACGAATACAAATGCGGATACGAATATTAACAGATGTGAAAATGTGTCACCATATCCTTAAAAACGAATACGAATGTAAAATGAATACGATTCGGATACGAATAATAACATGATTTTTAGTAGATTAACTAAAATATACATGTTTAGGATGATTTACACATAAAATAGATATACCAGATATAGTAATTTCATAACAATTATACCAACAATGGTGAATACAATTGTAAAATGTTATTATGCACAATTATAAATAAATCCATTATTATGCTTATGTACGAAAACGAATATACGAATACGGATACAAATATTAGCAAATGTCAAAGTGACATCCATATCCACATCCATTTTAAAACGAATGCGAATGTCAAAATATGTATAAAACGAATACGATAGCGGATCGGATACGAATATATTCACATTCGTTTTTCATCCTACAACCAAATACCTCAAGTAACACTTGGGAACTCCTTTCCACATTCACTAGAACTTAATAATATTAGAAATACATTGATGTGAAAGAAGTGAGAATTAGTTCCTTTTTGTCAATCCAACTTGCATTCCCAATATCCAGAATTTAATACCCATGCCCACCACCCTTAATGTGCATATGAACATGTTATTAATTAAACAAACCATCAATGAGTATAATTCTAAATTGTGTGCAATCAAAGAGTATTTCAATTATACGAGGAACACTAGTGCAATTATTTTGTACATGACCCATCACTTTTTGAGAAAATAACTAGTCAGATCCATAAGCTATTATACTATGGAGTTCCAACTTTACGAAGGTGTCTCCCATGCACAAACCATGGTGACAATACCCTCTATAATGATGACAGGTCATGGATGTATCGTCCAATGACCTCATTCATTGATTTTTTTAGTGATTAGTGGAGTCAATAAAAAATGAATAAAATAACTGAATCCAGTCTCCATGATTAATAGATCATTTAAGTGGTCATCATTAATTTAATTCTATAAAATTGAGACTAATCTAAATAACCTATTTTAAATTTGATGTTATTATATTCACCATATTTTAGGTATATATGTCCATACAATCGTAGGCATATATCTTGTACATTTAACTATATCACATGTACACGTTCACATAATCATTTATGGATTACACCTTAATCCTCTCACAAGTAGCTTGACATCACAATATTACATGCAACACAACGATAAAATTAAGTGCATTCCACAATCGCATTGTTCACATTGCATATAATTCAAATCCAATATTAATATTTACAAGGTGATTGATGACTCTGCGATTCGTCATCTTTATTCATTTATTTTAGCTTAAAATCCCTTATAAAACACATGCATTTAACACTAACTCCATATTCTTACTAACTTGCATCTGTGTAAATATTGTACACTTCTTACTACTTTTAATCTAAAATAAATAAATAAAGAAAGAAAGGAAAAATAAATAAAATAAAATAAAATAAAATAATAAAGAAAATAAAATAAAATAATAAAGAAAAGAAAATAAAAAAGAGGAAGATTGTATATAGGTTGACCCAAACCCCGAGAGAAGGTCAAGACTTGACCTGATCGACCAGGAATAAAGTAGGGGGAGATAGGATCTTTAAGCAGAAAATCCAGAAAAATATGTGTGTGTTGTTGTAAATACTTTTCACATATTTTATGTATATCTGTATAAAACCAACACTAATTTATTTGTGCCTTAATTAACCTCAAATCAAATAACTTTCAAAATCAAAGTTGTAAATAAAAATGTATTCTAATTAATAAAAATAATTGCACAATAAAATCATGTACAGAATAAAAGTAGCCACACTTGGAAAAAGCCACTAAGCACTAATTGAAAGACCAATTCCGGCTCCATATGAGCTCAAATTGAATCAATTTCACTTCCATTGGATTCGAAATTAAAATTTCTTTAAAATGGTTGTATTTTATAATTTTTGAAGTTACGGTTGAAAAGTCGGTTTTCTAGGGTGGTTTGTGCAATTTTTCCTTGTATTTTATGCATATTGTATTTGTATATATTTGTAATTTATTCCCACTAATTATTTAATATAAAAATAAAAATAAAAAAATTAAAATTTTTAAAACAAAAAGGCTAATTTCCTCATTTACGCTTGTATATAATGTCATATATGTACATAGTATATGTATATAGTTGCTATTTCTAATTAACATCCATAAAAAAATAAAAAATAACATTTTTTAATTCAAATAAATAAAGTGACGAAAATTTCAAAAAAAAGTTAATTTTGTAAATAATTTTATCTCTCTTTTATTTTATCTCACTTCTCATTTCATCTCTCGTATCTCTTCCACCAAAAAATTCAAAAATTCATTTCAATTTTCATCTCTCTTATCTCTTTATCCAAAAAATTCAAATTTCATTCCATTTTTTCTATTTATATGGCTCCTTCTCCCTCATTTCAACTGGATCAATCTTTAGAGAGAGGAGCCCGATCTCCGAGAGAAAATTTCGTCGAGAATTGTGCCTAGCCTCCGAGCCGTCCGGTGACAGCGAGTCGGCCTTGTCGAGGCGATCACGGTCCATTTCCGCTCCTAAGGTGAGATCCACATTTTTCTTCTCATTTTATCTTATTTTATTCGTAGTTTATTTTGTCGTATTTTTTTCTCTTTTTCATCATCATTTTCTTTCTCTAGATCTAAATAACATTCATCACGATTTTTAATCCGCCACCGACTCGATTTTTCATCTCCCTTTCTCGTCTCCACGTGTTCTCTTCTATCGTCCACGATCTCTCAACTCTGACCGCGTACGGTGGCCGGAGATCGGATTCGATTCTTCCATTTTTCGTTGGATCCCCATTCATTTTTCCGATTTGTAAATAAATAAAAAAAATTATTTGTTTTTTCTCTCCTCACATTTATTTTGCAGGATCATAAAAAAACAACAAAAAATAAAAATAAAAAATAAAAAATATATATCCTTTTTCTTAATTCCTATTTTTCAGATTTAAAAAATAAAAAAATAAAAAAAAAGTTTTTTCTTTTTATTACTATTTACATCATAATAACATAAATAAAAAAATAAAAAAGAGGGACGGCTGCCCCCAAGCGCCGCCGCCCCTCCTCCTGGCCGTGGCCCACCGGCCGCACTCTCCTCCGCCCTCAGCCGCCAGCACTCCCCTCCGCCCTCAGCGCAACCATGCTCGGCCCTCTGATCCTCCGCGCCCGAGTGGCGGCACCGCGGCCTAGCGCTGCACTACAGTCGCCTCCCAGCGTCGCCTGAAGCCACTGCGACGCCTCCAGCCGCACATCCGCACCCCTCGGCTGCCACTCAGCCGCCCCTCCGCAACCGCACGACGCCGCGCTCGCAGTGCGACCCAGCCTCCAGCCGCGGCCGCCCAACCTCCCTCCTTCGCACAAGCGGCCCGACCTCCCTCTTACAGCCTCCAGGTCCGACGCCGCCATCATCCACGCGTCCCCCTCCTCCGTTTCCAGCACCTACGCTGCCCTAAGGCTAGGCCGCAGTCCCGCTCGACGCGTGCACCTCCGCCGAGCCCAGCGCCTCCCCTCGACGCCTGCCCCCATAGCCATCCAGCAGCCACCCGCAGCACCCTCCGCCACGTCTCTGCCGACGCCTAGCTCGCACCGCTCGCGCGAGACGGGGAAGAAGAGGGGGCAGCGGCCACTTTCCCTCCTCCATTTTGAAGATCCGAAGAAACGAAGCCCTAGGGCATAAAAAAATTTTTGGAGAATTTACAGTTGTGCCCCCAGATATTTCAAAAATTACAAAAAGGGCCACCCATCAGCTCTATCACGTGCGTAGCACGAGCATACTAGGTAAATTGCAATTTTTTCTCTCTCTGTTTATTCTTATTATTTATTTGTTGCAAAAACATTGAAGTATTTGTAAACTAGTGCCTAAATTCTAGAACATGAAATTGCTTGTGCTTTTCATTGAAATAAATATTTTTATTAGTTCAAAAATTTTGAGAAAATTATGCTATGTTCCTGATGTGCATATCCATCTAGCATAAAATTTTCATTTCATTTTGTTGTAATTTATTATTATTAAAAAATAAAAACATGTCATTTTCCTTGTTTGAAATTTTAAAATTTATAAAAATTCAAATATTGTTCCAAAAATTCCAAAAAATCTAGGGTAGTTTAATTTCATTATCTTTTAATTTTTATCCAATTTTCACGCATTAATTATTTATAAAACCCAAAAAATGAAAAATATTAAAAATCTTATAAAAATCACAGAAAATAGTACAAAAATCCAAAAATTTTGATTTCAGTTCCTGTTTATAGATATTTGCATGTAGTTTGTCTTAAAAATAATTGTCAGGAGTTTTGGATTTAAAATATTTTAAGTTGCAAATTACTCCATGCTGTGCACATTTTCGCATTTTCACTTTTTGATTTTTGAAAAAAAAACATCTGAAAATTTCACAAAAATTCCAAAAAATATTTCAAAATATTTAAAATATAAAAATATTTTTCTGCATTTTTTGATCATTTTTTATAAATCGAAAAATTACAAAAGGGTTGGTGTGCATATTTCTTGTGCTTATTCATATTGTTTGTTATTTTTTAAAATTAAAAAATTGTAAAATCAAAATCACTAAAAATTTGAAAATCAGAAAATATGCAAAAAAATAGAAATAAAAATTAAAAAAATTAAAAGATAAAAAATCACAAAAACTAAGGACAGTTGTCCTTTGAGATTCTTGATTTCTTTTAATTAATTCTTGATTAATTGAATAACCCTCGAGATTTGTAGCCTCCCTGAGTTCGACCCTGTGCGCTATACAGGTTAATAAGTAGCAAAAATAAAAAAATATTTTTTGTTTGTCACGGGATTTTGATGATAGCAATGATAATATTTTCCATCAATTTTCCATCCCTCGAGATTCCATGCACAACAGTGATACAATGTTGTTTTTACTCCAAGTTAACTATCCGAGCAAACTACTCAGTACTAGTTGTTTAATCTTAGATAAAATTTAGTTGAGTGTTAGTGATTCCTAATTGCCCATAGAATCACATGAAAAATTATGAAATAGAAAGACATTCTACTTTATCATGTAAAATTAAATATAAAAATAGAAATAAATCGTAATCTGAATATGCAAGCCATAACCATCGTAATTTGATTGGGAGCGCGTCACATAACATGAACTTAAAATGAGTTGCAACCCCATATTTTACAAAATATTAGGTCCAAATAAAATTAGAATATATTACATATATTCATATCTATTTTGTGTACGGAAACACATATACTTGTTCATTTTGTCTTCTTCTAACTCTGATCTTTAGGAAATCCAATTTCTCGCGCTGAATGGTCGGAATAACACGCAATAAATTCATCATGTTAGGGGACTTTATCTATGAATTTTATTTAATATTTCTAACATATTTTATGATGCAAATATACAATAAAAAATAACATTCTTACCACATTTTAAACAGAAATGAGGTTGCAGAAACTTTTGCATCTAGATCTTCATTCGGACGATGTCAATCTTTAACAAATATTTGGGATCATGTCTAGACCTTATAGAAATTATTAAT
Source organism: Ottelia alismoides (assembly GCA_037367405.1). Lineage (NCBI taxonomy): Eukaryota > Viridiplantae > Streptophyta > Magnoliopsida > Alismatales > Hydrocharitaceae > Ottelia > Ottelia alismoides. The sequence goes on from JAZKJV010003488.1 coordinate 161,871, forward strand.
GTCATCAAAATATGTACTAATAAGATTGAACAATAACATTCAAAATACAAAATCGTAGAAAACTAATATACTCGCAATGAAAATAATATTGGCCCTTGGTTAATTTGGACTGAATTTCAATCTGAATGCTACAACCTTGGCTCTGATACAATTTGAAGAGAGGTTAAACCTCACATCATGAAAAACACGGAAAATACATAACCAATTTGGAAAACATAAACTCGTCCATGAGCAATATAGCAACAAAAAAAATTTGAATCGCAAATTCACACGGTGATAGAAACATTTATGCATTGTTGCGTGAATCTCACAAGTTGAGGAAGTATACCTTCTATACATGTAGTCTGGAAAACAAGAGACCTCATGTGTAGGGTTAGGCCTCTGGTCTTTATAGAGGAAAATTGACCATGATAACTTATTGGATTCAAGCTCGAATGGACACGATGACAACAACCCCTCACCTAAATGATGAAGCCCAAGTTATCAAGTGGTAGTCTCACTACTTATAACATACTCCCACAGTTAATGAGTTTCCCATGTGAGATTATGTTGGGGTGTTACAACCAACCTCCCACATTTGTATTTGCAACATCCGTGTTGCTATATGATCTGTAATTTATTCTTAGTGATAGTGACAGTCGCATGCTCCAGGAAGCCTTTTCCCATCTCTTCGTAGGAGTGGCTCCACCTCTTCGGTAGCCCTTTCCAATATATGATGGTATTTGCTCTAATATCATTTGTAATGTTTTGGACTTTAGCTCTTTGTCCGCTATCGAGGAAAATTGACCCTGACAACTTATTAGGTTTGGGATCAAGTGGACTCGTAGATAATCATCCAAAATGCTTAAGCCTAAGTTGTCAAGTAGTAATCCCCACCACTTGTAACCCACTCTTATATTTCATGAGGTTCCGATATGGAACTATGTTGGGTGATACAATAATCCGGTAGATCACTATTATATCTTCTCCCATTTACTTTTCACATATTGTGAATAACGGGGAATGTTGTTTTAAGGGGGGTGAATATTCGGTTTCCAATTTCCCCTAAACCTCCTCTTTGCTGTTGGTAATCATGACTATTCTTACTGAATCGATCCCATATTTTTCATATGAACAAAAGTTTGTAATAGGTTGTCCTTGTTACTTGGTGATCTAGACTATGTGATTGATTCGTTCTGTGTTTTAAATTCCTTATCAATTTTCTAATTTCTTATTCTTGTTCCAACTTGCACAACTTATAAGGCAGACGTTGATACTATTATGAAGAACTCGAATAGAGACAAATGATTCCCGGTATATGTTAATCTATTTTTATCTCCATTTTATGCGAATAAAAAAGATTATGGGTACCTTTTTCATAGTGTAATCTATCGTTCTATTATGGTATAAGGATTGCCATAAGTATTACTATGTCGTACACAGGACCTTTGTTGCATAGTGTCACTTGCTATTGTTTATAATATATCACTCGGACTTTTCTAACTGACAAGTTTATGCATTGGAGAGCAGAAAACACATTATCTTGGAAATATAAGGTTTAAATATATAGCCATATATTAAGGTACATTGAGAAATGAGACCTATGTCTTTCTTGTATCGGATAGCTTTGAGATAATATTACAATAGAAGTCGTATTTGAAATAGTAGTTAGGGCTCCTAATCTATCCACCAATTTGAATTTGGTTATTCTCTACCGATTTCAAGTCCTAATTTGACTTGATCTTTATTAAATGATTTAAATTATCTATCCCTTGAGGATAATTGATATCAGTTATATCCTAAGGAAAATTTGGATATTATCCACCAAAGTCGGGAATCCTATCCACATTAGGCCAATTGAAAATGTAAATTACATATAAACTAATTAGTGTGAATGAGAATCATATGCACGTTAACATTAATATTCTATGTGAATCATATACACATGAGTTTCAATAAATGCAAATCATATTCACATTAATTCTAGTACCAATAAGTGAAATGTATCCACAGTTCCAAAGATCAGTTTACAGTTTAAAGATTTCTCAATCATATTATTCAGACAACCAATTTTAGATGAATGCCTCCTAATCATAGTAGGATTTGTGTGTTTCATTCACAGATACATAGCGATAATGACATAAAGATTTTATAGACCATGTATACCGACTTGGTATCAGATTAGATCTATCAGAATAATTAGCCATAAGAGCAATCTAATCGAGTCGAATACTAAATCATATTACCAAATGATTTTGAACTATTTCAGATCAATGTCCAAATATTTGGATCTTGATTTCGATTGATAAACTAGGATTTAATCTAATTAAATCTCATTTGTCCGACTTCAAATGGAGTCACTAATCCTTATTATTTCACAAATCCCATAGAAAGGAAGAGTCATGGTATACAATCTATTATGATCATATGGATCTTGAATATTCACAAATAGTCACGCATCGTATATACTAAAAGACCTTGTTTAACCCAAAGTATATTTTCTCATATTTGGCTTTCTCCTTATAAGGTTAAGTGAAAAGATTAAATTGACAATTGGGTGACAACATCAACTATATACTTTCAAAAAACATATACTGATATTATTGAATTTATATCATGCTTATAAATAGGATAACTACATGTGGAACTCGTTATAATCTCAATGTCTAATGAGTGAGCTCATGTCTTCCAATTTATTAGGTGCAAACATGTATGATTCGTTTGCGATATCATACACCTCATATGTCTTTGTATGCACATCAGCTCGATGGTATATAAACCTTATCAGGAAATTGACCTATTGGTTTGCTAAATGTAAATATTCTTATGTGTGTGTGTCTCCAGTCAAAGCATAAATGCTCATAATGTGATAGTTTACAGAAGGGGTCCTAGTTTCTCACTTTTTTAACTCTTTAACTTGAATCAGATGACATGTCTAAATATCTACTCCTATGTAGAGGACATACATCTATTAGTTCTTTGTATCCCAAGCATATTTTATTAATGACTTGTTTAAATAATGACAAACACTTTTATAGCCAAGCCCTCGCAATATTATCTTAGTATATATTATAGGATTTTAGAAAAAAAATCAAGATGGTTGCATAACTTTTTGAGCAGCATATTTAGATTGTATTAAGTTAATTCAATGTAATCTATGTACTTTTAGTTATCCCATAGACGCAAGTTGATGTATTTGTATAAACTTCCACAGGTTTATTGGACTTAATTTCAAGAATTATTTTCAAAAATTGATAAAGTATGATCGATCACTCAAAAAGGCATAACCAATCACTTATACTCATTGTCAAATGATGATATTCACTTAGAAACCACGATATATCACTTTTGCTAACTATACGAAATTTATCGCTCACCCTGAAGATAACGATTAATCACTTTTAGGTTCTGCCATCGACCCTCTTGACAATAAATGATTGAGCACTTTGAAGATCTGTTACTTGTGTACTTCTGATTGATCATTGATAATCAATCAACCTATTTGATATGATCGATCATATTTGCTCATGGTTTTGTTTTTTCACATCTATAATTCTATGTATTACCCCAACACCTCTATAATTTTTGGCGTCCTTTGAGCACTATAAAAGTGATCTGAGTCATTATTGAAAAAGAAACATTGCACATAAGTTCTACTTCATTTCCACATTATTTGTATATTGTTACTTTTCTCTCACTCACGATTCTCCACTGATATTGACTATTCTATGATATTATTATTGAGCACTTTTATGCTTTAAGAGCAACAATCATTCTATTATAGAAACCGCCACTCTCATTTAAGTTGCCATATACTTCACAGGTTCTCTACGAATTGCTAGAGAGTTCTCCGTAGGTGATTACTCTATTGATGACACAATCAGATTTTTTATTCTGATATTCTTTGGTTTTTGTTAGTTAAATAAAAATGCTATTGTGGTCATCATTTGTTTATTTGCATATCAAATATTATCTGTCTTGATATTCAAAACTTTGGTGTTTATTTGATTAGTTCTTTATTTCTCCGTGATTTTAAAGATGACACAAGACTCTATCATAGTCAATAGCATATTCTTTATGATTGCAGGATCGCAATTGTGGATTTCAGCTCGACAACTTTACGAAGACTCATCAACTTTAAGCGAAGAACAAGCTTAGTTTTGTTACTTATTTTTGTTCAAATGTTATTTTGTTTGTTTATATTATTTTGGAAAGTTTTGATCTCAAGCAATCTTCAACTGATAATTTCTAAATTGGGACATTGAACATTCAATTATGATCGATCATATTTTTATCAGTGATCGACCATAACTAAGCGACCATGCCTCCTTTACTATTCGATTTTGCATGATCGATCAACATTTATTGACCTGAACAATCATAATTCAAATTCCCTGCATTGGTCCAGAACCGACCGATCACAAACTTTTAAACAGGTCGATCATTTGCAATTGATCGATCGCTTATTTTGTAATAATATATCATATCAGGAAATCTTCTCCAATTTCTTACCCATTTTGTTTCCAACGTCCATATTCTCGTGGACCCTTATATAAGGGACTCAATAACTATTGTTAGAAGACACGCAACTCGAGAAATCACTACCACTTTTTGTTGAAAAACACGAAGATGTCTCTTAGTGATTTACTTGATATTCTTTCTCATGTTTCTCGATATTGTCAGTGGATAGCTGTGAAGCAAAGCTATTATTTCAGTAGAGTTCGATCGCACACCTTATCTCAAGGTTTTTATTAGAGTTAGAACACTTTTGGCAGTCTTCTCAGCATGGTGTTATTTATTATTTATATAATATTGATTATTCACATGTGTTATATGTGGTATAATTACTGTGATATATTTGTGAATCTTAGTGCAATATATTCTGTTGATTTATCTCTAGATATCACTATTCTATGTTGGAGAATTTCGTTATATGTGAAGATGAAATCTCTTTGGAAAAGATTATTGTTATATCCTTTTATTTTTAATTAAATCTTTCTGCGGGAATCTAGATATCTGATCCTAAGTTGTAGTAAAGCTCTTGCACGTGAGATATCCAAGGAAGCATGAAGAAAGTCAAAGCTCGTCTATTTTTCTGCTTGGTCTATAATGTATGGTATGTAGCATAGATCTTGGTGTTTGATCCAAGATAGTGAAGCGTCAACTTTGTAAACGGTCGAGATATCTGCATAAATATCTCGGGCATTAGTGAAGTAGTTGATTAGCTTGGCTAATCCGAAAATCCTGAGTCAAGAAGACTCATGTCGTGCTTTTTACCTAGGTGAGTTTTCCACTCTAAAATACTATGCAAGTGCGTTTATTGGAGTGTTTGGTTGATAGTTAATGTGCTTGTTGCTTATTCCACAAATAAATCTTTCTCGAATCACTATCCATCCCCCTCTAGTGGTATCACGATCCCCAAACTCACATTTGGTATCAAAGCTTTAATCAGTATCTCGAAGTTACTCCTTGACGAAACATATGGCCGCTATTGCAGGAAAGAATTTTTAAAAGCCAGTCCACTGTTAGACCACCACACTTCAATAGCATGAACTACAACCGCTAGAAGGTACGAATGTAAATCTTTTTAGAACCTATTGATAACGATGTTTGTAATATATATCATAGAGACTAAGCACACAAGACCATTTGTTTGGAGCATCCTATCTAACATGGATAAAAAAAGTGACATGCAACTCCAAGGCGATGAACGCAATCTTCTATGTGATCACAATAGATCAGTTCAATTGAGTCTCAGCTTGTAAGACCGCATATGAGATATGGAACAAGCTCATTGTCACTTATGAAGGAATGACAAGGTCGCAAGAGTCACAAGTCAGTCTGCAATAGCAAAGGTACGAATTGCTCAATATGGAAAGTGGAGAATCGATTCATGACATCTACTCAAGGTTCTCAACAATAGTCAACAACCTCAGGAATCTTAAGGTTGATGTTGGAGAATCAAAATAGGGGAAAAGATACTAAGATCTCTCACACCTATATGGAGTACAATAGCTACTATCATCAAAGAAGCAACAACGTCAACACCCTCCCTGTTGAAGAGCTCATCGGAAAACTCTCAACCTATGAAGTTGAGAAGACTCAAACAACCGAAGTAGAAACCGAAATCAAGAAGAAGAAAGGTATTGCCCTTCAGGCTGCAGAATCAACTTCAAAAGATAGCTCATATGAAGACATGACTATGCTCATCAAGAAGTTCATCAAGTTCATTAAGAGAAGAGACATGAGGAAAGGAAGCGATCTCGAGAGCTTAAACTGCAAGAAGAATGGGCATCTCAAGAAAGATTGTCTACTTCTCAAAATAAGCAGTTGTCAAGAATGTAGAAGCCACGATTAAAGAAAAAGCAAGAAGACCATGAAGGAAGAAAGGAGGAAAGATCATTGACATCATCACAAGTATCCTAAGAGGAGAACTTTCCAATCTATGTGGGACTCTTACGACTTCGACAAATCAACATCTTCTGGAAGCGACTCATAAGACTCTAACAAAAAAGAAACCTCGCTGGGGCTCATGGTTCTAGACAATGAAGATGTAACTTTCGAAGAATTCTATTTAGATTAATGATAGGAAGCTCTTACTTAGTTCCATAATTTAGTATTCAAATTGAAAAAGGAAAACAAAGTTCTAAAAACAACTACATGCACCACCCTAGAAGATCATTCAAAAGAGACTAGCTCTCTGAAAGATCACATTAGAGAATTCATATCTACTTTGTCTCTTTTTGATTAAAAGCATAAAACTGAAATAAAATCGCTTAATACAAACATAGATAACCTAGAAGCCACTATACGTAATCTTAAACAGAACACACACACACACTAGTTAATGATCTAGGAAAGTTCACTAAAGGAAAGGAGAACCTAGATAAATTACTAAGAGGTAACTACCAAAGCAAAACTAAGTATGGGTAAGGATACAAACCAAAAAAGAAAAGTAGTTCTAACTCTATTAAGATTAGCAAGCATGATTTACCTGTTAAGAAAATTCAAAGTCAAACTAAAGCCAAGAAGGTCATGGAACTAAAGAGAAATCCGAGGAACCATCCTAACCTTACAAGGACCTACAAGGAATGAGTACCAAAGAAACATGTTAATTATTTTGCAAAACCCATGGTTAATTACATGAGATCAAATGAGCGTCGATTCATTACTAGATCATATTTTGCACAACATCAAGCAAGACCACAGTGGCAAGTGGATCATGGATAGTGGGTGCTCACAACACATGACTGTAGATAAAGGTCTCTTTCTTAACTTCAAAGCCAAATTTGGTGGTAATGTCACTATTGGCAACAACCACAAAGGTATGATAATTAGAGAAGGCACGATCAGGAAGCCTTTAACTTCTATTAATCAAGTTAGATTTGTTGATAGTCTGAAACACAATCTTCGTATCTCAGATCTGCGAAAAGAATTTTATAAGTAATGTTTTCTTCTTTTGATTTTGAAGTTCTTAAGGAAGACACACTAGACTTGTTTCTTTAAGGGAGATAAGTACAAAATCATATATACACTTAGATTTGATGAGCGTTCATCGCTAGATTGGCTTCTGTCAGCACAAAAAAATCCTTACTTTGGTATAAAAGATTAGATCACATTCACACGAACATAATCCATAGAACTAACAAGCCTAGCTTAGTTAAAGATCTTCATAAACTATCCTATAAGAAGGTAAGCATGTGTTCAACATGTAAACTAGGAGAACTCCATAGAAATCCCCTAAAGTCCAAAAAATCACGTTAGCATAATCGATCTTTAGAGATTTTACACTTATATTTATTTGGACCAACGAAATCCAAAAGTTTAAGTGGTTGTCATTACTATTTTCTTACAGTAGGTGCCTACTCACATTATACTTGAATTTTGTTCATTTCTTTCAAGGGCTTAGCTTTCTCCGAGTTCGAGAAGCTAGAAAAACTGATTCAGAACGAATAGGGATCTACCATCAATATGTTAAGAAGTGGTCATGGTAGGAAGTTTGAGAACGAGAATTTTTTTGACTATTGTGCTAAGGCTAGGATCAAGCACGAATTTTCTGCACCCAAAACAACATCTCAGAATGGCATAGAACAAAAAAAACGCACTTTTCAGAAATGTGCATGTACAATGCTATACGAATCTAATTTGCCTAGATATTTTTGGGCATAGGCAGTAAACATAGCTTGATAGGTCTTAAACATGACTTTGATCCGACCATGATTAAAGGAGACACTGTTTAAGCTCTATTTTGAGTGCTCACCAAGGATAGATTATTTCTGTGTTTAATGCCATGTTCTTAACATCATGGATAACCTTAACAAGTTTGATCTGAAAAGTGAAGAAGTAATCTTCTTAGGTGTGTTCACGGAACAAAGCTTATAGCCTATTTATTAAGAAAACAATGGTTGTTCTAGAAGAAATTAATATTTCGTTTGATGAGAACTTTAGAGAGACTCCTCGACTATAGGAATTAGTGAGGAATCTCTCATTCATTACATAACAAAGCAAATATTAAACTAGTCTTCGAGCCAAGCTGCATACTTTATACGGAGCATTAATGTCAATAAAAGTTGCATTACACGTAACATAAGGAATATTTTTTTTGAAAAAGTTAAAATTTTATTCTTCTTAGAAAATCAAAGATTTTGTCTCAGTACAAAAAAGGCCATTAAAGGCCGATCATAAGAGTATTACAGAACATTGACAAGATCAACACCACCGTATACAGTGTTAGTCATCTCACAAAAAAGTTGACCAAAGCAATATCAAGATAGTCTGCAATATCAAGATAGTCCCAAAATAACATCCGAGTTATCACACTAGCACCTTTTGACGATCAAGCTCCGGAACAACAGCAAAGAGCATTTCAGATCCCAACAAAAAGATACAAGTATTTGACAGCATCACATCTTGTGAGGGAAAGAGTTTGGTGCCAACCTCCCGAGGGAACCGAGTGTAGTAGACCGCAAAACGTTATTTTGAGCCGAGGAAGTCTCACCAAACTCCGTCGTCTTCGGATAGCAAAGAAGTAAAAGATATGACGGATATATGAATAGGTATATAAAAAAAGGGAGAAAAACTGCTATCGAAAATCCATCCCATTTTATACCATTTCACAATGGGTCTCACAAATTTTTGAAGCTTCGGATATCAGAGAATCCATCCGTAACAATTTTCCCTCAAAAGAGATTGCACAACAAGCTTTCCAAATAATCCACAGAAGGGTAGCTTGATATGCCAAGACCTTCCAATTTACATCCGCCGAGTCAAAATTAAAGTTGCTTGACAGAAGATTGAAGATATTTCTATAATTTAAGAACCAGCCGCTTTTCTGAAGAATCACAGTTGTAGTTTCGCTTTCGCTAAATAGGTGAGAATAATTTTCACCATCTTTTTTGCATAGATGACAACGATTCGTTGAGGTGATATTAAAACTTCCCAGTAGATCTTGGGTAATTAGTTTTTTATGGACCATCATCCAAATGAAGTATGTGACTCTCGGCTTAAAATGTGAGTGCCAGAATTTTGGGTAGATTTTGGTTCTAATTCCACCATCGATCAATAAGTTGTAGATGGATTTATTTGAGAAGCCATTGGCGAAGGACCCCCTCGTTGGTAAGGAAACGTAATCACTTATCCCACATGATAGGGAGGATTGTGAGTAGTCAAGTTTGTAATTAACTTTTTTAACTATATTTCTAAGACTTAATGGTACCCTTTTAGCCATGGATTTAAGCCAGTTGAATTTTGCTTGCCAAGTTTTCAGCCCTTTCTCCATTGAAATATTCTTATGACGAACAAAAGGCCCTAGTTATGGAAATAGAGACCTTAAAGAAGCATTCCCATTTAACGGGTCCTCCCAAAGAGAGGAAGACTCCCCATTGCCAATTGCTTTGGAAATAATAGGAATCAGTTGTCTTGCCCCACACAAGCAACTCTTCCATGAAGGAGAAGTTTAAGTACATCGTTTAGTCAAGCAAATAGGTCCTCCCCTGTAGTTAGAAGCTCTAATAATTGATGATACCCAGGGTTTTCGATTTTCTAGCAGTTGGATAGTTGATTTCGTAAGGAGCGAGTTGTTAAAACACCGGAGATCTAGAATTCCCCAACCATCATTAAGCTTAGGTATAGTGATTTTAGACCAAGCCACTTTAGCCCTCACTCGTTCAGTTGTGTTCCCAGACCACAAGAATTTCCTTCTGATTTTATCAATTTTGGACAACACACAAGACAGAATCTTTAGGCATGAGAGGATGTGAATTATAACCGACGTGAGTGAAGAGTTTAAGAGCGCCACTCTCGCTGGGAGAGGTAGAATTTTGGCTTTCCAACCTTGGAGTTTTGCCGAAAACTTAGCAATAACGTTCATCCAATCAGTCATCAAAAGTCCTCTAGTTGATAGCGGGAAACCCAAATATTTAACAGGGAAAGAGCCCTCATTGAAGCCAGATAACATACCCACTTTGTTTTTCTCATTATTAGAGAGGTTGATCCCATAAAAGGCCGATTTATGTTTATTGATAACCAGGTCTGAGATTGAACTAAATATATCCAAGGTATCGATAACATTTGTTAGATGATCTTCACTATATTCAATGAAAATAAGCAAATCATCCGCGAACTGGATATTTATGACCATGGCCGCCATACCCTTCTTCCAAAAACCCTTACAAAGAGCTCTATCCGCTAACTTAGCTAACATGGCTTCAAGAACCTCCAGTGAGTGGATGAAAAGCAGAGGGGACAAAGGATCCCCTTGCCTAACTCCCCTTTCTGGTATAATGAATCCAATCGAACTTCCCATAATTTTAAAGGAAAGCCTTGAGGTCTCAAGCAACGCTCGCACCCAGCAAATGAAACGTGGGGGATAGTCAGCCTTCTCCAAAATGCCCAGAATAAATGTCCATCGAAGCGTGTCAAAAGCTTTTCGGAAGTTAATTTAAGTACCACCCCTTTGGTACCTGACCTATTCCAATCATTCAATATCATAGAAGCCACCATGAAAGCATCGGTCGCTGAGCGATTTTTGATAAAAGCGCACTGCGAGGGAGGTATAGTTTCTTTCAGAATGGGGGCCCACCGATTTTCAAGTACTTTTGAAATGATACGAATTGGAAGATTTATCAGACTGATCGGGCGATAGTTTTCGATTTCACATGGATCTCCCTATTTGTAAATAAGAAAAATTAGAGCATTATTTAGAAGTATGAAGTTTCTTCCATCAAAGTTGTCCTCTACCATATTGTGAAATAATCCCCTAAAATCATCTTTAATGATCGGCCAACATTTTAGTATGAATTCCACAATAACCCCATCTGGACCGGAAGCCTTATTTTTTTAAAAACTTGTGATGGTCTTAAAAATCTCCTATTCCGAGAACGGGGCAACAAGCATGGAGGTCTCCCGAGCACGAATTACCAAGTCACTGGGATTGGATATTTGACTTCCCGCTGGGAAAGTTTCCTGAAAAATCTTCTCGTAAAAAGAAGTGATTATACACCCGATTTCATTTACATTAGTAACCAGAGAACCCTCATTTTTTAGAGCAATCAGGCAGTTATTTGAGGCCCTTGATGAGGCTAGAACTTTCAGAAACTTTGTATTTGCATTCCCCTCCTTAATATATCTCACTTTTGCCCTCTGCGCCCACATCAAAAATTCGTCCGTCCTTAGTGATTCCAAGTTCTTATGAAGTTGTCTCAAGATCTCATCATTTCCATTTAAAGAAGGACTACCCTTTTCAAAGCCATTAATAATGTTTTCCAACCTCTCGATTTCCTTGTTTACATCCGGAATTTCCCGTCTTCTTCAAGATTTTATTGATTTATTTAACCTAGCCATTTTTGACTTCCAGGCATGAAATGGGTTATCCGAAAGGACCGGTTCGTCCCAAGAAAGATATACCAAATTGAAGAAGGTTGGTTTATTATCCATAAGGTTTCCATTCGGAATAAGCGACCACTAAGAGCAAAGTCCCCAGCTTTGATATGCAAGGGAGAGTGATCCGAGAAAGTCTTGGGGAGGAGTATAGTTTTGGAATTTGGGAAGAGGGACATAAATTTCATATTTACCAAGGCCCTATCAAGAATAGCCCAAGAATCGGCAAAGCTTGAGCCCGACCAAGTAAATTTAGCACCCTTCTCCTTAAGATCAATAAGGGTGTTGGAGTTAATCCAGCAATCAAATCTCTTATCATGACTTTTAATCGGAGCTTTTGAAATTCGATCTTCTCTGCATCTGACAAGATTGAAATCTCCCAATATCATTGTTGGTATATCGTCCAAGAGAATATCAGCAAGATCATCCAAAAAAATATTTTTGAGATCATCCCCTGGCGGCCCATAGATATTTATCACTTGCAATCTTGATTTATCGTCTATTCTCTTGAATCAAAAGATAGAGAAGAAGTCGCAATCCGTCACTTGTAAAAGAGTTTAAAAAAATTGTCCCAACCCGTTAGCAAACCTCAAGTTTTGACCTTTTCATTTGAGTGCCAACAGAAATCGTCCCAAAGCAAAAACCCAAAATAACTCGCATTGACACGAGAACGAGTTTTCTGAAGACAAATAAGGTTTAACCGCAATGAACCCCGTAAATTTTTAAGTATATTCCATTTTATGTGGCTTTTGGCCCCTCTAATATTCCAGGAGAGAACGTTTAAAACCATTTGATTAGTAGAAGTAGAACGTTCACTAGCAAACTCCAGATGAGACCCATTTAATGTTGGGATTGATTTTCCCCAACGTTGGACCTGATTTGGTCATTTCCCTCGAAGAGATTTTTAAAAAAATCTTTTCTCTGTGTAGAGTTGTCAAAACCAAATTCGAAAAAATTTAACATACTTGCCATTCTAAGAAAAGTTGTCAGTGATATAAAAGAATCATCTGAAAATTTCAAGTCATGGTCAGAAGATATACCTTTCTCCTTAGAATCATAGGACGGAGTTGAACTCTCTCGAAGAGCTGGATTTGATTTCCCCAAGTCAACCACCAGATTTATGGGCCCCGGGTCTAACCCTGTAGTCTGAGAACCTTCCTCTTTCAAAACCTTTAGCTCCTCCCACGCGAAGGAACTAATTTCTTGGCCTTTGCCCTGAAGCCATTCCATAGCCAGCTCCAAGCTAGCTGCGTCCGGAATCTTTTTAGCCCTAACCGGCGGAGGCATTGTGTGTCCACCGTGGTCCGGGAAGGGGGACACGTTCAGATTCACTTTCTCCCAAGCATCACCTAGGCAGAGATCAAATGCTTCTTTTGATAACTCTAATATAGAGGATAACTTACGATCCTTGCGGACCCATTTGAAATTCTTACCCACCACCTCCTCTTCAATCTGAAAAGATTTCTTGGGATTTTGAAGAGTAGAGGTTTCAACCAAAGGTGTATTATAATAGAAAATCTAACAGTGCGCTTATTTGCCACGGGAAAAAAAGAAACCTCAAATATTCCATCCACTGTAGCAACCTCCACCGCCCTTGGGATATTTCGGATGTCCGGGATATCAATAAGAAGACGAATTGCTGAAGCATCCTTGCAATCTTTGGAGATATCCGGGCACTCGAAATCGAGAAGTTTTCCAAATTGCTTTACCATGCTCGCCAGAATAAAAGGGCATCGGTGATGTATCGGGAGCTCTATTGCATTTACCCAATAGGATGAAATTACCTCAACCCTCTTGGCTCCAAAAGAGGGGGACCATTTATAGAACCGGATCCATGACCCATAAATACCTTGGACCGATGTATGCACGAGCTTATCAAAAATCTTGTCCGACTCAGTTTGGGCAACAAGCTGGAAGTCTGATATCTTCCACAATTTATGGAAGGCATCCTTGGACACTTCCACGTACAGAATGTCTCTTGCCCATTTTATGGAGGGGATCTTCTTTGAAAATTCAGCAATCAAACAACAACGCATCTCATCTCGTATATTTTTTGCTTCATCACAAATGTCAGACTTCCAGTAAGGGATGATAGTTTACCCTGAATATCTGTATGCAGCCGAGGGGGACGGACTGAGGGTCGATGTGATGGATTCTCCACTGCACAAAGTGGCCGATAGGTGGATCACAAGGGCTCTTCTACCGCTTTGTAGACCCTCGGAATTTCAGCAGCACCTGCAAACTCCTGTGCAAGGGAGGAGGATCACCGACGCTTTAAAGGTTGTTGAGATGCCATAGTAGTTGCCGAAGGTGGGTGATGGAGCGCACTAGATTGAAGAAGCGGACAAGAGGCTATCTTATGCCCTTTTCCTTTGCAGTGAAGGCATACGATATCGTTTTGACAAAAACAAATGAGGTGGCCCATGTTCAGACATCGAAAACGTCGCCCAACCTCCTCTGAATAGTCCTGACACGCAGCCCGAGAAGTACCACCCTTGGGAGACGAAGAAGGTATGGGCGCCTTCAGCTTCGGGCGCCAGCAAAGTTTAACTTTTGTGCCAGCTTTCCTGAGCGGGTGGTCTGAGTTGGGGCTGAATGGGTTCCTCGGCGGTGGAGCTTAGAGTCTATTGGTGGATCTTCCTTGGCGGTGGAGCTTCCTCAGAAGCAGCAAGCTTTCTAGGAGGGAATACAATGATTTAGCTCCGTATTCACTACACTCTGGTGGAGTTTCCTCGGCGGTGGAGCTTAGAGTCTATTGGTGGAGCTTCCTCGGCGGTGGAGCTTCCTCAGCTAAACTTCCTCAGGTAAACTTCCTCGGCACTCTTCCTGGTAAACTTCCTCGGCACTCTTCCTCCTTTTATTCTTCTGCTTTTGTCATCCATGGGTTGCCGAGGTTTCAAAAAAAGAAAATCTCGTCGGGGTATTGCTGAGAAATCATTTGTCCCGATGGTGATCAAGGATAAGGAGTATTACATAAATTACCGGCCGACTGAAAGGGACCGGAAATCGCTTGCGCGGAAAAGGCGAATCGTGAAACAACCACTTTCACATGTAAGCAAGGTAGATAAATCTCTCGAAACGGATCCTCATTCCTCGCATGTAATGAAAGACTTCAAAACCCCCAAATCTAAGGGTGTTCTTCCTTTGCAAGGAAATGGTATCAGTCCCCTCACACTTCAAAATCAGGACATGATATTTTCCTACTTTATCAAAAATGGAAATATAGGCCTTTGCTCGATTGATTATAATCCATCATCTATACCATATGCAAAGAATTTCTCCCTCCCACTAGAGAAAAGAAGGACTTCAAGGCCTTTATTCGATGCTCTCGAAGCGGTTGACACCACCGTAAATGATGAGATCTTAGTGCCAACACCAGCATTGCACCGACCAAAATGGGTGTTAGATTTCTCGCTATTCCCTGAAATTGAGAGAACATATACTCAATGTAAACTAACTCCTCTTTCTAAACAAAGCAGGATCTTTATAAGTGATCTCCTGATACACCCGATTGTTAAATATAAGTCTTCCACTCATGATCAAATGGAGTGGACTGAAGATCTAATGATTCCTGCTTCTAAAAATTTAATTGCGGATACCCGAATCTTGTCAAAACCTATTCAAATGTTGCAGGGAGAAAAAACCCAAGTCGTCTATCAAGAAGGGAAAACCGCTATTGGGAAAATTAGATTTGGAAATTTTATGGTTGATTTTCCTTCGCAAGGGTGTATTGGTCCTCATGAAAATGCTTTAATTTATCCAATTCACTCTTCGAATGCTAAGTCGGGCATTTTGCCCGTTCTGTTGTCCTCAAAAATTGAAGAGTGGGGATGGAAGACCCTTGCACATTCGAAAAGGCCTCCCAAAAAGAACTCCAAGTATTTATTGCCACATCTCAAGCCGAATGGCCCCGTATCTCGTAGGCACGCTTCCCCTTAAAATAGCAGGAAGCATAATTGGCCTTCTGCGGCACTCCACACAAATGACAAATGCTCCCTTCTAACACAAGGAACGCTGCCACATATTATATGTGTCATCTTAATCCCAAAACTACCCATTATTATTCCCTTGTGTTTTTTGCAGTTTTCCTGTTACACTTCATAAGCTTGATATTTTTATCCGAGTATCAAAGTTGATTCACCATTTCTCACAATAGCGTAAAACAACAGCCTACAATCGTCAATTCAACGTCACATGCGAATAAGAATCATCTATAACAAAGATAAACTGCACCCTCATCTATTTTCTAGATTACCAGTTAAGATTAAAAAAAACGGAAGAACTCGTGAGTTAGACAAGTGGTAGTGGCCAGGGATGCAGACGGACGGATACGGATACGGATATAGGTATTATCGTATCCTTATCCGTTTTTAAATACGAATACGAATGCGGATACGGATATTGACGGATATTTAAACTATCTTACCATATTCTTAAAAAAAAGATACGAATGTAAAACGGATATTGATCATATACGAGTAATGTTAGAAATACTATATAGAATCGACTTAAGTATATACGAATTGGATGGGAAACACATGATATAAATTTACTAAATGTGTTTGTATCATAAAATTTATACAAATATGGTAAAAGAAGGTATAGAATTATATTATATATGGTTAAAAATAAATATATAACTATATTTATATATGAAAACGGATATACGAATACGGATACGGATGTTTGCGGATATTAAAATGATATCTATATCCGTATCCATTTTAAAACGAATACGGATACGAATGTCAAAATCTGTATAAAACGGATACGATGACGGATCGGATACGGATATATCCATAACCGTTTGCATCCCTAGTAGTGGCTCCTTTAGTGAATAGATGCCTGCACATGCGAAGGAAATTAATATATGCATGGAGTTGTGCCAGTCGACGTGAATGTCCATTGTAGAGATGGTTCGTCCTAAACTTAAGGTGCACCGTGTGATTGGGTGCCAATGATCGGCTCAATTAGTAGGCTATTGGAATGGTCAACGTAAGATATAAATGGCAAACCTCCACTAACGTGGAGAGATGCCATTAATATGT
The DNA here is from genome assembly GCA_037367405.1 of Ottelia alismoides. Classification (NCBI taxonomy): domain Eukaryota; kingdom Viridiplantae; phylum Streptophyta; class Magnoliopsida; order Alismatales; family Hydrocharitaceae; genus Ottelia; species Ottelia alismoides. Next base: position 178,775 of record JAZKJV010003488.1, read on the forward strand.
AAAGGTGTCAATGTGAAGGGATGTACGCGTTGATTGAAGGGATGTGACCCTGGCCTTTGAACGGTTATGTTATGTGTATAAATAAGAGAGATTTCCTCGAATGGAGAGAGAGAAGAAAGTATCTCCCATTCTGGGTATCCGTTGAAAATATTTCCCGGTCTGGGTATATATCGGCAAATGGTTTGCCGCTAGCCTATGTGGCGCGGCAAACCATTTGCCGTGCTCACGTGGACAGAGCGGCAAATGGTTTGCCGCCTACGGCAAACCATTTGCTGCGAATATTGCCATTCCCGCCCAAACCACTTAAGAGCTTACAAGTTACTTAACTTAATAATTTAAGTGGTTATATTGTATTTATTTAAGATTAAAGTTAAGATAGTAATAATAAATATTATGTAACAATAAAAAATATATTTATATAAATGTGATTTTCTATTAAATAATGATTGTATAATTTTTAAATTTAATTCGTATAGTTTTAGTAATTAATATGTTATAATATAACTTAGCAAGAGTTTAGTAGTGTAATTGGTATTTATTTATAAATAAAATTAAAATATTAATAATAAATATTATGTAACCATTAAAATTACATTTTATATAAATGTGATATTTTAATAAGTAATATTTATCTAATTTTAAAATATAATTTGTATACTTTTAGCAATTATTATGTTATGATATAACTTAAGTAATACTTTAGTAGTGTATTTCGTATTTATTTATGAGTAACTTTAAAACATTAATAATAGACATTATCTAACAATTAAAAATATATTTATATAAACGTTATGTTTTATTAAGTAATTATTATTTAATTTAAAAATATAATTCGTATAGTTTTAGCAATTAATATGTTATGATATTTATAATTAATATGTTATGGTACTTATAATTTCTATATTAGATATTTGTATACTATTGTAATAAACATCTTTATAAGTAGATAATTGTTGGATCTTTTAACATGGAGTTAACAATAAAGTTCTTTAACTTATATTAAAATTAAGTGAACATTTTTAACATGGGATCTGAAATATATTTAACATGTAACTGGGACGCACATACATTCATAAATTCTCCAAGTAATAGAAGCTAAAATATTTCATTTACTTGAAAAAGATACATGCAGAATACATACGCAAGAGACCCTTAAAGTAGACAAAATATCACTAGATTTCAAACAAAACAACAAAATGTACTAACTCTACTGACGACCCGACCTCACTCGCTCTCCACGCAGCGCACTCAGACGTGCATACTTCAATGCGATGGTGTAATGGAGGTCAGCTAAGTCAGCGTATAACGCTTCTTCCTCGTCCACAGGTTCTGAAAGCGGTGACGTCTCGCCATGGGATGAACTGGGGATCGGACTGGCTTGCGGAGAATACGGGATGAACTGTGACTCGAACTCCTCCACGGGTTCTGTTTCTGATGCTGTTGGTGCCCTGCTTGGGGTTGTGATTGGCGGTGGATGCGCTGGCGGTGGAACGTGAGATGGTACACGGCTGGAGGACCGACTCGGTGGAGCACGTGCTGCTAAGAAACGATTGTCGGGCAGACGCACCGACTTGCGAGCTGTGATACGTGTCTTGGCCATGTCCTGTTCGGATGTTAATTCATTTGAAAAAGTAATGTAGAAATCAATATTAATGCCATCAATATTAATTTAATTAATAATAATTTGCAGCCATTTGCATAACAACATTAAAGAAATCAATGAAACCAAAACATCATATTTTATTACTTAAACAGGGATAACATAAGGGTCCAATTATAGGAACCATTTTTTTGTATGTTCTACAATATGTGATAGTGGTCCCTTTGATGAAGATGCTTTCCCTTTTCCCCCCTCCTTTGTTCTGTTGTCGCTGAGCTTGCCTCCCCCCTTCCCGATGTTGCCATCCTGCCCGCATCACCCCGACCCCTAGCAAGGCTTGCAACGGTTCTTCTCTCAGGTTCAGTCACGGTTGAGCGTCCCCTTCCGGTCGTAGATCTACCACCTCCTCTCTGACTTGATACATTTGAAGCACGAGGTGGCTCCTGTATTGTCACCGGTAACGATTCAGTGGATACCCTGGGAAGATCTGTTGCTGATGGTTGTATACCCCAAGTGACTTCTTCAGCACCATAACCCGGGAGCCCAACGAAAGAGGGCTGGCTTTGACTTGGCCCCATGTGCCAGAAGAATTGATGTGCTTGAGAGGGATGAGCTTCCTGTGTGGAAAGCAAGTCAAATGGTGGTAGTGCTGAACCCATCTGCTGCATCTGAGGCATGTAGGGCTGGGTGTAGGACTGTGTCGCCTGATACGACGGTCGAACTTCCTCTGCCTCGGAAGTGTATTGATCACCCCATTGTTGGGAGTCAAACGTCGTGGGCTCGGTGTATGAAGTGTAGATGGGGGGGACATCATGTATTCCCGGATCCACCAGCGACATATTGTGGATGGTGTAGTCCACATAACCAATCATTTGTTGCAATTCCGTGCTCCTTCGATGTTCCGTCATTAGTTCCCTCACAGGAAACAAGGAGTTCACCTATAGAGGAGAAGTTAAAATTGTAAACTACGAAGAAATTATTTTTAAAATATTTTGTATTAGGTACGAGATTACCAGTTGGTTCCACCTCGGCCCGTGTGGTTCATACGCTTGGCGGGGTGGTGGTATGGCCGTAGCAATCCAACGTCGCGTAATCTGCCAATACCAAGTAAGGTAGTCGGACAAGACATCAACAGGTATCTTATCCAAATTCCTCTCTTCAACGACATCGTTCAGTCGTTGTTGCCATTGAGCCGGACGGTCTTGGTGGTGTAGCCCCCAGTCATAGGGCTGATCGTCTCGTGCTCTAGCTCGTCTGTCCTCTGAGGGGAGTTGCGGCATTACATCAGGAATGTGTTGTCTCAACCCGAACTGTCGCATTACCCTATCGGGTGCATGCATGACAACGACGTTGAAGTATATAAGTACTGTCTGCGAACGCCAGATAGCTTGGCCCTCACGACAAATCTCTGGTAATTGCAACACATGTTGGGCCTCGTAGGGTGTCCACCGCATCTGTTATCAGGAGGGTGTTAATATTGTTCAGACCCAAATTTCTCTTTAGGAATTATTTAGGTTACGTACCTGATGTTCTTCTTGCAAATCCAACTCATTACGATAGAATGAAAGGTGAGTGGTCGACACATTCTCTCTGTGTGACCTCCTTCCGCCCGTCCACCTAATGAAAAATTATAAATCATAAGGTCGACATCGAAATGAATTCACATAAGCAGTTATGAAGTTATATTGACCTTGCTGCGTAAGGGGCAGAGCACAGTGTAGCCTCTACCAGCTGGTACGGTCGGGGCCCGTCTCAGGTTCGAAATGCAACGGAATCCAGCGATCTCAAGCTGCCGATTTACGGCATCGCTGCATGGCTCCTCCAGTATGCGATTAAGTGTGCGACCATGCTCGATAAAGCGATGAGCCTGAAAAAATCCCATCAGCTTGTATATTGAACCTATTTGAATCACCATGTGCATTTTTTACTAACCGTGTCACTATCTGTAAGTGGTCGACCAGAGAGATGATCCCTCTGCCTAGTCAGTACCGATGCATCGGCAGGTCCTGCAAAATCCTCCATCTCTATGCTAGACAAGTATAACACTTTATAAAATGAAGGAAATGATTATCTACAAACCAATTTTTGTAATTGACAACATCAGGACAATATGCATCAAGATAAGAAATTAACAATATCACTATAAAGGAACAGCGGATAAGAGGTCGCAATCATTTACATTAAAAAGTAAAGAGAAATTAGCGGTGCCTTCTGTCACAAGTTGTTTTGTTGTGACCATGCTCCTTACATTGACTACATCTTACTTGAACAGTTCCCATTTCATCCATGCTACCGCGGAGCCGTCGTCTCCTAGGTCGACCAGGCGTAGGAACAACATTGGGGTGCAATAAGGGTGATGGCTCTAATGGTGGCCAGAACAGTCTGTCGGGGATCGGAACGAAGGCAGCTGAGTATGTGGCCCGGAATGCACTTGATGTATAAAAATCTGAACAAAGCTTCACATGCTCTGTACTGACATTCACGTTCCCACAAACGGCAATTATGTGAGGGCAAATTATCCTCATAGCTTGCATGTAACCACAGGTACATAATGACTGCTGACCGTTCATTTTAACGGTATAATTTCCCTCAGGTGCACGCACTTCGAAATCCGTAAGTGTGAATTGCTCGACCAGTAGACCGCGCGCGGATTGTACAAGGCCATCTGTTAATTTCTCATATCGCGGCATAAGGTGACCTGTCATCCGATCACCAAACTTACGTCTTTCCACGAAGTATGTGTTGAGGCGATAAAAGACAGCCAAGACAAGTGTTAGCACCGGTAGACCACGTATTCCTCTAAGAACACTGTTGAAACTTTCAGAGAGGTTTGTTGTGGTCAGACCCCATCGGCAGCCCTCATCGTATGCGCATGCCCAATATCGACGATCCCCACCTTCTTGCCTCAATATCCAGTCGTACGCCTCCGAGTCCGCTGTACGGATTTGATGCAGAATCTTCTCGTGCTCAAACTTGCTGGTAACAACACCTGCGCTGTAGAATTTTTTCTGGATCCATTTGTTGGTGTGTCCGGCTCGGTGCATGTTGGCTTGCATGTGACGAAGGCAAAAACGATGGCAGTGGCCTCTTTCAGGAGGAAAATGTTGCGGAAGCAAGTTCCTTAAGCCTGCGAATCGGTCACTAATGAAGCATATCCCTTCACGATCAATGATACCAGACAGTTTATGGAGGAAAAATCCCCACGAGTCTAAATTTTCACCCTCAACAACTGCAAAAGCAATTGGGAAGAGGTGTCCATTGGCATCAACGGATGTAGCTGCTAAGATGTGCCCTTTATATTTTCCCCACAGATGTGCAGCATCAATACTGAGTACTGGCCGACAGCGTGCAAAACCTTGTATTGATGGAGCAAAAGCCCAGAACAAACGAAAGAAGGCATGTCTGCCTTCTACCGGAGCCCCTGTTTTGGGATGAATAGCCGGTCGATGTTCGAACTCATATAATGAACCGGGATTGCAGTGCCTCATCAACCACATGAATCGTCGGATGTCCGCGTATGACCCGACAGCATCTCCAAAAATCTTTTCCATTGCCCGTCGCTTCCCATTCCATGCTTTCTTATAAGAAATGCGCACTTTGTATCTGTCTTGAACAAGTGACTGGATGACGCTTGGTGTAAGAGTTAAGTTCGACCGTAGAGTGGCAAGAATAAATCTTCCAACAAATTTCGCAGTGCATGTTCGATTGTCCACAAGTAATATTGCATTGCGACAAGTGTGTTCCGCACGATAGCTACGTACAACCCAATTGTCTCGGTGACTGTTGTACGATGCATGCAACCTCCATCCACAATCTTTGAAGATGCAACATGCGGTATACTGGGAGCTCTTCGATGCATCCACCTTGAACTGGACGTGCTTTGCCATGCTCCAAGTGGTTAACTCATCCACTAATGATGTCTTCGAGTCAAAGGCACGATTCAACCAAAACTCTTTACCGGATGCGCCCTCGGATGTTGGCTCTGCAACTTCATTTAAAAAGGGCATCTCCTCTGCAAATGTGTCGAATATCCAATCATCTGATCCAAAGAAGTCTGGAAGATCCTCCATCGTGTCTAAATCCATCCCATAGTCTACTGGTGGATCGAAAATAGGTTCCTGATGTATCGAATTAAGAAGAGACTCTTGACCATGATCGGTTAAGACTCCCACTCTATGACTACTTCTGCTCATGGAGTGTTCTTCATCCTCATCATCTTCTTCTTCCTCTTCATCTTCCTCTCCCTCTTCATCGTCGTCTTCCTCTTCCACCTCGTGTTGGACTTCATCTTGTTCATTATTTTCATTCTCATCATGTTCGTCAACTTCATCGTAAAGAGATACATTAAGGTCAAAACCTTGCATCGATGACGATCCCACGTCTCGTTGTTGTGAAGGAATCTCTACCGACTCTATTAATAGTTCCATCATCCCTAGTTGTCGACATACTTGCAACATTAACTTCGTTATTTTATCCGATCCAATAACGATTGGACGGAATGAACTTGCATTAGTGGGCCACTTGCAGGTCACAGTTATCTCGAACAGGTCGGGTGTATATCCCGTAAGACCGTATATGTAAGCTAGCAAATCATTGTAGCTACATGATAGGTACTCCGATCATATCACTCTTACCGCCTTCGTAACCGACCTCAGAGTCTATGTTGATTACTCTCCCGCCCCAGAACACATAAAGGGCAGCGACATCACCCATTTCCTATTCACAACTAAAAGTTAATGCCATTTTTAACTAAAAAAATGAAGTTCTAATAAATTCTTTAATTGTAAAAAGTAGTTTAAGTTTAATTAGGAATCTTAATCTATATTATTATAATCATTATAATTAATAAATATTTAATTTTTTATTTAATAACACTATTTCATTTAATTATAATCTATATTATTTAGGAATCTTAATCTATATTATTATAATCATTATAATTAATTAATATTTAATTTTTTATTTAATAACACTACATCATTTAATTGAAATCTATGGTATTTAGGAATCTTAATCTACATTATTATAATCATTATAATTAATTAATTTTTAATTTTTTATTTAATAACACTATTTCATTTAATTATAATCTATATTAATTACGAATCTTAATCTATATTATTATAATCATTATAATTAATTAATATTTAATTTTTTATTTAATAACATTATTTCATTTAATTATAATTTAGATTACTTAGGACTCTTAATCTATATTATTAAAATCATTAATTGTTACTAATACACATTATATACATTATTTAATACTAATATGCATTATTTATTACAAACATACATTATTTATTACTAATCTAAATTAGTTATTAAAAATAAACATTATTTAATATTTAATTTTATTATTACTAATACACATTATATACGTAATTTCTAACTAATATACATTAATTATTACTAATATACATTATTTACTACTAATATAAATTACTTATTACTAACAAACATTATTTAATTTCTAATTTTATTATTACTAATACACATTATATACATCGTTTATTACTAATAAGGATTACTTATTACAAACATACATTACTTTATTACAAATCTAAATTAGTTATTACTAATAAACATTATTTAATATTTAAATTTATTATTACTAATACGCATTATATTCATTCTTTATTACTAATATATTTTATTTATTTCTAATATACATTACTTAATTATTTCTAACAAATATTACTTATTACTAAACAACATTATATACATTATTTATTACTAACATTATTTATTGGTCTAAACTTTAAAATCCAATTTTGGTACTATGTGCCTACAATTTTGAATCTAATGTATAGGCAAAATAAAGAACCTAGTGAATAAAAAAGCATTTTACTACTATAAGGCAAATGTTGAGTTTTTAGTCATATTGACTACAATCTAATGAGTTTAGGAAACATTATAGCACTTGATCAACCATCTAAGTGCAAGGTTTATGAAACATTATACGGCAAAGTGTAAATGTTAGGAAATATTATAAGGCAAACACTACACATATTAAGTATCTAAACTATGATAAACAAGTTTAACTACACAAAATGATGCATCTAATTAATATAACACAATTCCTAAAATTAATTATTTTTTTAACATAGAAATGAGTGAATAGACTAAACTATAAATTGACATTATTTAGAAAAAAATAAAAAACATACCTTGGGGTTGAAAGAGATCGGATGGAGAGAGTAGGAAGGAAAGATTGAAGGAGGAAGGAAATGGGAGAGGAGCTGTGTGAGGGAGAGGGGAGCCGCGGCCGCATATTTATACTGCGGCCAGCGGCAAACCATTTGCCGCGGCACGACAAATGAATTGCCGTGTATGGCTGGTCGCCGACCGGGTCTGGTGCACCCGTCCCGTCTTCAGCACCGAAGACCGCGCCCTCGTAGACCGTGCGACTGGGCACGGCAAACCGTTTGCCGCCCCATCCACGTAGACACGGCAAATGGTTTGCCGCGAATGGGAGATATTTCTTTATCTCTCTCCATTCTGGGAAATCTCTCTATAAATAACACATGGGAGGGGGCTTTGGGGATCATTCCTCGTTCCATCACATCATTCGAATACCATCCAACAATCCAATTATTGCCACAATTCTGCCTAGATTTCCCAACGAGTAGACAAAGAAGTTTACACTTTCTCTCTTATCCATCCCACCCAACAAAATTCCATTACTCTAATTGATCATCTAATCCATTTATTTTAAATCGACGGAGCAATGAAATGATCTTATCGACGTGTGCATTCAGACTCCAGTGAATCAGACTCATGAGGCTCCGTTCCGAGTGTTGTCAATATCCGTCAACCATTCACCTCCTCGGACCCTCTACGAATCCGACTCCAGAAGATTCCTCCTGAGCTGTCGACCGCCATATTTTTATTCTCTTTATTTTATATTTCTTCTTTAGTAAATCATCAGTGATCTTAATCTTCATAATTTCTTTTCATACATGTAACTATCGAAACTATCATAACAATCCATACTTGATGGTGATTGTCCCTAACTCATGGAGAACAGAACCGTGATATGAGGCTTGAGTTAAATCTGAGATGGTAGTCACAATAAACTCGCCTTGCCGGGATGTTGGACATGCAAGCCCACAACGAGCCATTATGCAATAAACGTTATTGCAAATATCATTTCGTGATCTGAAATGAAGAATAATTAATTTGCATAATAGATCCCTTAGTACAATTAGGGTTATGTACCATGGCCATCTTAATGATCATACAACTGTTGATTCAATTGTTGAATCATAGAGGTTGGCGCTTGGATGAATATCTAAATAGTAAGATTGATGACTCATCAAGCACCATCAAATGATTATTAAGAGATGATCTCTAGCCTGAATAGGAGATGGAAATCCTTTCTCTTTTGGCAGATACCTGACTTTTGACAAATACCTTGACCGACCTCTTGATGCATGTCCTTTAGATATGAATAGAGATTCAGATATGTCAGATTAGTTAGGCCAAAGAGTTGACTTAACGAGATCGAGATAACAAAAAACCTATGTCGTATACTGTCACGATATAGACACGCATACATTGGAGACAGATGTGTTACTATGTGTCTGACTATGTACATTTGGCAGACCGATAGGTTGATGGCCTAATCAAGATCTATACAATGATGCGCTGGTGTGCATACAAGGGCATATAAGTAATACGATCTCTAAAAGGGATCATACATGTTCATTACTTAGCCGGAAAATATGAGCTCACTCGTGATATCTATTTGATCTGTATTTTTGCATGTTCACGATGACTATCTAATATCTAAATCGCGCACTTAAAACCTCAAAAATATGTTTTAACAATTAGAATTCGTGGAAGATGATCAAGTAGATCCTTTTAACATCCCATAAATAGTGCTTATTATGGGTTACCTAAGGATTTTAGCTTTGTCAGAGATCACTCAAAGGACGTGGTGATTGGGGATATCTAAAAGAATCCAAAAAGATTGCACGTAAATTTATTTGCGCTATCTGCATTTGTATCCTCAATGGAGTTAAGTTTTTTGAAGAGGCTTGCAATATAGAATCTCGGTTAATGACAATGCAAGATGAATTTGTTCAATTTGAGAGAAATGGGGGTACGGGAGTTTGTGCCTAGACTTGAAAATTATAAGGCTATTAGAATCAAGTGGGTTCTTAATAATAAATTGGTTGAGTTAGGGACAATTGTTAGGAACAAGGTAAGACTTGTTGCCCAGGGATATACTCAGCACGAAGGCATTGATATCGATAAAACCTATGCACATTTCGTAAGGATTGAGTCAATCTGAATGATGATAGCATTTGCCTATTTTAAGTGAATCAAGCTCCATCAAATTAAGGTTAAGAGTGCCTTCCTTAATGGATTAATAAAAGAAGAAGTGTATGTCAAGCAACCATCCAATATAGAAGATCCCTCGAGACCATAACATGTATTTAAGCTTAGAAAATACCTTTATTAACTTAAGCAAGCTCCTTGAGCATGGTACGATAAATTTAGAATATTTCTACTCATCTCTGGTTTCACGGTAGGAAAAGTAGATTGCTCATTGTTTTTGAAGTTTGTTTTATTTGATTTATTGGTTATGCAAATTTATGTCAATGACATCATGTTTAGATCCTTTAATGCAAGTCTTTGAAAGGATTTTTCTCAAGCCATGCATGAATAGGTCGGGAGGAGCATGATGGGAGAACTGAAGTTCTTCTTATGTTTCAAATCAACCAGGCAGAGTTCAATATTTTCTTTCCACAACAGAAGTACATGAAGTAGATTCTCACAAAGTTTGGTTTCGACAAAGTTATGAGGAAGTCTACTTCGATTTCTCCAACAACTCGCCTTGACCTTGACAAGTCTGTAAAGCGTGTCAACCAATAGTTGTACGAAGATATGGTCAGTCTTTATGTAATTGGAGCAGACCCAATATATTGTTTAACACTTAGTTAGAAGCACATTTTCAATCTACACGAAAAGAAAGTCACTTAAAAGAAGAAAATAATCTTTCATTATCTTATTTTTATAAAAGATTTAGGTTTGTTTTACTAAATATGCATTCATACAATTTATTTGCTTATAGCAACATAGATTATGCTGGCAGTCGTACGAATAGGAAAAGTACAAGTGATACCTAGAAATTCATAAGGAATGCCCTTATTTCTTGGTTTTCCATAAATCGAACTTCTATGGCTCTTTTAACTACTGAAGCGGAGTATATAGACGCATCACTAGCATGTTCTCAACTGTTCTGAATGAAAAATACACTTTCAGACTTTGGTTTGACTTTTAGTAAGAATATAATTCTCTATGAAAACACTAGCTCTATTAACATGTCTATGAACCTTATCAAACTCTCTTGGACAAAACATATTGATGGTAGGCATCTATTTCTTAGAGAAAATGTTTTGAAAGGTGAGATTTGTTTGGACTATGTTTCAATAAACATGCAAATAATAGATATTTTTTTAAAAAACCCTTAGTTGCACCTCACTTTGAGACAATTAGAAGAGACTTTGTGCAGACTGAATGATATTTTTTAGCATTAAATTCACAAATAAGGATCTCAATTTAGGGCACATCTAATCGATCATCAAGTTTGGTATGATCGATCATCAGTAAGACAATGATCGATCACTCCAGATCGATCATGCTATAAGTACTGATCAATCATATGGACTGAAATTCAAATTTTGAAATTTCGATTTTTTGTGTGAAGACAAACTTATAAATAGTTCCAATGGCATTGCCTAACTTTCTTTTCAGACTCTATATGAGTAGCACCTTCCAAACTTGACACATCAAATCTCGAGTTTTTCAAACTTGGAAATAAGTACTCTTCCCAATCCCTCAAAAGATGTGATTTGGTCTTATCCCACACCCTCTATATCTCTTTAAATATGCATCCAAGCCTTTCTCTTCTCTCACGCAACTAGAAAGCAAGAGCTTCCACCAAAAGAATCGAGTTTTCTCAAGTTAGTCTCCAATTCTGATCGATTCCTCTCTGGAAGCTGATCAATAAGCTCTGATCGATCACCCATGTCTAGTTGATCGATCATGTCTAAGTCCAGAATCCTTGTTTTTATTTCTTTTTGATTTAATATTAGATCATCAACATTTCTTAGTATTCCTCTTATTATAGGATGTTGTTTTAGTTCTCAAGATGGCCCCAAGTATTCGAGCGTTGCCTCCTTGGCCCGATCTGACTCAACCCTTGACAGGATCCAAGCTTTCTTTCTTCGCCTCTCCGTGATGACTAGTCACCCTGTCTCTTGCCCATTTTTCGAGAGCACTTCCCATCCTTTAACTGCATCTTTGAACATGTCGGCAACCTTATTGACCCCATCATCTTTCCAGACCATTCGAAATACCTCATCAAGTCTATCTCTCCGGACGTTGTAGTCGAGTTCTATGTGAACCTCGAGGACATAGGTGATTCATCAACCTATAGGATTAGGAAAAACGTCAATGGGAATGCCTTTCTTATTAACACATCAGCGATTCATCCATCCTAGGTTGCCCTCACACCGATCCCACTCTCACTGAGGTCATAGACACCTTGTACCAAGATGAGCATAGGGAAGCCCTCATGCCTATGGAGAACTTTGGAAACCTCTAACTTCTCCGAACCTTAGGCCTCTTCCAAGGTTCGTCAACCACGCCTGTTGTTGGTGTTTTAGGAACCAGAAGACAAACCTTACCCGCATCACCATAGAAATTCAAGCCTTAATATGTGTCTCTGTGTTGATCAAGGCTTTCAACTGGACACACTATATTTGTTACATCCTCTCTTAGCAACCAGTTCGTTCACTTTTGGGTTTTGTTGTGACCCATATCTTGTCACATTTCTTTGTGACCATCCTCATGACTCGGGCTGCATTACACATGTGAGACCTTTCGCTGTGGACTCTATGATATTCATCATCGATGTCAACGAACCCGAAGTTGAGCTACGTGTTAGCACCTCTAGACCCACTCTTGTCCTCCCTTCTCTGGCTCCTCACTTCACTGGATTAGTTCCGATGCCCGTCCGGCCCTCACCCTCAACCTCTAACACTACTTGGGCCAATATGGACTACCTCCTCCTCTAGGAGAGGAGCTACCTCACCAGGCCACCATCCACGTCCATCCTCTCGAGCTCTTTCATATCATAGATACTATTGACACCATGATCAACTATTAGCAGGGGATGGCAATATACAAGCACAACTATGCCTAGTTCATGAACAAACAATTGAGTCAATGTATCACCTTTATGATGAGATGCATCAGATGTATATCTCTAGGAACCATCTTGCTCCAGCACCCAAGACTCATGCTCCATGTGCTCATGCTTATTATACCATGCCTCAGCGAGCCCCTACTCCCACCCATCCCTCACCCCGACCTTGTTGTACATGTGAGTCCACAATGAGCCATTATGTGGAAAACATTGTTGTAGATCATATCTTAATCTGAAATAAAGAATAACATATTTACATAGTAGGTCCTTAGAACAATTAGGACTATGTACCATGTCCATCTTGATATCATAAAGTTGTTAATCCAAAGGTTGGATTGTAGAGGCTAGTGTAGGTTTGAATATTTAAAGAGTTAGATTGAAGACTCAACCACACCATCAAGTGATTATCTAGAAGGGATCTCTAGCATGAGAAGGTAATGGCAATCCTTACTCTTAAGGTTGATATTCGACCGAACTCTTGATACAAGTCCTCTACATAAGAATAGAGATTCGGAGGTGTTGGATGAGCCAAGTCAAAGAGTTGACTTCATGAGATCTATATAACTAAGACATATGCCGTATGTTGTCACATATAGGCACACAGCCTCTGACCGGAGACAAGTATACTACTATATGTATAAGTATGAACATTAGGAAGACCATTAGATTGATGACTTAATCAAAGTATATACACTGGCGAGCTGGTGTGCATATGAGGGCATATGATTAATACAATCTCTCAAAGGGATCATACATGTTCAATGTTGAATCAGAAGGCATGAGCTCACTCATAAGATACTGGGATAAAGCAAATTCCAATGTTAGTCGTCTTGTTTTGGAAACAAGACGGGATTTGAAGGTATGATATACGTTTTTGGAAATCATATAATCGATACCACTCCCAATGATTAAATGAGAAACTTAATGATAAAACCTTGAAGGAGACAATTCTAATAAGATCAAAACTTCAAGTTTATTGTAGGTCTTCTAGTACGCAGGATGTTCAGGTATTAGGAATACTTGATGAATACTCATTCATCACTCTTTATTCTTATATTTTAGCTACAAAAACCTTTGCAAATGCATGTATATATTTGTAAATATAAATAATTACTAAAAGCATGCATGGTGTAAATAGTTATTATTAGCATGTTTTTGTGCAAAAAATAAAAGAATAAAGATCAAAAAGAAAAAGAGGGAAATATTTAGAATAAATATTGAGCAACCTAACCCAAGGGAGGGCTCAGCATGGGCCTGACCGCATAAAAGCCAAAGTAGAGGGAGATAGGGGCTCATGTGTGTAAATATATATGTAAATAAAATAAAAATATTTTCCTCCCAAAAATAGACTAAAAACGGCTTGTGAATACTTGTATATATTTATAAATATAAAATCAAGATAAAAATAGAAAAATTAAAAAGAAAATAAAAATAGATCACTTGTGCATATTCACCATGTATATAACCCACTCACTTATATTTATTCCACCCTGTAGATAAATAAAATTAAATTCCATAAAATTTGTAAATACTCTATATTTTATGATATAAATAAATAAAATATAAAAGGGGAATAAAAATGTATAAAAATAACAAATTAAAATCAAAAATCAAAACCATATATTGTACATATACCTATATATAGCCCTACTTTGTAAATACACTATATATATTTTGAAAAATTAATTAAAAATCACTAAAAAATAGAAAAAATTAAAACAAAAATATTTCATGTTTTGACTTTTTTATAAATCGGCCATTTACTATTGCTAAATGATTTTCTAAATCTTTTCCAGGTGGCAGCCTCCCATTGGTCTAGGGGGGTTGTTGACCGCCCGGTCAACTCCCCCCCAGGACCACCTCTCACGGGCTTTAGGCGGGTGACCCGACTTCTTCCTATTTTTACGCCTAAACCCGACCACCTTGCACCTAAACCCAGGGTCCTAATCACCCTCCTGTGATCCGGGAACCTCGCCTGACATAGAACCTAGGGATCCGTGCTCCATAGAGCCGGACCCGAGCCATCTTTCCCGTACCTGCACCCATACATAAGCCGAGCTCCGCCACCCTATTGCTCATCTTTGGCTTGTCATTCCTCCTTCCAGTGACCTCCACCTTCAGCACGAGAGTGACAGCTTGCTCCGGAGGTGTAGCAGCGAGGCAGAGGGTGCTCGAACCACTGATTCGGCGGTTTGCTCCGCCGTGCTCCGCCCAGAGCAGGAGCCAGAGCCTCGGACGACGACGGTCCTCGAGGCAAGGACCCAGAGCTGCCCAAGCTCGTCCCCAGTCGAACCATCCACCCAGGTAGCTTAGATTTCTTCTCTAGTTCTTTAATTTCCGATTAGCCCCAAATCGCACCGTCGCCGACTTTCCCCGATTCCGACCATATCACCCTTCCGTTCGATCATCGGAATCCTCCATCACCTCCGCCTTCCTCCAGCGCACGTTCTGCACCCCTCCATTCAACCCAGCTCGCACAGGAGCTGGGGTTTCGAGCTCCTCCGTCCACCCCCTCGCCGGAGCTCGACCACTTCGCCTCCCCGATCACTTTCACCACGCCTAACGGGGTCTAGGCAGTTTGCCCTCGACCCACGAGCTTGCTGGTGCACTTTGCAGGTTCATCCAAGCCCATCTGAGGGCTTGGACCATTGGGTCTAGCAGCTCTGCCTCCGTCGACCTCGCCGGAGCTCCCCAGGGCTCTATTGAGTCATCGGAGGCCTCCAGTAGACGCGGAGGGCCCGCAGCTCCCTTCTCCGATCTTCAGCGAGCTTCAAGGAGGAGACCAGCACCGTCACGAGCCTGGCGAAGTTCGCCGGAGCCCAGTTCGTCCACCATCCTTCTCCGCCGTCCGATCAGCCCCAACGCTCCAGTTCAGATCTCGACCATCCATTCCAGGAGCAGCAGCTACCGCACGATCTTCAGGAGGGCTGATCCACACCGTCCGATGGCCGAGGCTTAGCCGCGACGCGTCTCCACCATCAGATCTAGCACGTGGCGACGCCTGGACCACTCGATCCGCCCGAGGGATAGCAGCTTTGGGGCGCCACCCATTTCCAGCCATCCATCTACCCACGTGGCGCCCATCCGTCGGTCGACTTAATAAAGGGTAATTTACCCTTAGGCCCTTCTCTTTATTTTATTTAGCATTTAGTCCTGTAAATACGTTAGATAGTTGTTTTATTTTTGGTACATTTGCACCTTGGACCCTGAGATTTGTTTTATTCGCATATATGCCCCTGTGTATGGTGTAGCACGTGCATCGACATGTGCTCTTTTGGGTTATTTGCTTGCTTAGCCCTGTATCTCTGGACTGTTATGAAATGAAGAAATATTTTTAGATATTTGCATTGATACCCCTGTGCGTGGTTTATTTGAGCGTGTGCTTTTTATTTGTGGGTAAATTACATTAAGTTCATGGGCTTTTAATACTTGTTATTATTTAGCCCAGGAACTTTGTTTCCTTGCAAATAGGTCCCTGTGTGCCCCAGGCAAGCGCTGCGCGCGTGATTCCTTGGGTATTTTGCACTGGACCCCCCAGGGCTTTGGGTATTTGCACTCAGGTCCCTGTGCACAGTACCTAAGTTTTATTTTTGAATAAAATATCAAATCTACTCTAAATTCCATGAAAATTGGATACATGTCTCCTTCCATAGTATAAAATTTTCTAGAATTTTTGGAGACATTTTTGCTTTTATTTGATGTTTTTAAAAAATCAAAAACATCCATTTTCATTACTGTCTAAATTAAAAGTTCACAAAAAATATTAAAACTTAACTAAAAATTACAAAAAACATAGCTACTGTTGCTTGTGTTGTGCTTGATTTTCTGGCCAATTTTGGCCATTTTTCATTATATAAAACTCATAAAAATTGAAAAACACCTAAAAATTCATAAAAATTCTAATAAATAATCTAAAAATACAAAAATCATAAATCCAGTGCCCAAATTTTCCTTGAACTTTCTAGTTTATAGGAAAATTACCTCCAAGAGCTAAATAGGCCCTTTTACATTTTAAATTGGCCTTTTTCTCTTGACTGGACACTGTCTCTAGTTTATTACCTTGTTTGATTTTTAGAAAATTAAATAAAAATCAGAAAAATCCCAAAAATTCACTAAAAATAGTAAACATTATAAAACACATAAAAACATTTTTATTTGAATTTTTGATTGATTTTTGATGCATTAAATAAATTGTTGAATTGCCTTGTTTTCTTGTTTTCTTTATTTTCTTAATTAATTAAAAATCTAAAAAAATTATAAAGACTAAAATCCACCAAAAATACCCTTTTCTTTCCTTTTATTTTATTTTTGACTACTTCGTAGGCCGCGAGGCCATCACGTGCTCCCTGAGTCTGACCCTGGTCGCTATACCAAGCTAATCCAATAGCCAGGACCGCTATTCGATTTTGAGTTGATTTTCTTTGATTTTGGTGGTCTGAACTTTATTTTCTTGATTGAGCCGAGGTTCTCGTCGATCCGGGTCGCAACGACCCGAGTGATATTTTGACTTGATCCGGATTGATCGAATTTTGGCACATTAGAATGGCGCCGTTGTTGGGGAGCACGGCTTAGTAGTTTTCTTTTTATTTTCATTTTCTTTTTCGCGGCTTTCCGTGGCTCTTTCAGAGTTCGCGACTTTTTGCGGCTTTTTGTTTTTTTTATTTTTGCTTTATTTTGTTTTGTTTTATTTTCTTTTATTTTTGTTTTGTTTGATTTTTTTGTTTATTTTATTTGTCATTTTTGCACATATACCCTTGTCTTTTATTTCTTGTCCATATTTGATTATTTTATTGGTCTGACCACTTGTTTCTTTCTTATGAGGGTCCGAGGACCGAGGCGACAGCTTTCGAGAAGCCGGCACAACCGCGGGACTTGGAGGCGGCTCCCTTCTGCACGGAGCCGCAGGAGAGCGTGAGAGAGTAGACGAGCGAGCGAGGATTAGATTAGCTTTTTATTTCATTTCATTTGATTATTGTAATAATACAGCGACAGACTCAGACACTTTGGACTTGAACTCTTTAGCGGGTCTGTTTCGCCGAGCACCGGTGTGCTCGGAGGACCCTTAAGTTTTTCGCGGCTTTTTCGCGGTTTTTGGTTTTCTTGCTGCCTTTTACGGTTTTCAGCGGTTTTTCTCGAGGCCCTAGACTTAGGATTTTCTGCTTGCTTGTGTCGTAATTAGTAGGATCCCCACACCTAATTATCTGCCTGTTTCTATAGTGCAATTAATTGGACCTACTAATAACTCACTAATAAAAATAACTGACTCACTCCCTTCGTAGCCTAAGTGCCGTAGCCTGCCCTGCCAAGCGCTGCTCCTGAACCCGATGTGTCGGGAGGAGGAGGGGTAGATCGAGACCGGACCTTTGGCTTGAAGGATCGGTGACCAGTTAGACGGTTCTGTGAGTAGAATTGTCTATTTAGGACTCGGTTTTCATCGCTGCACCATTTAGGTAGTTTACTTTCTGCCTTTACATTTCTGCGCGGATCACTTGCATGTAGAGTGCTGGAGGAAGGTACGCATTTCTATCTTTGCATGCATCATTGATTTCATCGCGCATCAGCTTTTTCGTCTTCTCCCCCTTGTTTTTGACTAAATAACCAGGAGAACCGAAAAATTCGTTGGGCCTTTGTTTTCATTGAAAAAGATTAAAAAGAAAAACCATAAAATTGGGGCTGTTTAAACTATTGACCCTAAAAGACACTTGACCTAAAAATTTGTCTTGTAGAGAGCAACCCCCTCATTGTTTGGTTTGCTTGTGCGAGAGAGTGACCCGTTCACTAAGTAGAGCCCTCCGGTGTTATTCCCGACTGACTACCAACTCTTCCGTGCGGGCCAGTCGGTTGGGGTAGCATCGGGTATCCCAACAGGTCACGTAATCGCTCCGATAGATTGTTTGTTCACCATAATAAAAAAGACAAAATAATTTGACCGAGACTTTACGGTCTTCAGCTCGCGTTGCGTTGGTGAACCGAGGGTTTGGTTGCTGATCATATTTTCTCCAGATCCCATCTGCCTTACTCGCCAGATCATGATGATGGGTAGACGATCTCTTAGGCAGCCTCTGGCTGCACCGCTTTCGAGCACGTCTACCCGTTCATCTAGGTTGGCCCGCGAGAGCCGAGACCAGCTCTCCGAGCCCGAGTATGACTCCGCCCTGTTCCCCCTCGACCCCTTTTCTTTCAGTTCTGAGAGACATGAGCCAGAGGAGAGACTAGAAGACTTATCAGCACCTGAGTTTGGCTCATTTGATTTTGCAGACGCCATGGCCGGCAGTTCCGAGGATCGCTCCCGAGGTCCACAACCTGATCACTTTGTGTTGGACCAGGGCGCGATCAACTCCACCTTGATCGCCTCCCTAGAGACCGTTCAACAGCAGTTGAGGGATCAGGGAGCATTCATGCTCGATATGAGGAGAGAGATGGAGCAGATGAGAGCAGAGAGAGCAGAGCGAGAGCATAGGAGAGACAGGCCGAGGATCCCAGACGATGCAGCCGCAGAAGCCGCCGCCGCAGGCGGAGGAGAGCCATCGAGACCGATGCGGGAGTTGCACAACCCCGGATCGATGCTGATGCACCACTGGGTAGTACTTCCAGCTATCGTGGGGGACTTCAAGTTCCCCCCGAACACCTTGCAGTTACTCCCCCGCTTCCATGGACTCGCTACTGAGGAGCCCCATCTCCACCTCCAGGAGTTTCTCATGATCTGCAGTACTGTCCACGATCGTCAGGTGGACCAGGAAATGATTCGGATGATCGCCTTCCCCTTTTCCTTGGCAGACAGAGCAGCCACCTGGCTGAAGCATTTGGGGAAGTTCATTTACACTTGGGAGCAGCTCCGCACCGAGTACTTACACAAGTACTATCCACTCGGGCGGACCAATGCAGCGAGAGCCCTCATCAGCAACTTCTCCATGCTCCCCAACGAGCAATTCCATGAGGCATGGGAGAGGTTCCGTGAGCTGACTGATCGATGCCCGCACCATGATATTTCGAAGCCTAACCTTGTGCAGAGCTTCTTCAGCGGGCTGACACCAGAGCTCCAAGGCTTGGTGAACGCTTCTTGTGGCGGGTCTTACTTCGCCAAGGATCACGAGCAGGTCTGGACCATCTACGAGGAGATGGCCGAGAACTACATGGTGATGTCCCAGACCAGGTTGTACACTCAGGGCAGACCCCAGCAGCAGCCTGGACCCGTGCAGTACCAGAGGATAGCACGGGTCGACGCCGGTCCATCCAGTTCGTCCGCAGTAGCAACAACACAGGCATAGTCGTCAGCTGCGGACATGGGTATTATCAGTGAGAAGTTGGACCGGATGGAGCTGATCGAGAAGAAGCAGTGACAGGGCATCACTCAGATGGAGCAGATGCACAGACTCTGAGCGACATGAAGACCCAGCTCATGTGTCTCCAGGAGGCACAGACAGCTCCACAGCCCCGTCTTCAATCGCGAGGCGATACCGGTGGCAGCAGCAGCTCGTCCCAGCGCTCCAGCTCACACCAGCAGCCTAGACAGGTTCATCTTGTACAGGCGGAGCCGTACCAGCAGCAGCAGCCCTCCTACCAGTCACCACCATCTCCAGACTTGCAGATGGTGGTATAGCAGCCGGATCAGCCTCTGGCAGTACTCCTGCCAGCCCAGTACGATGCAGAGCCGTTGATGGATGTCAACGGGATTTGGTATGACCGTCCTCAGCCTGGGATCCGACGAGACCATCCCGGATTCAGGTGGGGGAACGGAGGTGCCCAGCCCCAGCAGCAGCCATCTGGTCAGGGAGGCCAGTACAGCCAGCAGAGAGAGCACCAGTCGCAGCAGAAGCCCCCAGTCTACCCTTCACAGCAGCAGCAACAGTCATCCTACGTTCCTCGTCCCTATCAGCAGGGACAGTCTTGGAGGCGTGAGCAGCAGCCTCACCAGCCACACCAGCAGCAGCATCCTCCCACTTACCCCTCTCAGCAGCAGCAACACCAGTTCCAGCAGCCTCACTACCAGAGAGGCTACCCGTCGGGCTCCCATGGTCCACCATACGAGAGCCCCGCCTTGGACGACATAGCCCGCCTCCTCACGGACCAGCAGGCTACTTTCAGACGGGAGATGGACGAGTTCCGCCAAGAGATGCGGGACATGGTGAGAGGGAAGGCCGCTATTCCTGCCCAGATCGAGCCGAACCCCAACAGCCTGAAGCGGAAATCTGAGCAGGTAGCTTACACTGAGCATGCCACTCCTAGTGATCCATTTGATGATATGTCTTCAGACCTATTTGATGTTGATTTTGTCACACTTAGGAGCGGTAGGACACCAGCCGACGGCGGCGCCTCGTCTGAGCGACGGCATGAGGATACACCTAGAGCGCCAGATGAGGAGGAGGAGAGCGGTACTGAGGCTGCTCATGATGATGATGGTGGTACTGATGCCACCAAGGATGTTGATCCCACCGGCGGTGCTGAGGCCGCCATTTCACCAGTTCGAGGAGGTGGTACTGACGCAACCCGAGATGTCGAGCCAGAGCGCGGTACTGAGGCCGCGAGACGTCCAGCAGAGCCAGCCTGTGGTGGTAGTGAGGCCACCGGTGTTCATTCTGAGAGAGCTGTAGTTTTTCCTCATTCTTATGTACCACGGAACCATCTCGTGAATAAAGGAAAAGGTTTAGTTTATTCTGGTCCCACTGTGGTGCTTGATGTATGTGCGGATCCGGCCGTCGAGCCGTCTAGACCTATTCCTAGTCCTTCATCTGAGAAGGACCCAGTGATCCCCTTCCCTAGAGCCCTTCAGATGGGGAAGGGGAAGAAAAAAGAAAAAGATCCAAAAAAGAGAGAGCAGGAGTTCAGCCAGAGCATGATTGATAGACTCCACATACAGCTGACCCTTCAGGAGGCTTTGCAGCACATCCCCCTTCTTCAGCGTTCGTTGAGAGACAGGACTACAATCAGGAGGAGTAGGAGGAACCACCACTCAGAGATCCATGTACTGACGAAATCTACGTGTTTCGTGATCCAGAACCGTCTGTCGGCCAAGAGGCCAGATTCAGGAGCCCCATATGTCAGATGTCACATTAGAGAGCAGAGGTTCGACCGGACTCTATTAGATAGCGGATCGTCTATCAAGCTCCTTCCGGCAGACCTTCTCGACCGCTTCGAGTTGGGCACTCTTAGACAGAGCAGGACAGTCCTTCAGTTTGCTGATCGATCTGTCAAGAGGCCGAAGGGGTTGTTGCGAGACGTTGTCGTCACTATTCAGGGCCTGCAATTCCCCGTGGACTTCGTAGTGTTGGACATGGAGATCCCTGATTCAGTGACCGATACCCCCATCATTCTCGGTCGTCCGTTCTTGGCCACAACCAAGGCGGTGACCGATCATGATAGCGGGAAGGTATACTTTCGCGTCGAGGGCGAAAGTGTACAAATAGAGACGGTCGAGGACAACAGAGCCAAAGACAGAGCATGCTCAGAGACCGGTACAGATACAGAGCAGCTGACAGATGCCGGGCTAGACATCCACCAGGACTGTGATTTTGTGATCACAGACGACGAGGCAGTATGGGCAGACCCCGCAGCACAGGCCATCCTCTCATTTTCAGACACCGTTGATGCCGAGATGACAACAGAGGAGAGCTTGGAGAGCACAGCCCTGGTTCAGGATACTTTAGTGGCAGCAGAGCCGGGTCTCGACCGCGACACAGAGTTTAGTGATGGTGGTACTGAGGCCACCTTGTGTGACGGTGGTGCTGATGCCACCTTTTGTGATGCAGATCCCTTGGATTCAGAGTCTGATTGGGCAGATTGCGAGGATCACATACCAAACCTGAGTCCCACAGAGCCTTCAGCTGAGGAGGAGGTAGATGCCGAGCAGATCAAAGACAGTTCCGTTGAACTGCCTTCTTCAGATCCAGTTTGTGAGAGTACGTTCTCATTCTCCCAGGCAGATTTGGCAGCATACACGCATCTTCTTCCGAAGCCAGATTTTCCAGCACCCAGCTGTCCAGAGCTGAAGCCGCTCCCTACTTCGCTGAAGTATCGATTCCTTGCGGGCGAGCCTGAGATGTACCCAGTCATCATCTCCGTCGATCTGACTGGAGAGCAAGAATCCCGTTTGATGGGGGTTCTTGAAAAGAACCGCAAGGCAATCGGATGGAGCGTAGCAGATCTCCATGGGATTAGTCCAGCGTTGTGCTCCCACCATATCTATCTCGAGGAGGGGGCAAAGCCAGCGCGTGAGTTCCAGCGGCGGCTGAACCCCAACCTGAGAGAGGTCGTCATGAAGGAAATCTCAAAATGGTGGAGCGCAGATTTTATTTATCCCATTTCCGACTCCAAGTGGGTCAGCCCCTTGCATGTGGTGCCCAAGAAGACGGGCATCACGATTGTGATCAGTGAGTCGGGAGAGGAGATTGCTACACGAGTACCCACCTCTTGGCGGGTCTGCATTGACTACAGGAGACTCAACCAGGCCACCAAGAAGGACCATTTCCCCCTGCCTTTTATTGACCAGATCATTGAGAGACTGGCAGGGAAGAGCCATTATTGTTTCCTGGATGGGTACTCGGGCTACAACCAGGTGGCCATCGCTCCCGAAGATCAGGAGAAGACCACCTTTACCTGTCCCTTCCGTACATATGCTTTTCGACGCATGCCATTTGGGCTATGCAATGCCCCTGCGACTTTTCAAAGATGCATGTTGTCGATCTTTTTAGACATGGTAGGGGATTGTTTGGAGGTCTTCATGGATGATTTCTCGGTCTACGGCGACAGATTCGACTCCTGTCTTGACTGCCTAGACCGAGTACTCCAGCGATGTATAGAGGTTCACTTGGTGCTTTCTTGGGAGAAGAGTCACTTCATGGTGACTCAAGGGACGGTGCTTGGCCACATCATCTCCAACAGGGGCATGGAGGTTGATCCGGCCAAGGTTGATGTCATTAGAAAACTCGCACCGCCGTCCAATTTGAGGCAGTTACGGTCATTTCTGGGGCACGTCGGTTTCTACCGGCGATTCATTCATGATTTCAGCAAGATTGCCCGGCCGTTGACTGACCTCTTGACGAAAGACACCGAGTTCCTTATCGATGACAAGTGTCTTTCGTCCTTTGAGACTCTCCAGCAGTGTGTTATTGAGGCTCCTGTTCTCCAGCCGCCTGATTGGTCTCTCCCATTCGAGATCATGACGGATGCCTCCGATTTTGCTGTGGGGGCCGTGCTGGGACAGAGGAGGGATGGAGTCCCCTTTGCTATCCACTACGCTAGCCGCACATTGGATTCCACGCAGCGGAATTATACCGTCACAGAGAAGGAGATGCTAGCCGTAGTATTCGCCCTAGATAAGTTCAGATCTTATATCATTGGATCTAGAGTGACCTTGTACACTGATCACACCGCCATCCGATACCTCATGGCAAAGAAGGATGCCAAGGCCAGATTGACTAGATGGATCCTTCTACTCCAGGAGTTCGACATTGAGATCAAGGATAAGCCTGGAGTCAAGAATGTGGTGGCTGATCATCTCTCTCGTTTAGAGAAGCCTGAGGAGTCCGAGCTAATTGATCCCATTTGTGAGACCTTCCCAGATGAGGCGATCCTTGCTATCGCCTCACTCCCGTGGTATGCCGATATTGTGAACTTTCTCGTTGCTGGGAAAGTCCCGCAAGATTGGCCCAGGCAGAGGCTTGAGACCTTCCTTGCGAAGGCCAAGTCCTACCACTGGGAGGATCCCATCCTTTACCACGAAGGAGGGGATAGCGTCTGGCGTCGGTGCATTCCTCAGGAGGAGCACCATAGCGTCCTCACTTACTGCCACAAGCTTGAGGCAGGAGGACATCATTCTGGGAGGAGAACGACACAGAAAGTGCTCCAATCCGGCTTGTGGTGGCCTACCCTCTTCAAGGACGCTGATGAGTTCGTGAAGAGGTGTAATGACTGTCAGAGGATGGGCACTTGTGGACAGCGTGATATGATGCCGATGTAGCCCATTCACTTCTGTGAGGTTTTTGACGCATGGGGCATCGACTTCATGGGTCCATTCCCTAAGAGTCAGGGATTTGAGTACATTCTGTTGGCCGTTGACTATGTTAGTCGTTGGGTTGAGGCTATCCCCGCCCGAGCCGCTGATGCGAGGACAGTTTGCAGATTTTTGAGGAAGCATATCATCACGCGGTTCGGGGTCCCTCGAGTGTTGATTTCAGATGGGGGGTCTCATTTCATCAACGACCAGGTGAAGGCCCTTGCTAGCGAGTTCGGTATAGACCATCGTGTTGCTACACCTTACCATCCACAGACGAATGGTCTAGCTGAAGTGTCGAACAGGGAGATCAAGACTATATTGCAGAAAGTCGTCCGCCCAGACCGAAAGGATTGGTCACAGCTTTTGGACTCGGTCTTGTGGGCATATAGGAAGTCTTTCAAGACACCGTTGGGCACATCTCCCTTTCGCCTCGTATATGGCAAGCCGTGCCATTTGCCTGTTGAGTTGAGGCACAGGTCACTTTGGGCAGTCACGGAGATACTTATGGATCCAGATGGTGTAGGAGACCAGAGGAGGGCAGAGTTAGCATCCCTGGAGGAGTTGAGAGATATCTCCTTCTCAAACAGCCTACATTATAAGGAGAAAGTGAAGGAGTGGCATGATGCTCGTATCAGCCACAACCATTTTGAGTCCGGACAGAGAGTATGGATGTTTGATGCGAGGCTTCGTTTATTTCCAGGGAAGCTACAGAGCAAGTGGAAGGGACCCTACTTGGTGAGAAAGGTATACGACAACGGTAGCATTGATATATCCGAGTTGTCTTCTGAGAGTACCTTTCGAGTGAACGGCCAACGGCTCAAGCCATTTCTAGATCATGAGCCGCGGGTCGTTGATGTTGCCCCTATTCATTTTGCGTGAGATGTGGTCTTTGACTCGCATCTAATGCATCTCACGCCTGATCTTCACTGATCTTCCGCCTTGTATAGATCCAGATGTCTATATCACCACATTCTTTAGTCCCACATCCCTTTCTTCATCTTTTGATTATGCTATACTTAGGGTGCACTTTACCCTAAGTATAGGGGGGATGTAGGACTTTCGGGTATTTCTTTTGTCTCTGTCTACCCCTGTTTTTGTTGCCTATACTTAAGGATATTTTACCCTAAGTATAGGGGGGGTAGACCCTGTACATTCTCCACTCGGTTTTCCTTTAGTGTACAGCCTGCTATACTTAGGATTACTTGATCCTAAGTATAGGGAGAAGACCTGAGACCCTCTTGACTTTCCATTCATTCATTCATCTTTGTATATAGCCTTCCTTTTCACTTCCCTATACCTAGCACGAGTTATGTCTTCTTCATCGCTTTTGACTCTGAGGACATCGTTCGAGGTAAGTATAGGGGGTATGTATATATTTCATATATACTTTAGCCATAACTCGTACTTTGTGTGAGTGTGTAAATAAATAAAATGGCTAAAAACCCTAAAAATCACAAAAATTAAAAAATTTTTCATGTACATAAACATTCTTTTATTTGCACATAAATAGCTAGTGTACAAATTATTTTTGTAAAAATGTTTTCAAAAACCTTTTGTGTAAAGCTTGTGTAAATATTTTCCTATCAAAATTATGTATATAGTACAAAATTTTTCCAAAATGTTTTGAAAATCAAAAGTTTGCAAAAATCTTGTGTAAATGTATGTAAATACCTTTTGCAAAACTTGCACTTCATGCATCATCCATTCATGATTTCAAAACATTTTTCAAAAATTTTGCATGTTTGTAAAAATTTGTGTAAATAGCATCTTTTGTACATATGTATATAGTTTTTCTGGATTATAGTTGACATTTAAATTAACCTGGAATCAAATTGAGAAATGGAGCTTGATTAAGATCTTAATCCACCTAATTTATAAGAGGAACCTTATAGGGCTTAGGCTTAAGGCTTTTCAGGTCCATGATGACTTAATTCTTTGAGTCCACTAGGCTATGATCACATGTCATCTCAATGAGCCTAAGTAGAACACTTAACAACAACACATGACTCATATAGACATGGCTTTACTTGGACACCAGCACTTTGCACCGAGCTCTCTACTGATGAGGTGGTGAGGAGGCAGTCTTCCTTGACTTGGGGTAGCATATGAGGGTAGTACTTCTAGGCGGAAGCTCTCTTCTTCTTTTAGTGAAGGAAGTGCGTCTCAACTTGATCTGGTTGCCATGAGGTCTAACGACGGGAGTTGTGGGTTGCAATAAAGCTTCAAAAGAGGGATAGTCTACTGGCTCAAGAGGAAAAACTCCTTGTATATATGCTGCACATGTACATGTTGTATAGATGCACTTGAAAAAAAATGCAAAAAGAAAATAACTCCAAAAAAATGGTGGGTCAGATAGAAAATGATAATCCCACTGGAGTATGTATATAGAGTGCAATAAGCAAAGCTTGAGTTCATGATCTACCTTATGTAGCTTGCAGCAGGGAGACTTGGCAACACTGGTCAAGCTCCCAAGGTTACATGGCTACACTGGCCTTGACCCATTCTCTTCTTCCTCCTCTTCTTGAGTCGGTTGAACTTGAACTTAGAAGGGAATACCCCGCTCCTCGAGGAAAGAGTGGCCAGATTGAGGTCATAGAGTTACCTTGTTGGGGAGGGTTGTCAAGTTGCCATTTCTGAGGTAGAGAGCTTAGACCTCACATTCACAGGACAAGGAAAGATTCATGATCTTCAGGGTTTGTGATTGATGACTTGTTCTGATCTAGAGCATTGAGGAGTCTTGATTAGAGATTAGTGGAACTTAGAGGCTGTTGAGTTTTAGGCTTAAGTCCAAATAAGGTTCCGACACATTAATAATCCAAAGATCTGATTGAGCTCCATACCTTAATTTAATGAAGGCAAGTTTAATAATCAACCTTGATCCATGTACATTCTATTTTTCTTTTTCTTTATTTCTCACTTCTTTTTCAAATAAGTGTTTGCTAAGGGACTAGCAAAGTTAAGTATAGGGGGGTGATGAATACTCATTCATCACTCTTTATTCTTATATTTTAGCTACAAAAACCTTTGCAAATGCATGTATATATTTGTAAATATAAATAATTACCAAAAGCATGCATGGTGTAAATAGTTATAATTAGCATGTTTTTGTGCAAAAAATAAAAGAATAAAGATCAAAAAGAAAAAGAGGGAAATATTTAGAATAAATATTGAGCAACCTAACCCAAGGGAGGGCTCAGCATGGGCCTGACCGCATAAAAGCCAAAGTAGAGGGAGATAGGGGCTCATGTGTGTAAATATATATGTAAATAAAATAAAAATATTTTCCTCCCAAAAATAGACTAAAAAGAGCTTGTGAATACTTGTATATATTTATAAATATAAAATCAAGATAAAAATAGAAAATTAAAAAGAAAACAAAAATAGATCACTTGTGCATATTCACCATGTATATAGCCCACTCACTTGTATTTATTCCACCCTATAAATAAATAAAATTAAATTCCATAAAATTTGTAAATACTCTATATTTTATGATATAAATAAATAAAATATAAAAGGGGAATAAAAATGTATAAAAATAACAAATCAAAAATTAAAACCATATATTGTATATATACCTATATATAGCCCTACTATGTAAATACACTATTTATATTTTGAAAAATTAATTAAAAATCACTAAAAAATAGAAAAAATTAAAACAAAAATATTTCCTGTTTTGACTTTTTTATAAATCGGCCATTTACTATTTTTAAATGATCTTCTAAATCTTTTCCAAGTGGCAGCCTCCCATTGGTCCAGGGGGGTTGTTGACCGCCTGGTCAACTCCCCCCCCCCAGGACCACCTCTCACGGGCTTTAGGCGGGTGACCCGACTTCTTCCTATTTTTACGCCTAAACCCGACCACCTTGCACCTAAACCCAGGGTCCTAATCACCCTCCTGTGATCCGGGAACCTCGCCCGACATAGATCCTAGGGATCCGTGCTTCATAGAGCCGGACCCGAGCCATCTTTCCCGGACCTGCACCCATACATAAGCCGAGCTCCGCCACCCTATTGCTCATCTTTGGCTTGTCATTCCTCCTTCCAGTGACCTCCACCTTCAGCGCGAGAGTGACAACTTGCTCCGGAAGTGTAGCAGCGAGGCAGAGGGTGCTCGAACCACTGATCCGGCGGTTTGCTCTGCCGTGCTCCGCCCAGAGCAGGAGCCAGAGCCTCGGACGACGACGGTCCTCGAGGCAAGGACCCAGAGCTGCCCAAGCTCGTCCCCAGTCGAACCATCCACCCAGGTAGCTTAGATTTCTTCTCTAGTTCTTTAATTTCCGATTAGCCCCAAATCGCACCATCACCGACTTTCCCCGATTCCGACCATATCACCCTTCCGTTCGATCATCGGAATCCTCCATCGCCTCCGCCTTCCTCCAGCGCACGTTCTGCATCCCTTCATTCAACCCAGCTCGCACAGGAGCTGGGGTTTCGAGCTCCTCCATCCACCCCCTCGCCGGAGCTCGACCACTTCGCCTCCCCGATCACTTTCACCACGCCTAACGGGGTCGAGGCAGTTTGCCCTCGACCCGCGAGCTTGCTGGTGCACTTTGCAGGTTCATCCCAGCCCATCTGAGGGCTTGGACCATTGGGTCTAGCAGCTCCGCCTCCGTCGACCTCGCCGGAGCTCCCCAGGGCTCTATTGAGTCATCTGAGGCCTCCAGTAGATGCGGAGGGCCCGCAGCTCCCTTCTCCGATCTTCAGCGAGCTTCCAGGAGGAGACCAGCGCCGTCACGATCCCGGCAAAGTTCACCGGAGCCCAGTTCGTCCACCATCCTTCTCCGCCGTCCGATCAGCCCCAGAGCTCCAGTTCAGATCTCGACCATCCATTCCAGGAGCAGCAGCTACCGCACGATCTTCAGGAGGGCTGATCCACACCGTCCGATGGTCGAGGCTTAGCCGCGACGCATCTCCACCGTCAGATCTAGCACGTGGTGACGCCTGGACCACTCGATCCGCCCGAGGGATAGCAGCTTTGGGGCGCCACCCATTTCCAGCCGTCCATCTACCCACATGGCGCCCATCCGTCGGTCGACTTAATAAAGGGTAATTTACCCTTAGGCCCTTCTCTTTATTTTATTTAGCATTTAGTCCTGTAAATACGTTAGATAGTTGTTTTATTTTTGGTACATTTGCACCTGGGACCCTGAGATTTGTTTTATTCGCATATTTGCCCCTGTGTATGGTGTAGCACGTGCATCGACACGTGCTCTTTTGGGTTATTTGCTTGCTTAGCCCTATAGCTCTGGACTGTTATGAAATGAAGAAATATTTTTAGATATTTGCATTGATACCCCTGTACGTGGTTTATTTGAGCATGTGCTTTTTATTTGTGGGTAAATTACATTAAGTTCCCTGGGCTTTTAATACTTGTTATTATTTAGCCCAGGAACTTTGTTTCCTTGCAAATAGGTCCCTGTGTGCCCCAGGCACGCGCTGCGTGCGTGATTCCTTGGGTATTTTGCACCGGACGCCCCAGGGCTTTGGGTATTTGCACTCAGGTCCCTGTGCACAGTATCTAAGTTTTATTTTTGAATAAAATATCAAATCTACTCCAAATTCCATGAAAATTGGACACATGGCTCCTGCCATAGTGTAAATTTTTCTAGAATTTTTGGAGACATTTTTGCTTTTATTTGATATTTTAAAAAATCAAAAACATCCTTTTTCGTTACTGTCTACATTAAAAATTCACAAAAAAATATTAAACTTATCTAAAAATTACAAAAAAATTAGCTACTTGCTTGTGTTGTGCTTGATTTTCTGGCCAATTTTGGCCATTTTTCATTATATAAAACTCATAAAATTTAAAAACACCTAAAAACTCATAAAAATTCTAATAAATAATCTAAAAATCCAAAAATCATAAATCCAGTGCCCAAATTTTCCTTGAACTTTCTAGTTTATAGGAAAATTACCTCCAGTAGCTAAATAGGCCCTTTTGCATTTTAAATTGGCCTTTTTCTCCTGACTGGACAATGTCTCTAGTTTCTTACCTTGTTTGATTTTTAGAAAATTAAATAAAAATCCCAAAAATTCACTAAAAATACTAAACATTATAAAACACATAAAAACATTTTTATTTGAATTTTTGCTTGATTTTTGATGCATTAAATAAATTGTTGAATTGCCTTGTTTTCTTGTTTTCTTTATTTTCTTAATTAATTAAAAATCTAAAAAAATTATAAAGACTAAAATCCACCAAAAATACCCTTTTCTTTCCTTTTATTTTATTTTTGACTACTTCGTAGGCCGCGAGGCCATCACGTGCTCCATGAGTCCGACCCTGGTCGCTATACCAGGCTAATCCAATAGCCAGGACCGCTATTCGATTTTGAGCTGATTTTCTTTGATTTTGGTGGTCTGAACTTTATTTTTTTATTTGAGCCGAGGTTCTCGTCAATCCGGGTCGCAACGACCCGAGTGATATTTTGACCTGATCTGGATTGATTGAATTTTGGCATATCAGTACTCTAATGTAATCTTAATTAATTGTAGAGCCATGACACTTCCATCCGAGGAATGATGAAATAGATATGGATTTTAGTGACCCCACTCAATAGACTAGTTATCCAATCTTGGTCCAAATGTTGGACATAGATTTGAATATGATTCGAATTCATTGAGAAGATTGGATATTCTGTCTAACTTGATCAGACATCTCTGAAAGGTTTTTTAGATATGGATATAAGATTAGATCTCAATATCTAAGTCACTATACATGGAATATACAGTCGTCATGTCCTTATCTTCAAGTATATGGGGAGAATGCACATTATTTTTGAAAGAATTCAAGAAGTGTTCCATTAGAGACAATATCAGAGCATTGTAAAATGAAGAGAAATAATGACAATTAAATCGGATTTAATTATCATAAGTAATGCGGGTATGATTCACATTATTTAGACATGTGTAGAGAGACATCTGGGGAAATCGAATTGGATTTAATTACCATACATGAGATTAATGTGGATAGCACTATCCATAATAATTATTGATAAAGTAGATATGATCCACAATATCATAGAGAGAATTAATTGTGAATGGGATTCACAATTTAAGTGTTAAAGTGAATTGGATTAACATTGAATAAATTAAATATAAATGTGATTTACATTAAGTTTTGGTTGAATGAATATTATTCACAAATATCAAGAAATGAGATTTTTCAAAACACGAATTATATAGTTCAAAACACATATTAGATAATTAAAAAATGATAAATAGAAAATGACAGAAAGTAAAGACAAGTGAAATAAATGCAAACAAAGAAAAAAATAAAATACAAATAGATATGACAAAAACTCTACTCAAAACATTGTCCCCAGCAACTGCATCATTTCATGAATGGGAGGATTTGGTCTGGCAACTTAACAAGCTAAGTTACTAATTGTTGTGTTGACCAATCTTTAATTCAATCAACAACTAACCTTGATTATATGTTGAATCAATAAAAATCAATGTGAGTTAAAATTTATTATATTTGTTAAAATTTATTATCTTTTTTTAACTCTATAATGTATGCGTATAGAATAAGTATGTAGAGTGTCGAACTATAGAGACAACTGGGAGCATAGCACAAAATTATTATTAATTGCTTTATAATATTTTTTGTTTATGTTTTCTATTTTTATGTCTTTTCTTTTTGTAATTTTTGCAGGAATTTAATTTTTATGGATTTTTTTAAATTATATATATTTTTTTATTTTTGTAAATTTTCAATATTTAATTTTGAAGAATTTTATATAATAATAGAGTTAATATAAATACACTATATAGATAAAATACGGAAAAGAGATGTTCTTGAATTTTCAACTAAGATAAATAAGGACAATTACATGGATAGGAATACTTTTTGGTTTTATATAACTTTCTCTATTTTTGGTGATTTTTGGAGGA
The DNA here is from genome assembly GCA_037367405.1 of Ottelia alismoides. Taxonomy (NCBI): domain Eukaryota; kingdom Viridiplantae; phylum Streptophyta; class Magnoliopsida; order Alismatales; family Hydrocharitaceae; genus Ottelia; species Ottelia alismoides. The sequence goes on from JAZKJV010003488.1 coordinate 211,493, forward strand.
ATTTTTATACTTTTTACAAATTTTTAATATAGGAATTAGCCAAAAATTTAAAAATAGAAAGCACTATATTTGGATTTTTCTAAAGTTTTTGCAAATTTTAATACGGCTTTTAGGATTTTGTAATTTTTAAGAGTATTGTTTCATATTTTTCAAAAATATTTGGTCAGAAGGTGGAATATAACTAAATAAGCCTACATGAATTTTTGGAATTTTTCAAAATATTATGTACTTTTTATGTATTTTTAAATAATAAATAGGAGAAAATGTAATGTTTTATATTTTTATAAATAGGGAAATAATTTTAAATGCCTTACGAAAAATATATGGGATAAATATGGGTTTCATGCACTTAATATAACTTTCCTAGAATTTTTAGGCACCAAGTGATATTTTTATAATAAAATGAAAGAAATAAAAATAAATAAACTGGTAGAAACCTAAGTGTAATTTCTAGGTAGTTACATAGTATATAATAACACATTCATGAAATCCATGGGCATACATGCAGATTTTACAATTAAATATGCAAAAATATCTGCCTAACGAGGGTATAAATGCAAATAAAATCAAGCGTAGGTCCAAGCATGCAGTTTTACTTAAAATATTACATTGTTTCTACAAAAATTAAGACCAAATATAAATATCAAAACACGGAGGGTGGTCCTTGCAAATAGCACAGGCTCCTCACATGTATGGACATGTAAGGTGACTTGGCAATGGACTAAAGTGCAAATAAAATAACTATGAGGTCTTCAATGCAAAGCCTACAAAACTTTTACAACTACCAATAAGTTCAAATATTAAAATTAAAATACAAAAAGGTGGGGGTTTATGGCGTAAAATACTCAATCCCACGCACGAGCGGATGACCTGGATCACTTCATTTATCCATATGGCGAGTTGAGATGCATCGATGATGGTCACAGATGGAGGGTAGAAATTAGATCTCAATCTTAATTAGACGGTTGCAGATCTCTTAATCGCGTGGTTGTTGCTTCGTCTTGATTCAATGGCAACAAGGGGCTCCAGAAGAACAACCAAAGAACTCATCCTGGATGAACTTCGATCAGCCATAGCTCCTCTCTCCGATGGTCAAACATGATGCTAAGATGCTCGTCCTCAATTGAGGAGGGTCTCGAAATAGTCTAGACCTCAATGATGGAGGCATGGATGTTCAGACATCCTGTGTTGAATGGTTGGGACTCAAACTCACTCCAACGGGAGCCTTGAGGTTCCAGGTCCTACACAAAAGTTCTGGGGTTTGAAGGCCGAGCTCCTCAACCCAGCTACACAAAAGCTCTACGGCTCTGGACAAAAAATGGGGGAATCGTGATGGCAGAGGTCTCTAGTGAGCGACGGAGAAGGGAGACCATTCTCCCTGATCTGAGAAAGATCAGAGGTGATTGATCGATCGAAATGATGGAGAGTATGGTGGGGGAAGTGTGTGGGTGATTGGAAATCAGAACATGGTCGAGAACAAACAAACAGTGGTCAGAGTCTAAAGCTTTGGAGAGATGTTTTTGAGATTTTTAGACCAAACTAGAAAAAATAAAATGAAATTAAAGGCGATTCTATGCTATAAACTACACTAGGAATAAAAAAGACAAGAAATAGATGACTCACTGATAAACCAAGAAAATTCATCGGTCGTGCATTCCACACAAGGAGGGAACGTAGTCGCTGTGGTGACCGACAAAAACGTCGGGTTTAATCAACAATCAACCCACAACAAGAATAAAGCAATGAATATCAAAAATGTGGAGTTAAAATTTACTATAACTCTACATGCAAATGTGTATAGGTGTTAGCATGTGTAGAGATCGAACACTGGGAGCAAACGGGAGAAGAAGGCATAGGAAATGCACAAAAATTCTGTCTTTTACCTCTTGTCCATTTTATTGTTTTGTGGGTTTTTTATTTTATAATTTTTTATTTTATTTTTGGATTTATATTTTTTTATTCGGGTTTTAATTTTTTGATTTTGTATTTTCTTTTATATTTTTATCTTTTTATATTTCTTTTCGATTTAAATATAATGTATGTATGTATGTGTATGTACAAATACAAGATAAGATATATACATATATACTATATAGATAAACATATGTAAAAATAGTCCAATTAAAGTAAAAAATATATTTTTGTGATTTTTGTATTTTTTTATTTTTTGTTATTTTTCTAGAATTTTTGCTAATTTTTATGCATTTTTAAAGTAAAAATAACCCAAATATGGGATTAATAAATAGACTGAAATTGATTTGGGTTTTAAAAATAGTAACTAAGTCCCAAAATTACCCAAATTAATTTTAATAGATAAATAATAATATATAGGAAATTATAAAATAGAAAAACATTTTTTGGTATTTTTATAGAATTTTTATATTTTTTGTTGGATTTTGGAGCTTTCTGATTTTTTAACTTTCTTTTTCTTATTTTTAGGGATTTTTATTTTCTAGACTCAATAAATATCAAAATATACCATATGTGATTTTTTGGAATTTTTCAAAAGGTTTTTATATTTTTTGGTATTTTATAAATTTGACAGGGATTATTTAGGCTCCTTTTTATTTTAATAAATAGATTAAATGTAAAAAATGCAAAGTGAATGTGTGGCATGTAAGTACAATGCATGAAGCATCTAATCCTACTTTTGGGGATTTTTAGGAATAAGTTAACTATTTTTAATAAATAGATAAAAGCTAAAAAAATACATATCCTAGTAGGGGCATAACTATAAATAAAATAAAGTCGTGGGTACAGATGCAATTACCCAACGTAATAAAATATTTAATTATTTTTTAAAGACTAATTTACAATATACAGAAATGACAGGGTTTACTTTACAAAATTTCAACTGTCACGTGGGGACTGCACGTGACGCTGGTAGGGACCAAAGTGCAAAACCATAAAACTCAGGGACTTTAATGCAAAATACCCTATTTATTTACAACATAAACTTTTATTTACAGAACTAATTATTAAATACAAAAAAATAGTGGTTAGATATGCAATTTACCCCTAATAAGGCGCTAGCAGACGGCTGAGATACTTTCACTAATACACGTGTTGTCCTCTCTGCGCCCGATGACAGTTCCTTGATCGACGCTCGGGATTAGATCGCCTCAGGCGATCGGACGGTGATGGTGTTGCATCATCCAATGACTCTGCTGCAATCTGGGGCTCCTCCTTGGTCGGACGGCACTGGGCAGGTCAGGAAGAACTGGGAAGAAGGTTGCCTGGGGTGACCTTCAGTCGATCAGTGTGTGCTCCTCTGGCCTTCTCCGATGCCACCGAATATCTTCGAGCATTCCTTGGAGTCTCCCGCATCATCTGATGGTCTCCACGAGGTATCTGGAGCTCCGGCGAGCTCAGTCGAGGTCAAGGAAAAATACGAGCTCCAGGTGCTTGTTCTTCGCAAACATCGACTCCCTTTGGAGTCCTTTGGTCCTCCAACCCTGCAAGAATGTTAAGCGCGAGACAAAGAAGGTGTGGGGGCCTTATTTGGTCGGAAGGGGTGGAAAATGAGAGCGGCGGAGGTCTTCGGTGAGGATGGTGGAGTTGGAGACATGATCTTCATATCCGAGGGGGATCTGAGTGTATGGAGGTGCCTGGGGTGTGGGGAAAATGATAGGGAACGAAATGATGGTGGTAGGCAGGTCAGAGACAGAGCGATACACATTGAAATCGTTCGACGGAACGGAGCTCTAGCGAACTATGAATCGGCTATTCTACGCTAATTACCTAGGTTAAAAGTTAAACTAAATACGTAATCAAAATGCTGATAACAAAATCTATCTAAAATAGTGAAAAGCATAGTCGTACCTAGTTGTGATGCCAGGGACACGACCATGCCAGGGCGGCAGCCTTGGGCGCACCCCCTCCTCCTCGAGCTACCATCCATCTCAGGGGAGCTCCATCTGTCACCTGGATGCACTCTAGGCCGAAATGGCGGGGCTCTAGGACTTTGAAATTGATCGAATTTGAGAAAGGTGGAGGAGGTTCTTATTTATGTACAATAGCGGGCACCCTTATTGACCAGACGATAGCACGGAATTGATTGTATTTACAAGGGATCTAGGATCTCAGCGTGAATCTCAGATGAATGATGATGATTTTTCATGAAGCATGCGAAATCGATGGATGGATGAGTCAACCAGGAAAAATGCAAGAAAATATGGGAAAGGATGGTTCTGATGGGCCAGGTCTGCGGACGGGACAGTTGACTAGAGGTCAACGATCCACGTCTTGCCATTGGTCCATGTAGATCCGCTACAGGACAAAATATTAACTTTATTCAAAAAATTAATTAAAAATAATAAATGATTTTATTATTTTTAGAGTATAAAATAAAAAATGTTTATTATTTTATGTAGTATTTTATTATGATTTTTATTTTTTGGTTTTATTTATTAGTAGTTAGTTTTTATTAGTGTATTTATAGGTATAATCATCTATGTTTTGTGTATTTTTATTTTTATTTTGTATATTTTATTTATTATTTTATTCTTTTATTTATAAATTTATAACATATTTTTATGAGTATAAACATATTTTTATTTTATTTTTAGGATGTTATTTGTACACTTATTAAATAGGTAAGTATATAAAGGTCTATTTACATGTATTTTACCTATGTTTTATAAACATCTTTTTATTTCAATGGATTTTAATGAGTTTTATTTTGGTTTTGTATTTGTAATAGAATTTATATAATATATCAAAGAATAAGGAATTAAAGAATATGTTTCCCCTTTTATTTATATACATGTGTAACATAGGTATTTCATCTATGTTGTCACATAGATTCATTTTATTTGCCCTTTTCTTTTTGGTTTTATTTTAATTTTAATATGAACATATGTTATGAATAATATTTGCAAAATTATAAAAATAAGAATTTGTAGAAATAATAACAATGAATAAATTGAATATTTTAATCGGTAGAATGTACATTGAGGGCTCAAAACCTAACTTTCACACAATAACTCCAAAAAATATAAAACCACCACCATTAAATAGCTCATGAAAAATTATATACAATTAGAGTAGCTTTGATATGTTTTGTTTTTTTATTTACAAGATATGGGTCTGTGAAGTTTGGTTTTTGGTTTTTTATTTCGTATATAAAACAAACATTGTATATTATTTTTGTACAAACTCAATTTTGTAATTTTATTTATGTTATTATCTACAACTTTTATGTTCAAAGTTTCTTTATTTGATGAATAAATAAGAGAGTATAAATTAGGTGTCAAAATGAATAAAAGAATGAATAAATAAATGTGAATTTTATTTTGTATTTGTCTTTTATCTCCCCTACTTTATTCCTTGTCGACCAAATCAATTCTTGACTTGGTCTCGGGGTTAAGGATCATAAAATATCTTCAATATTTTATTCCTTTTACTTTTCTTCTCTTTATTCTATAATTTTGGCATTAAAAACCTTATTTTATATACAAATAATACAATAAATAATGAATGCTATTATGCATAAATTGAGGCTATTTACATGCATTTGTTAGGATTTTTAAGGCCAAAATAATAGAATAAAGGTGATGAAATGGAGATTCATCACCCCCCCATACTTGCCTTTGCTAGTCCCTAGCAAACACTTATGCAATAAGTATAAAAAGAATAAAGAAGAAAAGAAAAAGAAATAATAAAGAATAAACAATAAATGGAATTGATTTCTGTAATTAAACTTGTCACCATAAAATCAAAGTTTGGAGTTCAGGTTAGACCTTGATGTGAAAATGTGTGTGGAACCTGGTCGAGAACCAAATTTGAAACACAACAGCCTTCGAGAGTCACAAAACTCGGTTCAAATCACCTCGATAGCCAGGTCAGAACTAGCCTACATCATACGCAAACCCATTATGACTACGAAGCTGACTTGTACGGTGTAAGTGATAGTGGCTCTCCCCAACTGAAATGACAAAGGAACTGACTTCTCCAGAATGACAACCCAATGATTCTCCAGTCTAGCAGTCTGTATTCAAGGAGTGGGGTATTCCCTTCTAAGTTCAAGTGGCATCCAACTCGAGAGGAGGAGGTAAAGAAGAGAATGGATGGTAGCCAATATAGCTACCTATCCTGGGATGCCTGACCAGTGTAGTCAAGTCATCCAGCTGTAGGCTCACATGGTATAACTTTGATGCTCAAGCTTGCTTATTTTGTGTACAACATATATACATACTCTGGCGGGTATTTTATTTTTTATTTACAAGCCTGTCCACTTTTTTGGAGTTTATTTTCAACATACTATTTACAAAAGCATTAACATAAGGAATTTTTCCTCTGAGCCAGAAGACTATCCCTCTTTTGAAGCTTTATAGCAACCCACACTCTCCTGTCATTTGACTTCATTAAAACTGGAGCAGGTTGGGGTGCACTTCCCTCCCTAGACGAGGACGAATGTTTCCACCCATGTGCGTCTCAAACCGGCAAATCCAACCCCCTCACCACTCCAACTGAGTTGAGCCAAGTGAAAGGTGCAAGTGTCCAAGTTAGGTCACGGTCGACAAGAGTCATGCGTGTGTCTCGAAAAGTTCTAGTTAGTCAGTTGAGGTGACCTGAACCCAGCCCTGGGTCTCAAAGAATTAAGTCTGAATAGACCTGAAGTGCCTTAAACCTAGTTCCCATAAGGTTCCAGTGCGGTTAGGTGCAATAAGGTCCAACCAAGCTCCAATCTTCAACTTTATTGGACTAGTTCAATCATCAAGCTCAATCAAATAATAATATGCAAATGATATGCACAATTCAGAAAAATGATGCACTTTTTCCAAAGAATTTTGAAAAAAAAAGGAATTTTTCTACAAAAAGAATTTTGGAAAATAAAAAAGAATTTTGGCACACAAAGTATAAAATATTTACAGCTATTAACACAGACGTGCTTTTTTATTTTACAAGAGTTAAGAATTTAAAGAATTTACAGGTTTACACAAATTAGGTATATTTATACAATTGATAAAGAATTTTATTTTGATTTATATACGCATTTTATTCCTATTTTAATGATATATCCATTCCTCAAATTTATTTGAAAACAATTTTCAAAACTATAGTACAAAATTATTTTTACAAATATTTAGAAACATTTGAAAGCCATTTTGCAAAGATTTTTACATAGTATATATACAATTTTCAAAATATTTTTACAAACATTTTCAAATTATTTGCAAATAGGTTTTCAAATCCTTTATTGCACACAAAGAGAAGAATTTTTGCAATTCAAAAATATTTTTACAAAGGTTGAAAACACTTAAAAAGTTTTCCAAAAGGTTCACACCATTTTTCAAATTATTTTGCAAAAATATTTTTAACTTTATTTATTAATCAATAAATACAAAAACAATTTGAGGAATGACTGTTGTTATTAAATGATTTAAATGAAATATATATATATGTATATATAGTATATTTAGCCATGTTTATTATTAATTATACAAAAGTACGAGTTATGGCTAAAGTATATACGGAGTATTTATGGCCCTCGTATACTTAGCATGAGTTATGTCCTCATAGATTGAAAAGAGAAAGATAAGACATAACTCATACTGAGTATAAAAAAACCTATACTGCAACGACTAAAGAATAAGAAATGAAAGAATGAGGTGATAAATGAATAGAAGGTGACCGTTCCCCCTATATTTAGGATCAAGTAGTCCTGAGTATAGCAGACTGTACATAACGTAGGGAGGGTCAAGGGTGGGAATAAACATAAAAATAAAGATAAACATACCACAGCTCGGGTTGTCCCCCCTATACTTAGGGTGAGATATCCTTAAGTATAGAAGAAATCGAAAAGAGAGGCGACGGTGGAGGGGATTAAAGAAAGAAATAATCAAGGCTGCACACCCCCCTATACTTAGGAAAAAGTACGTCCCAAGTACAGAAACTGACACAAAGGAGTGACACCTTTTCTGTAGAAAAAGAAGAGTAAAAAGAAAAAGAAGAAAAGCAGAAAAGAAGAAAATAGATATACATATAGATGAAAAAGACCGTGCAGAATGTACGCATCACTCCCCCTATATTTAGGGTAAAATATCCCTAAGTATAAGAAACGACAGGAGTGACGAAACGGAACGGAGAAATAACAATGTGGTGTGTACCCCCCCTATACTTAGGACAAGGTGTGTCCTAAGTATAGTAACAAAGATATGGCGAAAGATCTGGGGCACACGAAACATAGGGAAGAAAGAATGAATGTAAGACGAAACACATATATAGAACAAGTAAAGACTGATGAGGTCCAGGACGGTATTTGGTAAGCGAGTACCGTGCTTTCGTCATCATCTCCCTATGAGAACGAAGACGCATTCAGACAGTGAAAAGACATCTGGATATGCAATCAAGTGGGTGTCAGGTACCGAGGACAAGAGACCGAAAACTAAGTCAAGGACCGGTAGTGAAAGCAGAATATCGGCTCATAAGGAAGGAATGTGAGTGAGCGGAGTCGATACCATAAGACATGGAGGAAGAGAGAACAGAACAGACTCCTCCAAGTCAATCATGGTCTCAGAAAGGAATATAAAAGTGAAGAACATGAGACTGTGTGATGTCCGGTGGTCATAGAGTCAGAAAGTAACAGGAATACACCGAACAACACAAGATATGGCTCAACCCTACGAGGGTCCTCAAGGTGAGCATGATCATAGAGTAATCAAAAGACTCGGTTCCGTGCTCCAACAGAGAGGAGACAAAACCACGGAGGAGACTGAGTACCAAAATCTGCAGACTCGACTTTGTGCCCCTCCAGAAAGAAAGCACTATAAGTGAAGACGAGTACCTACATTATGATGTACCCTCCTGCAGATAACCCTCGAGGAGTAGTACATGCTAGACAATGAATAATCAGAATAGAGGCCCACTCATGTGAGGGCCGTCAAGGTGAGTGGGCTCAAAGGACCCTGATCCATTAGATGGATCAATAGAAGCGGTCTCAGTAGGCGACAGATCGGCTACCAGCAGAAGAGACCGACAAATCAAGGAAATGTGGCAGTGTCCCACAGACAACCCTCAAAGAGCGTACCACCAACTAAGCATCAAATAAGTAGAATAGGATGATAATCCTTGTGAGGATCGTCAAGGAGAGCGAACTCGAAGGAGCCCAGTAAGGTAGGTCCACAGGATCAGACAAATCAGATATGATCAAGGCAGTGGGGACCGGGGAATATATCAGACAACTCGATTCTGTGCTCCCATGGATAGGAGACACAATCAGCAGGGGTAACCGAGCATAAAGAAATTGTTGCATTTTCCCGTAAATAGTCCTCAGAGAACAATGTAAACTAATCATGGAATAGCATATCATATCCCATCCTTGCGAGGGTCGTCAAGGAGAGAGGACTCAAAGGAGTCAATCAGAAAGGTCTCGGTAGATGACAAATTGTCTACCAGCAGAAGAGATCGTAGATCTAGCAAGATGTCATAGTCTCTCGCAGATAACCCTCGGAGAGTACTATGAACTAGGCAGGAATAATAAGAAAAAGTGAAGCTCATCCTTGCGAGGACCGTCAAGGAGAGAAGACTCATAGGAGTCGGGGACATTGGCCTTGTGCACCTACAGATCAGGCGCACAATCAGAAAGGAGGCCGAACAGTCAAATCGGACGACTCGGTTCCATGCTCCAACAAATATCCAGCATCAACAGTGAGGGAACCGAGCATAGAGAATGTGTCGCATCCTCCCGCGGATAGTCCTCAGGGAGTAATGCGAACTAGGTCAATCAAGTCTTGGGATTACCGGCATCAAATCTCATGTCCTCAAAAGCAATCAATCAATCAATAATTAGGTAGGCATAAGATCATCGAGGGATGAATAATCATATCAATCACAGTACATCCCTCAGGTCAATCCAATCTAGCTGAGATGGCACAAAAGATAATCAGGAATCCTCAAAGTGCCACAGGTGGATAATAGAAGCAAGAGATCGGGGATGGGTCAATCAAGAAGATGAGAGACATCATGTGGGTTCCGTACACCTTTGCCGGGAAGTCCAAATCAGAAAATCAATCAATCTATCCTTAAAATCAAGATGGGCGGAACCTCAAAAAGGATAAATCAATAAAAGCACATGGAATCTTCATCAAATCATCAGAATTCACCACATCCTCAATCCAGTGTGCGACATCAAAAATCCTCAAATAGGAATCGCACCTAAAGGTCGTGTATCATAAAAGAAATCCTCAATAAGCTCCAAGCACAAATCTCAACTCAGATCCACCAAAATGAAGGTATCAATCTCAGCATCCTCAAAACATGACCGACTTACTCCAATAATCAATGTAAATAAAAAATCCTCGATGCGGGTGATACCTACCAACACAACAATCCCTGTAGTAGAAGAGATGATACGGGGGACACGAGGAGGGTGGGCAAGAAGTGAAACCAAAAGGTCCGGTGAAGATAATTGAGCTCAAGAGCCAATATCACGACTCAATGCAAATGAGGAGACATATGTATAAGAGAGATAGAGAGAGACTCAAAGATGGAAAAAATGGATGACTCACATGGATGGGACCGACAACTCAAGGAGATATGCAAAATGGACTCCAAGTAACAATCAATACACAAAGTAAACCCTTGATACACCTACTCAACGCGGTGAAGACCGCGATGTAGTCTTTTTATCTTGTTGATTTTAGAGTTAGGTGATCATCACAAAGTTGTACACACCGGAGTTAGGCTTTGGGATTGGGGCACTAATCCTTAGCGTGTACGTAGAAATAAAATGCTCAGACAAGGAGGGGGTTGCTCTCCCCAAGACAAGGGATCCATTACATTTTATTTTAGAAATCAAGTATAGTTAGCAGTTCTGATTTTATTTCGGTTATCACTTTTTTTGGTTATTTTTCAATGCACGTGCCAATCGGGTTTTCCAATTCCATTGATCATCCTAGGTGAGCAAAATCAGATGGAGAAGGTCGGAAAAGCCATGCAAGTCAGAAATCAATGATGCATGCAAAGTCAGAAGACTTACAGTGCTTCCCAACTCTCTCCATGCGGGATGCAAGACAAAATTGAAAGCCTATGCTATATGCAAATGCAAACCGATGAAATCCCCCTAGGCAAGAAATTGTTATTATCGTGAAGCACATTTTTCCAAAATTTGACTAAGTCCAAAACAAGTATATAGGTAGAGGCAAATATATTATGGGCTTTGGACCTAAGTCTATCGGCAAGAAATCCTAAACTAGGGCTCATTCACACAAAATAAAGAAAAAATAAAAAGCGAAAAATGTCAAAATCGTCGAGGCCCCAAGGGAACAATCCCTCGGGCACTAGACCTCGGGAAGTAAGAGTGTCTGAGAGTCATGTATTATTACAATTATAAAGTCACTCTTTCATATGAATTTACATATTTTTTAAGAAAAATGCATAATCTGAAACTCGAGACTGCCTCAAAAATTCCTCCAAGTCTTAAGTTGCTGCTCTCTCATGCTGGCCCAGTCAGAATGTCGGCTCCACATTGCTTGGGTGCATTGGTTCTCTTAGGAGATCCTCCGTCGCGACGTGGTCCCTCGCAACAAATTCAAACAAGAAAGAATTTCAGACAATTCACAATAATAATAGATAATAGAGATAAAATAAATAAATAATGCAAGAGATAAATAAATGAATGAATCAAGAGATAATAGACAGAAATCAAATACGCTCCAACACGACGTTGCGTCCCTAACAACGGCGCCATTTGATAAACCAAGAAAATTCATCAACGTGCATTCCACACAAGGTAGGAACGCAGTCGCTGTGGTGACCGACGAAAACCTCGGGTTTAATCAACAATTAACCCACAACATTGATTTTTTTTAATTTTCTTTTTCTTTTTTTTAGGGGTTTTTGTTTTCTAGACTCAATAAATATCAAAATATACCATATATAATTTTTTGGAAGTTTTCAAAAGGTTTTTATATTTTTTAGGTATTTTATAAATTAGACAGGGATTATTTAGGCTCCTTTTTAATTTTAATAAATAGATTAAATGCAAAAAATGCAAAGTGGATACGTGGCGTTTAAGTACAATGCATGGAGCATCTAATCCTAATTTTAGGGATTTTTAGGAGCAAGTTAGGTATTTTTAATAAATAGATAAAAGCTACAAAATACATGTCCTGGTAGGGGCATAACTACAAAGAAAATAAAGTCTAGGGGTACATATGCAATTTTCCTAACATAATAAAATATTTATTTAAATGTTAAAGACTAATTTACAATATACAGAAATGCCGGGATTTACTTTGCAAAATTTCCACCCTTACGTGGGGACTGCACGTGACGTTGGTAGGAACTAAAGTGCAAATACATAAACTCAAGGGCTTAAATGCAAAATGCCCTATTTTTTTACAACGTGAACTTTTACTTATAGAACTAATTACTAAATACAAAAAAGTAGGGGCTAGATATGCAATTTATCCCTAATAAGGCACTGGCAGACGGCTGAGATCCTTTCACTAATACACATGTCATCCTCTCCACGCCCAATGACGGTTTGTGGATCGACGCTCGAGATTAGATCGCCTCGGGCGATTGGACGATGATGGTGTTGCATCATCCAACGACTCTGTTGCAATCTGGGGCTCCTCCTTGATAGGACGGCGTTGGGCAGGTCAGGAAGAACTAGAAAGAAGGTCACCATAGGCGACCTTTGATCGATCAGCGTGTGCTCCTCCGACCTTCTCCGATGCCGCCGAATATCTCCAGGAGTTCCTGGGAGTCTCCCGCATCAGCTGATGGTCTCCACGAGGCATCTGGAGCTCCGACGAGCTCAGGCGAGGTCAAGGAAAAATACGAGCTCCAGGTGCATGTTCTTCACAAACATCGACTCCCTTTGGAGTCCTTTGGTCCTCCAACACTGCAAGAATGTTAAGCACGAGACAAAGAAGGGGCGGGGGCCTTATTTGGTCGAAAGGGTGTAAAATGAGCGTGGCGGAGGTCTTCGGCGAGGATGGTGGAGTTGGAGACATGATATTCAGATCCGAGGGGGGTCTGAGTGTATGGAGGTGCCTGGGGTGTGGGGAAAATGATAGAGAACGAAATGATGGTGGTAGGCGGGTCTGAGACAGAGCGATACACAGTGAAATCATTCGTCGGAGTGGAGCTCCGACGAACTACGAATCGGCTATTCTACGCTAATTACCTAGGTTAAAACTTAAACTAAATGCATAATCAAAATGCTGATAATAAAATCTATCTAAAATAGTGAAAAGTGTAGCTCGTACCTAGTTGTGATGTCAGGGAGCAGGACCACGCTGGAGCAGCGGCCTTGGGCGCACCCCCTCCTCCTCGAGCTACCATCCATCTCAGGTGACCTCCATCTGTCACCTGGATGCACTCTAAGCCGAAATGGTGGGGCTCTAGGACTTGGAAAGTGACCAAATTTGAGAAAGGAGGAGGAGGTTCTTATTTATGTACAATAGTGGGCACCCTTATTGACCAGGCAATAGCACGGAATCGATCTTATTTACAAGGGATCCAGGATCTCTGCGTGAATCTCGGATGAACGATGATGATTTTTCATGAAGCACGCGAAATCTATGGATGGACGAGTCAGCTAGGAAAATTGCAAGAAAATGCAGGAAAGGATGGTTCTGATGGGCTAGGTCTGAAGACGAGATAATTGACCAGAGGTCAACGGACCACGGCAGGCCATTAGTCCATGTAGATCCCCTACAAGACAAAATAACAACTTTATTCAAAAATAATTAATTAAAAATAATAAATGATTTTATTATTTTAAGAATATAAATAAAAAATGTTTATTATTTTATGTAGTATTTTATTATGATTTTATTTATATTTTTGGTTTTATTTATTAGTAGTTAGTTTTTATTAGTGTATTTATAGGTATAATCATCTATGTTTTGTGTAGTTTTGTTTTTATTTTGTATATTTTATTTTATTATTTTATTTTTTTTATTTTTTATATTTATAATTTATTTTTATGAATATAAACATATTTTTATTTTATTTTTAGGACGTTATTTGTACACTTAATAAATAGGTAAGTATATTATATAGGTCTATTTACAGGTATTTTACCTATGTTTCATAAACATCTTTTTATTTTAATGGATTTTAATAAGTTTTATTTTGGTTTTATATTTTTAATAGAATTTATATAATATTTACAATATTAAGAGAATATCAAAGAATAAAGAATTAAAGAATATGTTCCTCTTTTATTTATATACATGTATAATATAGTAGAATAAAGAATTAAAGAATATGTTCCTCTTTTATTTATATACATGTATAATATAGTTATTTCATCTATGTTTTCACATAGATTTATTTTATTTGCCCTTTTCTTTTTGGTTTTATTTTAATTTTAATATGAACGAATGTTATTAATAATATTTGTACATTTATAAAAACAAGAATTTGTAGAAATAATAAACAATGAATAAATTGAATATTTTGATCGATAGAATGTACAATGAGTGCTCAAAACCTAACTTTCAGACAGTAACTACAAAAAAATAAAACCACTACCATTAAATAGCTTGTGAAAAGTTATATACAATTAGAGGTGATTTTGATATGTTTTGAGTTTTTATTTGAAAGATATGGGTCTGTGAAGTTTGGTTTCTAACTTTTTATTGTGTATAAAATGAACATTGTATAATATTTATGTACAAATTCAATTTTGTATTTTTATTTACATTATTATCTACAACTTCTATGTTCAAAGTTTGTTTATTTCATGAATAAATAAGGGAATATAAAATAGGTGTCAAAATGAATAAAAGAATGAATAAATAAATGTAATTTTTATTTTGTATTTGGCCCTTATCTCCCCCTACTTTATTCCTTGTCGACCAATTCAAATCTTGACTTAGTCTCGGAGTTTAAGGTTATAAAATATCTTCAATATTTTATTCCTTTTTTTCTTCTCTTTATTATATAATTTTAGCATTAAAAGCCTTATTTTATATATAAAAAATATAATAAACAATGAATGCTATTATGCATAAATTGAGGCTATTTACATGCATTAGCTAGCGTTTTTAAGGCAAAAATAATAGAATAAAGGTGATGAAATGGAGATTCATCATCACCAGACCTATGGAGTCGAGGACTAGAACGACCTGGAGAAGATCTCCAACGATGGTGAATCGACTCCTCCTCCTCCTCCTCACCTCAAATCAACGGAGGAATACCTCCTGTCACAATGATTCACCCGCAAGAATAGATCCAAGGGGTTACAGAGGGCTAGAACGGATTGATATTCCAAATTGGCAGAAGAGAAGTTATATACATGTGTGATTAGAAGGGCTTCTTCACCTAGGGTTTGCGAGAAGATCGATGGTTGACCACTCTTAATCTTTAATGCATGTTCAAGTGCTGACATGTGAAATTTTTTTAAGGAATCGATCTGGGAAGATGCCTGAGTCAGGCAAAAAAATTTGGCAAAGAAGGGGAAAGCACCTACGATGGACCAATCCAAAGAGGGGGCAGGGCAGTTGACCTGGGTCAACTGTCATCACCTCTACATTGGTCCACGTAGGATACTAGGAGACAAAATAAAGCAAAATAGCAAGAAATAGAAAATAAAATAAAAAAATGATTTTATTAAATAATTCTTAAAACATGAAAGTTGTTTCTTATTTTATTTACTATTTTTAGATGATTTTTATTTATTTATATCTACTTATTATTATGTGTTTATTTTTACATGTATAAATAAAGGTATATATAGCTATGTTTTATGTATTTTATTTTTATTTTGTATTTTTATATTAATTATCATATTTACATATTTTATTTCTTTATAGCATAATTTATTATGTATTTACGTATTTATTATTTTTTATTACTTTGTTTATATGTGTAAATAATTACATATATACATTATGTTGGTATAATGTATCTATGTATTATACTTTATTATTTATTTTGAATGTATTTAGATGTTTCAGTTATGCTTATATTTTAAATATGTTTTGTATAATATATACAATTATTGAAAATTATAAAAAGAGTAAAAGTATAAAGAATAAAAAACATAATATATAGATGCCCTTGTATAATAGTACCCCAGAAAATTGACTTTTGTATCTTAACTCCATTTTTCATTAGATAGATAATTTAATTTGAGATACAATGAAAGTGAGTTTGATGAATTTTGAGTTCATATGGAGAAGATGTTGACAAATTAAGTTTTGTTTGTGACTTTTTCATCTGTGTGTATGACGTGTCCGAATACACGCTTGTTAAGAAGTTGTTTTTATCTTGTTCGTGCCACAAAATTAATGTGTCGTTCGTTGTAGGCGACGATCAGAATCGGTCAAGAAATAACCACAAAAATTATTCAATTTCAATCACGTGGTTTTTATGTTTATTTTACTTGGGCAAGTCCCAAGGTCGATCACAAGGAGGCAAAGGAACAACCTAGAATTATGTCTATCAAGATTCATGCACGGTTTTCGAGGCGGTCTTTATTTGGAATTTTTAATGCAAATAAGGGATGCACGATGCAATTTTAGCCTATTTTAGGGACTAAAATGCAAATTTCGATCAAACGATGTCCGAAAAAATATAAAACTTGGCCACAATGCAAAATATGAAGAAATAAAAGCAATGTAATTTTTTTGGAATTTTTGGACGCACTATGAATTTTTTATGGATTTTTAAATGCAAACAGAATGATTTTCAATATTTAATTATAATAAATATTAAACCTACTTATTTTCAAGAAATAAAAGTATCTAAGATCTATCACGAGGTGATTGATCTCAGAAAAATCCTAAACCTTAAAAATGTAGAGTTTAATACCTATTAATAATTAAATACTAAAATATGCAAAATGATTTTTACAGGGCAAATTATGCATGCAAATGCAAATCTTTTTGGGCACAATGTCAAGCAAACTTAACTCTACACTAAATGGTTTTTGGGGATTTTTAGAGCAATGGTTAATCAAATAAAAATTGAAGAGCATCAAATGGGCAAAATATGCAAATTTCCACAAAAGAATTAATTATTAATTAACCATTAATCATAAAAATATCCACAATAATTCGGACTGTAGAGAATTAAGCAACAAGCATCATGCTATTTTTGTATTAAATAAATAATGCAGTAAAGAGGTTCAAAACTAAAGGGGAAGACAGGGGTACAGAAACAATATAAATAAAATAAGTAAATATAAAATTGCATTGGGGAGGATCTAATTGTAATTACCGAAACAGATGGGGGTGCTTTTGCAAATTTCCCAAGGGATCACGTGCTAGGCACACGACCCTTGGAAGTCTAGACTGAAGTGCAATTAAGCGAAGCTCCGAGGGGCGACTTGCAATTTGCCCACGGGGCACATGCAGGGCACGTGACCCTGGGGCACCTGCAGCTAACGTCCCCCACGCACGCGCCTCGTGTGTGCTGGGGTCTCGGGTTGTGTACCCGGTGATGGCGGCGACAGGGCTGGGCTCCGGTGGCTACTGGAGAAGGGTCGGCGACCTTGGAGGGGGGCCCGCGTGTCGGTGACGTTGGCGGAGAAGAAGGTGTTGCGGAATGGCGGGCATTGCGCGACGATGGTCGTTGGCTCGTCGGATGCAGCAGGTGTTGATGAAGATTGACACGGAGGAGTAGGTGCCTGCCCGTTGACGAAGACGACGCCGATGACGAAGGTTTCGATGCGCGCTGGAGTCGAGTTGTCGGAGGAGCAGCGAGGTGTAGTTCTAGGCGGTTGTCTGCGTTGATGAAGTCGGAGCGGGGGTTGTCGAAGAAGTCGGTGGTGACGTTGTCGATGTGGTTGACGTTGTCGATGATGGTCGGAGCGAGTCGGAGATGGTTGTAGTCAGAGACGAAGATGGAAGTAGCTCCTGGAGGAGCTTCGAGCGGAGATTGAAGTCGTGGGCTCGACGCAGGAGGCGGAGCTGGGCAGTTAGCGGTGGAGGGGCGCTGCTGCAACTGCCACTGGGTATATGGCCGGATCTCGTCGGAGACGTAGGGCTTCGTGGCGCTATCACCGCCCGAAGGGAGGGTTGAGGTGCAGCCGGCGGATGAAGTGGGTTGGGGTCGGCGATGGTGTTTAAATAGGAGAGAGAAGGGTCGTGGCCGGTGCAAGATAAGGGGGGCAGTGGTTGCGGAGGTGGTTGGCGACGCGGGAGGAGCGGAGGTTGCGGGGTCAACGGCGATGCGAGAGAAGCGGTGGCAGTTGCGGAAGGCAGGTGCGGTCCAAGGCGGTGGAGGCGAGGGAGGACGAAGCGCAGCGACCGTTCGATCGGTCGTTGATCGAACGGCCGTGGAGGCGCCACGTGGCGGGGGTAAGCGAAGAGGTGCGGCACGTGCGGAGCACGTGCGTTTATTTATTTTTTTATTTTTTTAATAAAAATGAATATTAAAATGCCCAAAAATGCTGACACGTGGCGGCCCCATGGGCCGCCACGTGTCCACGTGTCTGCTCCAGAAAAATCGAAGAAAAAGATTTTGTAAAATCAAAAAGAAATAGTAAACATCCTTGGATCGAAAAAGTTCCTTCACAAAAAATGCTCGTCTCGACGAGATCTACAACTTTCATGAAGAATCAAAGCCAAAATCGGTCAAATGTTAAAGGTGAATTTTTGGGTTATCCCATGTACATAGAATACCTTGATTTTTGGGTTTTCTATTTTTTTGTCATTTTTAAACCCGATAAAAATCTAGAAAAATCAAAGATAAATAAATACACTTAAATCTAACTTTTTTGGATTTTTATTGATTAAGAAAGTATGTACATAAAATACGGGTCAAAAATCGCTAAAATACACAATGTACAAAAGAGGCCCAAAACCCAACTTTCACATACGAGCTCCGATTCACTTGAACTTGGTCTTGTTTTGAAGGTAATTGAACGTGCATTAGTTCAAAAGTGAGTAGGATCAAATCAGACATTGGATGGGGAAGATATAGGGCTTTTAGTCCGAAAGTCCTGAAACTAGGGTTTGAGTTTTTGGTCCACTTAACAGGGTTAGTGATTTTTTTGTATTTTTCATTTATTCTTGTTAGTCATATGTACAAAGTGGAGGTGGTTTTGTGTCATTCGGAGTTAGCATGAAGGAGTTAAAAAATCGGAAAATTAGGCTATTTACAGGTCTACTGTGGCTTGGATTTTTGGCTTCTTATTTTGTGCAAAAATGATGGATAAAATGCCATTCTTATGCAAACATGCATGAATGCTAATTATGCAGAATAAATGCAGAAATGCTGATGATTTTGAGGGAATTGAGCTTAATAAATGAGACTTAGAGTGATGAATCTGAGATTCATCATCCCCCTATACTTAAACCATGCTCGTCCCTTAGCATCAAAAAGAAATGCCATGAGGTGAAACGAGATTGGGTTCCATACCAAGACCATGAGCTGAAGGTGACAGTGAAACTAAACTCGGCCTTTGGATTAATAGTATGGCGGAACTTCTGTGAGACTTAGAATTTTAAAATCAACAGCCCTCAAGTTCTACACCTCATTGTCACAGTTTCGGCTCAGAAGTCATCTTAGATCAATCCTCTTCCCAAAGTATACCCTATGAACATTGAACAAACCGACTCATGTGTGTGAAGGATTTTAGCTCTTCCCATCCAGAATGCCGGACTACCATGCTCATCTCCTCTCCAGTAACTCGTCCTCAGGGAGTCAGGTATTTCCTTCTAAGGTCTGTCGCGCTGTGTTCACAATCGAATTGGGGGAGAAGATAGAAGAAGGGGAAAAGAACTGGAGGGTGGCCAGTGTAGTCACCTCTCCTTGTGAAGATGGCCTGTGTAGCCGAGTCTCCACCAAGTTCTGCAGGTTTCTTGAAGCTTGGACCTTTTTGGTCGGATTTTATTTGGTAGTTGCTTCTTTGTATTTGGAATTTTTGGTGGTTCTGCTTGGATCTTGTTGTGCCCCTACGAATATACAATCTTTTTATTCCGTACATTTTTGGGGGTCTTAGAAAAAAATTGTGCCCAGCCGTCCATCCCTTTTCTGAAGCTTTATTTCAACACGTACTCCAGTCTTTAGATTTCCATGCTACCAGAAAAGAAACTCACACAGTCTTCCAACATCCCGTCTAAGTTGAGCTAAGTGCATAGCGCGAGAGTACAAATTAATTCCCTATTCCAGAGTTGTACCCAGAATGAAGAGACCAGGTTAGACACTAAGAGTCAAGCGTTGCACATTGTCATGTGGAACTTAAAGAATTAAGTCAAAAGACCTGAAGCTCTTAAAATTCTATTTCTCGGTGAAGTTCCTTTGAAAATTAGGTAGATTAAGGTCAAGTACAGATCACTCTCGGTTTCTACTCATAACTCGGTTCGGAACCCAATGACTTTTCACAGATGTAAATGAATGTGATGTTGGATGAAGTGCAGGTGTGTGAAATGCGGACACTTTTTTTATTCAAAAATGAAATAAGAAGCCATTTTTTTCAAAAATTTTGGGCAAAGTTAGTATTAGTAGCAAAACTTTTCTTTTTTTTTGTTTTGTTTTGTTTTTTTTGAAAGATTATCCACCCCGTAAATACATATGGACTTAGGCGAAAGTACGAGATATGGGTAAAATATATAAAAAGTATATACACAGACCCCCCTATACTTAGCGAGTGTTGTGTCCTCAGAGCACAAGAAGCGGAAAGAAGACATAGCTCGAATTAAGCGTAAGGGAGTGAAAATGAAAAGAAAAATGAAGTGGTCGGAATATGTGAATGAGGAGAGTATAGATAGGTGGGTGTCGGTTTCCCCTATACTTAGGCTCTGATCAGCCTAAGTATGGAAGAAGGGTGCAAATGGAGCGATCGGGAGATAGGAGAAGAATGGTATGTACAGATGGCATCGGTCCCCCCTATACTTAAGCTTTGGCCTAAGTAGAGTAAGAAGCTGTACAAGGAGGCCGATGTGGTCGGAAGGGAGTGTGGTTGACCGATGATTAAGGCGGTTTTCGGCTGATCTTCTTGTGAGCCTGCGGTGGGAGATCGTAATGATGAGTCGGAGATGAGGCATATGATTCCCAACTATGATCAGTGTCATCCTCAGAAAAATCATGATGGATAATAGATGAAGTATTTGAGTCAGATGAAAGATATCCATCATCAGAGTTATCCTCAGAGGAATAGTATTTGAAAGTGGACATACTCCAAATATTCATGTTTTTTTTGTTTTTTCAGTTGTTTCCTCAGAATTCGTTCCTTCTTGGGGTCAATCGGTTTGTCCTCGGATGAATACTCAGAAGCCCCGGTCTCAGTCAGCTCATATGAAATAATTCCAGTGTACTTGAAGAGGGCAAGAGCATTAGCTTTGGATGAGTAGTAGTTAGGAACGGGAGTTGTCCACCGAGAATTGAATTTTGGATCCTTGTGAAGATATGGATTTAGAGCTGCCGAACAGACTTCACTCATATAGACTACCTTTTCCGGACCTGATGAGGGATCATCAGCTGATTCCTCTTCCGAAAGGTCAAAGGTGACTTTCTTTTTCTTGTTTCATGAAGGTGTCGGTTCACTTGAGTATCCAGATGAATAGCCATTAATTCTCCTTAGTCGGTTTGCGTTTGTTCTTGGTCTTCTGAATGTTGGTGCACTCTCGATTTGGGATGATTTTGTCCAGGTATTCAGAGAATGTTGCTCCAGGGTGCAACCACGCATATGTTTCAGGATCGTAGTAGAAGGATTTGTCTATTTTGAGCTTTGCAGGAATTGAAATACTGGGGAGAGTCTCTAAACAAATAGTCTCATCAACAACCGCTATCTCAGGTGTAGCATAGGGGTAGGGCTCTTCTACCGCTTCATGGTTGCGGCTGTCGGGGATTTCGTGGGTTTCCTCAGAAGATCGTGGTTCCTCAAAGACAGGGTCAGATTTAAGTGCTTCCAATGCTGTGAAATTGATTTCTCGAGTCTCACAATCAATAATTGCCTTGACCAATGCCAAGAATGGCTTTCCGAGAATGATTGGAGACTGGGTGAATTCTCCTTGATGCTCAATATCAATGATCGTGAATTCTACTTTGAGCGGAGCACCTTGGAATTTCATGATGACAGAAATGATTCCTCTCGGCCGCTTTATAGATCGGTCCGCTAATTGAACAATCTCCCGTAATTTCTGGATCGGTCCTAGTTTGAGTTCGTGAAATACAAAGGTCAGGAGGATATTGATCGGTGAAACGTCATCAATTCGAGCATGGGTGAAAATCGTGTCTTTGATTAAACAGTTAAATTTGGGCAACCGCTTCACTATGCGGCTCTTGGTTTTTCTCCTCAACACCAAGGAGGAGGCCATTGACAAGATATGTCTTTCGATCTTTGTTCTAATCCTGCCCGACTTTTTCATAGTTAATTTGTCTATTACAAATCTTTTAAGATCGGGGAAGTGCTCAGTGGCCTATAGAAAGGGAAGTTCAAAAATTAATCTCTTTCCTAGTGCTTCCCGTACAGCAGGATCCAAATTCTTCAGATCTTCTTCAGTTTTAATTTTTATGTGTTTTTAGAGATTTTTGATTTTTTTGTGACTTTCGAATATTCCGATTTTTTGGTATTTCCTGTGTGGTGTGGTGATGTGGTGTTTTCTTCAGATGAGCAGGGGCTGTGATATTCGAAATAGGAGTCAGAGGCATAGTCATTCCTAGGAAAGTAGTATGCAGAGGTGTCGATGTCAGAATCATCCCTAGGTTTCTGAATATCCTCAGAATTGTCAAAATGAGATCCAATCGTTTCCTCATTCATTTTTATGTCTGAGCTCCCATAGAGTGAAATTAATCGGTCGATAAATTTTTGAAATCTATCCTCTATTGAATTGAATCTCTTATTTATCCTCAAAATATCATCCTCAAAATTCTGTTCATGATCAATCATGGGAGCAGTCGGTGTGTGTTCGATAATTTCAACTTCTATTTTTCCGTTTGCGCCGAGAGGAGAGTTTCTTGGAATATCCGACATATGATCATTATTTTCTGAAAATTTCTCCTCAAAAATTATGGAAGGAGGTTGCTCATATGGTTCAGGCATGTGTAGTTGGTCTGAGTAGAGTTCAATCCTTTGATTGGTCAGACCTTGATATTGTGGAGTCATCATACAGGGTTTATGTGTTATTATGAGGTCAGTCCAATCCTCTGTATGAGTATCATGTCTGAGATGGGTCTATCATGGTCAATCCAACACCGATGATCATTCAGTACCTGTCTTTCCATTTGGGCTTGGTTTCTCTGCCAGTCATGAGACTCAAAGGGATTTTGATTTTGAAATGTTTCATTGGCGAGAAACTGAGAATAAGGCGGTTCAGTCCAAGATGGTAGGTGGTTATGTGTGGTTGGATGATTTGAGTAAGAATTTAATGAGGGGGCTGAATTCAGCCGCGGGTGAAAGTCTCCCGCAAATGTTGGAGGATTATTGAAAGAAGAGGATTTACTTGATTTGGGTCTAACCGAGACAAATTCATTTTCATAGTATAGCTCTGATGGATTTTCAGATAGATGTTCGATCATTTTTGAAAGGAATGGGGGGTTGGCTCTGCAAGAGTTTTTGGGCAAGAGTTACATTATCAAGAAAAGAGGAGAGATGATTGCTTGGGATAGTCAAAAGAAATTTTATCAAATGTGCGGCTATTGATCTTCGAAATCGATTCACGCACACCAATGCAAACACAATTCAAACCCCAGGTTCACCAACTCAACTCAAAGTGAATACCGTGAAGGTTCGATTAATTATCTTATCAATTTTAGAGTTTGGTGATAATACAATGCATCAAGGTGGTTAAAGCGAGTTGTTAGGAACCCAAGGCTCTCAGGAGACTGGCCTATCCCAAATTAGATCTTTCCTAGCCAGTATGAATTGCGGACCGTTTACCGGCTACTGATGAATCCACATTTCATCATCTTTATTCTATCATTTTGGCATCAAAAAAACCTAGCAAATGCCTGAAAATAGCATTAAATAGAGCATCTTAGCATTCATGCATGTGCATCATATTAGTGTATAAAATACTGTAATTAAGGCCAAAATTATAGAATAAATAAAGAAAAGAAAAAGAATAAAATATTGTAAATATTTTATGACTCAAAACCCCCGAGACCTAGGCATCTTGATGAATAGGTCGACAAGGAATAAAGTAGGGGGAGATAAGGTCAGAAATACAGATAAAATACCTGTACACTTTATTCATTCCTTATTCATTTTGGGACCTATTTTTGGTACTACTTTTTATACATCAAATAAAGAAACTTTGTACATGAAAGTTGTAGCTAATTTTATAAAGAAAAATACAAAATCGATTTCACAGAAAAAGAATACACAGATAAAAAGTTATGATCTGAATAAGAATCCAGAATCCCAACTTCCCAGACCCGTATCTCACAACTGACAACTCCAAATGCAGCATACTCACCTTTAGTTGTGTATAGAATAAAATAATCTATCCAATGGCAGTGGTTTCGCATTTGGCGGAGCTACGGTTTGAAAGTTGAGTTTTGGACCCTCATTGTATACTTGTACCGAATAAAATATTCAATTTATTAATTATTTATTATTTTCATAATTTTATATTTTTATAATATTGTAAATATTATTTATAAAGTATATGTGCATTAAAATTAAAATAAAAATGCAAAGAAAATACAAAATAAAAATACTTGTACAAAGAATACATAGGTATACTGCCTAGACCTATACCTGTACAAAACACCCTTACATTTTACTTGATATACAAAATACTTAAAATAAATAAAATAAAAATATAATTAAGTGTATAAAAGTATTCCATAATTTTAGAAAATAATACATAAAAATAATAAAGATAAAATACACAAAACAAAAATAAATTAATAAACTGTATAGATAATATACCTATATAAGGCTATAAAGGTAACTTGTAAAAATACAAGTCATAAAATTAATTAAAAATCAAAATAAAATACTACATAAAATTTTAAGCATTTTTTATTTTATGACTTTTATTAAATTTTGCCTTTTTCTATTTCTTATTGAATTTATAAAACATTTATCCGGGATTTTTCCTGATTGGTCCACGTGGACCAATCAGGAGACGGTCCCAGTTGACCCCGATCAACTGGCCGTCCTTCCCCATGTGCGACGTCAGAGGCTTGGTTTTTGAGCCGATTTCTTGGTTTTTTCCCAGCCAACCCTTTCACTATTTTGCCTCACACCCTTCTGCAATCTCCTTCCCCTACCAACCACCTTGCCCGCCTTGTGATTTCCTTGGAGAATGCATCACTGAAACGCTCCAGAATCGTTGGTCTTTGGACCCCTGCAACCTCGGGTCAACCCACTTAAAACCAACCCCTCACCTTTCGATTCGAATTCGAACACCTTCGGTCCACCCCTCGCGCCCACTCCGAGCTCCAGCGCTTCCTGGAGGTGACAGCTCCACCGCGAAGCCATCAGCCAAGGCAGCCGAGGTTGGAGGCGCTTCCACCACCTCCCGCAAAGTCGTCGATCGAGGTACCCTTCTTCCCTCTGGCCCCGGCCATTGAGGGCTCGCTCCGCTCTTTTATTTAGCCCTTTTTACTCCTGTTAGCATTAGGATTAAAAGCCCTATCAAAAATCCAAGTTCCATCGACCATCTCAATCGATCAAGCACCTTGGCCGGAGCGCAACTCCGACCGTGCACCCATATCGCGATCCGCACCTCTCCCCGACCATCCAAGGGTCCTGGACCCGTTGACCATTCTTGCAGGTCAAAGCACAAGCGAAGACACCTGGAGGCGAGTTTTGGAGCTCGCTGGAGCAGACGCAGCCCACCAGCTCCGCCCGCTGCCTGAGAGCACCACGGCCAACACCGTGGCTTTTTGACGCCCCCAGGAGATAGAGGAGGACCAGAGGAGGCTCCAACCCAATTTTGAACCCCAGAAGCCACCGGAGTCGGTCGGAGGAGCTCGAGGAACCTCGCCCAGTCGGAGCTCCGTCGTGTTCTTCCAGCCGCCTTCGCCATCGTCCGATCAAGGGTGGAGTCCCAGATCGAGCAGCTACCGTTGGATCTCCACCAGCTTCGACCGTTGATCAGCGCTGGAGATCTGATCGTCGCCGCTGATCCACGAAGCGTCATCAGCCGTTCATCAAGCGCCACGTGTCTAAATGGCAACGTCATCGCCGTCGGATCACGCGTCGAGGGTATTTTGCATTTACACCCTCGCACCTTTTTGTATTTATTATTTAGTATTTAAACTTTTGTCTGAAGTGTAATATTTTTGTAATATTTGCACAAAGACCCTCAAGCTTTCGATATTTGCATCCAGGTCCTTCGCCACGTCACCTCATGTGACCTGTACACGTGAAGTGTGGGCATTTTGCAGAAGGACCCTCGGGCTTTATTGTATTTTTGTTTTAGTACCAAAACTTCACTTTCACGTGTTATATTTTTGGAAAAATTGCATGTAAGCCCCCAGGGTTTGGATTATTACATTTTCGTCCTCGCCAGGCGCGTGCAAGTCACGCACCCTGGTGGGAAAATTTCTAAAGAGACCCAGGAGGTTTTTGTAATTAGATTTTGGAGCTATAAATCGAATATTTAGTTTAAATATTTGTGGAAATTTGCATGTATGCCCCTGGATGTTTGAGAAATTGCATAAATACCCTTGCCAGGCCTGTGCATTGATTGGATGCTTGTTGTATTTGTTTGAACTATCATTTTAAATCCAAAAATTCCACAAAAATAGGGTTAAGCTCCTGGACACGTGTAATTTGACGCTATCATTTTAGTTTTTGATTTTATTTTATTTTTTTATATTTATTAAAAATCAAAAACATGCTTTTTGTGTACTGTCTAGCTTAGAAAATACCAAAAAAATATTAAAACACTTCGAAAAATTCCAGAAAAATTAACTAGTGTCTATTTTAACTTAATTTAATGTCAGTCCAAAAATCATTAAAAATGTTAAAAGAAAAACACTAAAAATATTAAAATAATCAAAAACTTCAAAAAAATATATAAAATCAAGGAAAACTCTAAAAAACATAAACTCAGGTTCTGTTTGTTCCTTATTTTGTTCCTTTTATTTGAAAATAGTGTGAAAAATTTTGAGTACTGGTTGCTATTTTTAAATCCTATTTTATTCACAGCCGGCTCTTGTTTCAATGTTTTGACTTATTGCTGTAATTAAAAATACCAAAAACACCTTGAAAAATCCCCAAAAATCACAAAAACAGTAGAAAATCCTAAAAATATCAAAAACACTTTATTTCTGAATTTTTAGTTATTTTTGCACATTTTTATAAATATTTTATCTTGCCTTTCATTACATTGTCTTTATTTTCCAATATTGAAAAAGAAAAAGAAAAATATAAAATATAAAATTATAAAAATCAGAAAATTAAAAATCAAAATACAAAATTAAAAATTAAATTAAAAAAAATTAAAAACCCACAAAAATTGTATTTGCTTGCTTGCTTAGTGTAGACACATCACACATTCACTTGTGCATTAATTTTGAAGTACCATGTTTGCTCCCTGTGTTCGAACTCTCTGCATACTTGACACTATACACCATTTGTGCAGAGTTAAAAATAAATTTTAACTCTACATTATTTCTAATTGTTGATCTTTAGTGTGGGTTAATTGTTGACTTTAATCGAGATTTGTGTGGTTGACACTTCGACTGAGTTCACGCTTTGTGTTGAACTTAAGACCACCTAATTTCGGTTAAATCAGCTACCCGATCAACTCAATCTGTTAAGGATGTCATGGGGCGCTTTACCGGCTACCGGAGAGATCCTCACCGGAGAACGACTAACCCAAGATAGTAGTCTGAAAAGAGTTAGGGCATGGCTCTATCCTAGTGTGCGGGTCGCTCTCTCGCTCAAGCAAATCAAATGATGACGGGGTTGCTCTCCCGCAGAAATTCTTGATTTTATGGGTTCTTAAGATTGGCTTTATTTAACAGTCTCAATTTTAATTAAGTGATCACTGAAGAATTAAAATGAGCATAAATATACGTCTACCGTTCAGTCCCAATTTCCTTTATAATTATGTCATAAAATAAGAGGGAGAAATCCAGAAAAAGCCGATGCACGCGGAAAACTATGATGAATGCTCAGTTAGAAGACTTACAGTGAATCCTCGCAATCTCCATGTGGGATGCTAGACAGAATTGAAAAATTATTCTAAATGAATGCAAGCCGATGAAAAACCCTACCTAAGCAGAAAGTTCTATTAGCGAGGAAGAATTGAGTTAAATTTGGCTAAGTTGAACAATCTATGTGCGTCTCACTTAAAGTGCAGTATGGCTTAAGATTCTACGAGCACAATCAAAAATTAAAAATGCTCTGAGAGCCGTATGTGCAGGTCTATCCTAATCGCCACTCAAGTCGGGACCCACCCTCACCAGAGTGTGAAACATGCCACGACACACCACAAGGAGAGTTCAGAGTCTTTTTACACACGCGAGAGTCCAAACGGACACCGCTATAAATGAGCAGAAATTGAAATTTGCAGAAATTTAAAACCTAGACTCTACGCTCTCTCACGACTCGACTTGATCTTAAATTAATTGTGGCTTCTTCGGATGTCGGTGAAGATGCGTCGGTTTCTCGAAAAACCGCTCCACGTACGTCGGGTACCTCGCAAGAAAAATAAGAGAGATTTGTGTAAGAGAGCGGCTCAGAAAATAATCAAAAATCAAATAAGAAAAATAAATGCTGAAAAATAAATGCAGGAAATAAAATGGGATTTATAGTAAAAAATTTAGCAGTCAGACTACCCGAATGCGGAAAACCGAACAAAAATTTTCAAAACATAAAACTAAGCCGTTTGCCTCCCCGGCAACGGCGCCATCTGACATGTCCGAATACGCATTTGTTAAGAAGTTGTTTTTATCTTGTTCGTGCCACAAAATTAATGTGTCGTTCATTGTAGGCGGCGATCGGAATCGATCAAGAAATAACCACAAAAATTATTCAATTTCAATCACGTGCTTTTTATGTTTATTTTACTTGGGCAAGTTCCAAGGTCGATCACAAGGAGGCAAAGAAATAACCTAAAATTATGTCTATCAAGATTCGTGCACGGTTTTCGAGACGATCTTTTTTTTGGAATTTTTAATGCAAATAAGGGATGCAGGATGCAATTTTGGCCTATTTTAGGGACTAAAATGCAAATTTCGATCAAACGATGTCCGAAAAAATATAAAACTTGGCCACAATACAAAATATGAGGAAATAAAAGCAATGTATTTTTTTGAAATTTTTGGATGCACTATGAATTTTTTGTGGATTTTTAAATGCAAACAGAATGATTTTCAATATTTAATTATAATAAATATTAAATCTACTTATTTTCAAGAATTAAATGATCTAAGATCTATCATGAGGTGATTGATCTCAGAAAAATCCTAAACCTTAAAAATGTAGAGTTTAATACCTATTAATAATTAAATACTAAAATATACAAAATGATTTTTATAGGGCAAATTATGCATGCAAATGTAAATCTTTTTGGGCACAATGTCAAGCAAAATCAACTCTACAATAAGTGATTTCTGGGGAATTTTTAGAGCAATGGTTAATCAAATAAAAATTGAAGAGCATCAAATGGGTAAAATATGCAAATTTCCACAAAAGAATTAATTATTAATTAACCATTAATCACAAAAATATCCATAATAATGCGGACTGTAGAGAATTAAGCAACAAGCGACATGCTATTTTTGTATTAAATAGTAATGAGGTTCAAAACTAAAGGAGAAGACAGGGGTACAGATGCAATATAAATAAAATAAGTAAATATAAAAATGCACCGGGGAGGATCTAAATATAAGTACCGAAACAGATGGGGGTACTCTTGCAAATTTCCCAAGGGATCACGTGCTAGGCACGTGACCCTTGGAAGTCTGGATTGAAGTGCAATTAAGCGAAGCTCCGAGGGGTGACTTGCAATTTTCCTATGGGGCATGTGCGCGGCACATGACCCTGGGGCACCTGCAGCTGGCGTCCCCCACGCACGTGCCTCGCACGTACTGGGGTCTCGGGTTGTGTGCCTGGTGATGGCGGCGACGGGGCTGGGCTTCGGTGGCTACTGGAGAAGGGCCGGCGACCTTGGAGGGGGGCCCGCGTGTCGGTGACGTTGACGGAGAAGATGTTGTTGCGGAATGGCAGGCGTTGCTCGACGACGGTCGCTGGCTCGTCGGATGCAGCGGGTGTTGATGAAGCTTGACGCGGAAAAGTAGGTGCCTGCCCGTTGATGAAGATGATGCCGATGACGTAGGCTTCGATGCGCGCTGGAGTCGAGTTGTCGGAGGAGCGACGAGGTGTAGTCGTAGGCGGTTGTCTGCATTGATGAAGTCGGAGCGGGGGTTGTCGAAGAAGTCGGTGGCGACATTGTCGATGTGGTTGACGTTGTCGATGATGGTCGGAGCGAGTCGGAGATGGTTGTAGTCAGAGACGAAGGTGGAAGTAGCTCCTGGAGGAGCTTCGAGCGGAGATTGAAGTCGTGGGCTCGACGTAGGAGGCGGAGCTCGGCAGTTCGCGGCGGAGGGGCGCTGCTGCAACGGCCACTAGGTATATGGCCGAATCTCGCCAGAGACGTAGGGCTTCGTGGCGATGTGACCGCCCGGAGGGAGAGTTGAGGTGCAGCCAGCGGATGAAGGGGGTTGGGGTCGGCGATGGTGTTTAAATAGGAGAGAGAAGGGCCGTGGCCGGTGCAAGATAAGGGGGCGACGGTTGCGGAGGTGGTTGGCGGCGCGGGAGGAGCGGAGGTTGCGGGGGTCAACGACGATGCGAGAGAAGCGGTGGCAGTTGCGGAAGGCAGGTGTGGTCCAAGGCGGTGGAGGCGAGGGGGGATGAAGCGCATCGGCCGTTTGATCGGCCGTTGATCGAACGGTCGTGGAGGCGCCACGTGGCGGGGGTATGCGAAGAGGTGTGGCACGTGCGGAGCATGTTCCTGGGGGCATGTGCTTCGCACGTGCATTTATTTTTTTTATAAAAATGAATATTAAAACGCCCAAAAAATGCTGACACGTGGCGGCCCCAGGGGTTGCCACGTGTCAACTCCAGAAAAATCGAAGAAAAAGCTTTTGTAAAATAAAAAAGAAATTGTAAACGACCTCGGATCAAAAAAGTTCCTTCACAAAAAATGCTCGTCTCGACGAGATCTACAACTTTTATGAAGACATCAAAGCCAAAATCAGTCAAATGTTAAAATTGAATTTTTGGGGTATCCCATGTATATAGAATACCTTGATTTTTGGGTTTTCTAATTTTTTTGCCATTTTTAAACCCGATAAAAATCCGGAAAAATATAGAAAAATCAAAGATAAATAAAGACACTTAAATCTATTTTTTTGGATTTTTATTGATTAAGAAAGTATGTACATAAAATACGGGTCAAAAACCGCTAAAATACACAATGTACAAAAGAGGCCCAAAATCCAACTTTCACATACGAGCTCCGATTCACTTGAACTTGGTCTTGTTTTGAAGGTAATTGAATGTGCATTAGTTCAAAAGTGAGTAGGATCAAATCGGACACTGGATGGGGAAGATATGGGGCTTTTAGTCCGAAAGTCCTGAAACTAGGGTTTGAGTTTTTGGTCCACTTAACAGGGTTAGTGATTTTTTTGTATTTTTCATTTATTCTTGTTAGTGATATGTACAAAGTGGAGGTGGTATTGTGTCATTCGGAGTTAGCATGAAGGAGTTAAAAAAACCGAAAAATTAGGCTATTTACAGGTCAACTGTGGCTTGGATTTTTGGCTTCTTATTTTCTGCAAAAATGATGGATAAAATACCACTCTTATGCAAACATGCATGAATGCTAATTATGCAGAATAAATGCAGAAATAATGATGATTTTGAGGGAATAGAGCTTAATAAATGAGACTTAGAGTGATGAATCTGAGATTCATCAGTGTACCATGTACATTTGATTATTTTTATTGGCTATTATTTTTGTATTTTTTATACATTATTATGTACATGTTTTATATTAAACATATTTTTATTTGGTGTGTATAAATATGTATAAAATAGTGTAAATATGGCTATATACCATGCTTTTTTGGTTTTTGTGTCCTTTTATCTGTATTATTTTGCCCTTATCTCCCCTTACTTTATTCCTTGTCGACCAAGTCAATATTGACTTGGTATCAAGGTTCAAGGTCAGTCAATTTTTTACAATACTTCTTTTATTTTTCATTTCTTTTCTTTATTATTTTATTTTATATTTAAATATATGTATTAATTCATTATTTACAGACAACAGTTAGTGTGTTAATTTGTACAAGTTAGATGTATTTATATGTATTTATCTAGAGATTTAAAGATAAAATAAAGGGATAAAGGTGAATGAATGGGTACTCATCAGAAGTGGACTTGAGCTGCTCGTGGATATTTATGCACGCATAGTTGTTTGGCCTCATCTGTCGGAGAGAGAGAGAGAGATATACCTAAATGTAAAATTAATAGCAATAGCCCACCGGTTAAAATAGTGTTCCAGTAGTTGCTTCGTAGAGGTCACGTGTTTTGGTAGTGTATGTATACTAAAGAGTTCTCATTCACCTTATTATTTCTTTTACGTTAGTAGTTAATGTCGTAGCCGTATTGAGCGATTTCTCTCTATGTACCATTTTGTGTCGACTTAGAAAATCCCTCTATGATGGAAATAAATATACATTTATCCAGGGTTATTTAAGCATCTAAAAAAATCCTTGAACGAGAAGAAAACACTCGTGTGCTTGCTCAGATTTGATTTTCCCTCAATCATAATAAATTGGAGAAATCTATAGACTAAATGCTTTCGGGATCCATTTTATATTTCTTATTTAGATTAACCCACAGTATCTCGATAGTCATTACTATCTCCAAGGCTTAATAAACACCAAAAAATACATTTCTAAGGGCAACAACGACGTCGCCATGATCCAAGCATGCACCTTTTAAACATTCACAACCCTTTGAACATTATATCTTTTCTATAGGAATAATGTGACAATTAATTTCTGTCATGATGTTTTTGAAGTTATAGTTGGTGTAGTTGTTATACGTATGATGATTAGTTATACTCATGATGTTTAGTTGTAATGAAAAAAGTTGTTGATCCTAATTAATGTTATACATTAGTTGTATTGGATTATGCTTTGTTATTGTTTCAATGTTATAGTTATTAGTTCTTTATTTCAGATACGAAATACATATAAATTATAGTACTTGGATCTTATAATAAATGGAGTATATAATGCTCATAGTGTGCAATGCTTAGAGTATAATGCTAAAATGATTAGAATATAGGAAAAGAGACTGTATATGAGATCCGTACGAGAGATTAACCTTTGTTTATTTCTTTGGATCTTTACATTAGAAAATGAATAAAAGTTGGATGAACAAAAGATTTGATTATTATCGAACATATAACAAAGGTGTGATCGAATTCATAGATTGGATATTTCGGTGCGAGTCAATCTATCACATTGTAGGAGGCGAAGGAGATAAGATTCATTATCCTTGCATAGATGAAAGAACACTCTGAGTAACAATCGAAATGTAGTTTAGAAGTTTTTTGGCTTCATTATACGAATTTGATGTATCATGGTGAAGGAATATTTCCAGAAGTCAATGATGTCTCATTTGATCATGAAAGAGATGTCTGAAATAGATGATCGTGATGGTATGTTTGAAATGCTGGACAATATTCGAGGGCATAATTCCGATGAAAGAACTGAATTGATTCATGATACTTTACATGAAAAGATAAAAGATGTAGAAAATCCTATCTGCTCAAGAATTGAATTGTCTCGTTTACGGTTTCTTTTGGAGCTATTTAAGTTAAAAGTGAAGAATCGTTGTACAGTATTTATGATGACAGATGTGTTATAGTTGACTAGGATATTAATAAATAATCTTGGAGATTTCCCAAAAGATTGAAAGGACGCTAAGTCAAGATTTTGCTCATTTGGATAAATTACGAGAAAATTGATGCATGTCTAAATGACTGTATTTAATATTGAAAGGAATATTCAAAATTAGAAACATGTCCTAACTGCAAAGCTAGTAGATATAAGTCATGATTCGAAGAGGAAAAAATCGGAGAAGATTTTACGGTTCTTTCCTTTGATACCCCGATTACATCGATTATATTCATATGAAAGAACAACTAAATTTATAATATGGCACAGTAATATCAAAAAAGAAATATATAAATAGAGTTATGTGACATCCATCAGATATTGAGGAGTTCATGAAATTTGACAAAAGATATCCATCGTTCTCTAAAGAAGTAAGAAATATTAGATTAGATCTTGTTTCTGATGGTTTTAATCCATTCGAAAATATGAGTACGAGCTACTCTATTTGGCCTTATTACATATAATCTCCCTCCTTGGATGTCGATGTTATCTTCTTTTATGAGGAGGTCTTTATTAATATCCGATGGCTGAAAAGTGAAAATAATTACAAGTTTGACGGCCAACTGTTTGGACGTTGAATAAATTTGATTCGACGATCTAGGAGCATGATGTGGAAGGAACAAGAAAAGTTGGATAACTTCTCTCTAGATCGATCATCTAAGAGGAAGTTATCCGGCGGATGGAGAAAACAAAGTATATTTTTCGAGAACTACCATACTGACATACCTTACGGGTCCATCATAACTTAGATTTGATGCATATAGAGAAGAATGTTATGGAAAATATTCTTGGAATCCTAAATTTTGCAAGTACTGTGAAGGATAGTTTGCGAGCTAGACGTGATTTAATCCAGTTAGGTATCCGACCTGAGCTACATCTGATAGAGTTAGAAAGTAATTCTAGAGTAACAATTCCTGAAGCGATTTATACATTATCCAGTGATGACAAAGATAAGATATTCAAGTTTTTCAAAACAATTAGAGTATCAGACGGATTTTCGTCACAAATAAGTATATGTATAATGAGATGGAAAGGAAGATGTCATCGTTAATGATTGTCATGTATTAATGCAAGTTCATTTTCCATTACCCATCAAGGGAGTTGTACATACCGATGTTATGCAACCACTGATCGAACTCAGTCATTTATTTAAGGTCTTGTGTTCGAAGACTTTAGATCTTGAAGTATTTTTCTGATTAGAGACAGATATTATTATCACTTTATGTAAGATGGAGCAGGTCTTTCCACCTACATTTTTTGATATAATGATACATTTAATTGTCCATCTTGCTAGCGAAGCTCGAATATGTAGTCCTGTCCAATATCGATGGATGTATCCAATTGAATGATATTTAAGAAAATTAAAAAATATGGTATTTAATAAAGCTATAAACGAATGTTACATTGTCAAGGGATATTTATGTGAAGAATGTATTACATTTTATGCCATGTATATGGATGATGGAAAAAGTATCATATTCGATCGATTTGAATGAAATAATGATGGTGAGTTGTGGACTAAAGGTCCCAACAAACTTTTGATATTTCAATAAATTAGATTAGCTTTTCTAAACAATATCCGTCGATCTATTTCAGTTGATGAAAGAGACCTTGTTCATTACTATATCTTGATGCAATTAGATGAGATTGAATGTTTCTATGAAGAATACCATTCAATAAGGACTAAGTAATCAAACTTTTTTTAAATGGTTCAAGGATAACAATCAACTGTTAAAAGTTACCAAAGATGAACAGTGAGCATGAAGTTTGATATACTCCAATGGAGTACATTCTCACTAGTAGTGTTACACTCTGGCTATATCGTCAATGGATTCAGATTTCGAAAAAAAGTCAATTGATGAGAATAAAGCAACACAGCTTTCCGGAGTGATAGTGAAGGCCGAACACTCATCTGTAATTGATGGATACTATGATGAAATTATTGATATATTAGAAATCAGTTTTAAACATGACGCAAGGTGTGTTCTATTTCATTTCGTTTGGTTCGATGTGGCTCGTGTTGGGGTAGGTTATAAGAAAGATAAAATTGGATTTCTCTCTTTAAAGCAAATAGCTCAGTTACAAACAAATGAGTTGTTTGCTCATGTTACTCAGGTAGAGCAGGTCTTTTATGTACCTAATAACTCTTTTAGTGGGTGGGTCATACCTGTTAGGATAACACCGAGAGACTACTTTTATGTTAACGAAGAGGAAGATGCAGCGGATAATGATGTTGCATACCAGAATGTTTCTCATGATTTTTTCATTTTGTAGCAGACAAAGTCATTGCTACTAGCAACGCAAGGTAATGGTATTTATTGTTTTATATTCAAATTTCATAACATGAATTCTTGTAATCGACTTAAATGTATTTAATTTTTTACTTATATTCTATCGATATGCAGGTATGGCTCCTAAATCCAGACATATTTGGGAAGTTCCTGAACCCGCTCAGCAATCACAGGGAGGATCTTCTGATCCCGACAGTGGTGGATCTCAGAGATGACGGGGACCGTCTTAGTGTAGGTTCTTGTATCGTCTTCCTCTCGGGCAGACAATACATGTTCGTATTATTGGAGGAGATGCAGTGGGGGAGAACTCAACGGAGTTCAGAGCTACCTTGGCCAGGTTGCTCGTGCACGTGTCCCCATCACGACGCTTGACTTTAGACAGCTTTCTTATATTGTTAAGGCTGTCATACTATCAGATTTGGGGGTATTCTACAATTGAATTCTCGTTTGCATTACTTCAATATACTCAGCTATTTTATTCATCTTGGACTAGTATGTATTTACTTGGGAACATGATACAGTCATCGATGGCCAGATTCTTTCTTATGTGGCTGAGATGTTGCATCGATACAAGGGACACGTAAAATCGAAGGTAACTACATTTAAATATAAACTTATAAGAAAAATGATCACTTACTGTATTTTTTCCCTCTATTTAGTATTCCAACCACCAGATTTCATATAAGCAGCTTGTACAGAATGTCCCACCTGGTCTCACCCCAGATCAGTGGAGGGGCTTGATCAACTTCTAGTCTAGTGAGGAGTTCGCGATATGTAAATTTTTTTTCTATTTAATTGTTTCATGATTGTAACTTTGATTAATAATAGCTGGTATCTATAAAAAATGATGTGAACATGTCCATAGGTTTTAGGTCCACCCACAGGATGGGAAGAAAGAATACAAACCAGTTGAAGGATGATTTTGTAAGTCTCGACACCTTTATTTATGGGAATAATTTTGGAAGACAAATTAAAATAAATGTTATTTATGTTATTTAGTTGAGGGATAACGACAGAGAGATGACCCGAATAAAGGTTTTTGTGGGGTTAAAGAGTAGAGACATGGGAGGAGAAGTACAGTAGGTTGATGATGCATGCGCATCAATTCATGTATGTAAATTATATTATTAATTTTGAGATTAAATGTCTTATATTAAATTTTTTAATTAATATATGTAAACCATGTAGGAAGAAATGATTAGGCTTTCTACCACCACCTCACTAGCTAGCACGGGGACGAGCATGCTCCCTCTATTTGCCGATGAAACCTTCCTCCAAGCCACAGATCTGGAACACCATGGGCATATAAGCTATGGAGGACGTGGAGAAACGATCCGTACATGATACGTAATGGGTAATGTCAGTGGGTCTCGATCATCGTCACAAGGGAACCAGAGGGAGAGGGAGAGGGAGAGGGAGAGAGAGTTGCGCGATGTCAAGGCAAAGATATCTGTGTAGGATGGAGAGATGGCTAAGATGCGTGCTAACATGGCAAACGTCATGGCATACATTAATTATCTTTAGAGCCAGGTCAAGTGACTAGTAGACTCGGTACAACTCAGTGATGATGAGGAAAATGAAGAAGAGAGCGACGAAAGTGAGGAATCAGGGTAGATTACTTTATGTGTAGAATATCTATGTTATATTTTAGTAGAATCTTGAACGTTAAGTTGTTATATTTTAATACATGTCAAACATGTTTAACTTTTAAGCATTAAGAACTTTGATCATTTTTTAGTGTCTTCTTGTGTTATTTATGTGATTTAGCACCAAGAACAAGGGATTGAAACCAATCAAATAATAATAATTTATTTATTATTTTAAAGAACAGCGGAGACGGTCGAAACCGTCCCTTCTGAGCCTATGCAGTCCATTGTAACTAGTTTTGGTCCTCGAGGACTAGCGACGATGGTCTAAATCGTCCCCTATGCGATTCTATGAGTGTCCCCAAATGTGGATTTAGTGGAGGGGACGGTCGTGACCATCCCCTCCGATACTTGGAAGTGACGGTCTAGACTGTCTCCTCTGTGACCCAGCAACTCACTGGTTCTCATTTTGAGCCTCGAGGACTAGAGGGGACGGTCTAAACCGTCCCCTATGCGATTCTGTGAGTGTTCCCAAATGTGGGTTTAGCGAAAGGGATGGCCACGACCATCCCCTCCGATTCTTAGAATTAACAGTCTAGATTGTCCCCTCTGAGCCTATGCAGCCCACTGTTACTAGTTTTGGTCCTCGAGGACTAGCGGTGACGGTCTAAACCATCTCCTATGCGATTCTGTGAGCATCCCCAAATGTTGGTTTAGCGGAAGGGACGGTTACACCGTCCCCTCCGATCCTTGGAAGGGACGGTCTAGATCGTCCCCTTCGTGACCCAGCAGCTCACTTGTTCTCATTTTGGGCCTCAAGGACTAGAGGGGATGGTCTAAACTGTCCATTATGCCATTTTGTGAGTGTCTCCAAATGCGGGTTTAGCAGAAGGGACGGTCGCGATCGTTCCCTCCGATACTTGGAAGGGACAGTCTAGACCGTCCTCTCTGTGACCAAGCAGCTCACTGGTTCTCATTTTGAGCCTCGAGGACTAGAGGGGACGATCTAAACCGTCCACTATGACATTCTGTGATCGTCTCTGATACTTGGAAGGGATGGTCTAGACCGTCCCATCGAAGAATCGACAGGGACGGTCGCGACCATCCCATTTGTGTTCGTTCTCGGAAACGGTTTCGATCGTCCCTGACGTACGTTGCGGAAGGGACGATTAAAACCGTCTCTAGTGATTCCAGAAATGGGACGCTCATTTTTAGCGCCCCTTATGCCAAATAAGGCGGTGTCATAGGGGGCGGTCACTTGACTGTTCCTGCCAGTCGGAAGAGACGGTTTTCATAAGGGAGGGGACGGTTGTTGACCGTCCCCTCTGTATGCTCTACTTGTAGTGAATACTTGTACAGAGTAAATATAAGTTATAATAATATCACTATCTAATTATAAAATAGAGTGTAGATTATAGTATAGAGAAATTCACTCACTGGATTTATCAAATTCCGCATTAGAGAAATTCACTCAATGGATTTATCAAATTCCGCGTTTATTATCCCATATAGATCTTTAAAAAAAGTAATGCATAACTTGACTTATGAATTAAATTTTTCAATATATAACAATAGTTAGCCTAACTTGACTTATGAATCTAATGCATAACTTGACTTTTGTATAGTTGTGAGTATTAATAATTTAATTAACCCGTGTTTACAATTAATTTTCGGAGCTTTTGATTTTATTTTTCAATTGAGAGATTTTTTTTGTAATGATTGATAATTTATATGAAATTCACTTTGATCAAAGATATTGTACTTGTTTTTATTTGCACTGAATTAAAACACATTTTTGGTTGTCTAACAGTCACATTAATAATTTTCTAATATTATAACGTAGTTACATTCGTTTAATGTATTTTTTTATGGAAATTATTATTTAGTTGACACTAGCCAGATCACAATACATCATATAAGATCCTCAAATTTTGACAGTTGTACAAAGTAAGAATAAAAAGTACCTGGAGAACAATGCAAGAATTGCAACAATGAATCTCATTAGCATGGCAATTCGATCTGATTCTTCCAACTAAATAGGAGATCCACCACATTCAAAAACATCAACCCATTTAAGGATCTATATGTAACTTGTAAAGTAGGTGCCCTTCCATTAGTGGAAGAGAAAGTTCATCTATTGTGGAAGGTGATGCACCAATTATTTATCTGTGCATTCCCTTGTATATCAGTCTTGATCTTGCATTTCACTTCATGGATTTTCCAAGTTTCTCCATATCAATAAGGTCAAACTTCCACTATTTTTCTTCTGTATAGCGAGCAGCAGGTAAATAACGACCCATTTTTAACATCATAGCTTCTCCAGAAACATTCTCATACGCGATACAAATCCTTTCCTACATCAAAAGAACACGATCGTATGTCCAATTATGCACTAATAATTGCCTTCTCACTCTCCATCAGCAGCAAAAAAGCGGTCTTGATTCATCAACACAACATTCCATTTGGTTACCTGAATTGGTATTCCCTATCAGAGGCTGGAGCTCTTCACTCGCATGGGCATTCACCTGTTGGAACTTTTGCACCTTCTCATCTCCCAGCAATTCTTCGACTTCCACATCACAGTGAGAGTTCGCTGTCGCCGCAACATCCCGATCATCAGCAAGCTCTTCCCTGTGACTACCGAATCCCTCGATACCTCTCGTCAGCTTACGTGCAAGCTCACGCTCGTCATGTAGGAGCTGTCCCTTCTCCAGCAGCTGCAGCACCTTCTCTGACTTCCTCTTCGTGGCAAGGCCCCAGTTGAACCTGAATTGTTTACATATCAATACATATGTAATCCATCAAAATTCAATGTTTATAACAGTTCATCGCGTACCCCCTTTCATCGACGTATCCCAAGCAACCCCATCGCCGGATAGCACACTTATCGGCTTGAAACTCCTCGGCGACGCTCGCCGGCCCGTGCGTGAGAAGGAACTCGAGCAGGGCCAGGGCCTTGTAGGACTCCATCCAACGCCTCTCATCAAATGTTGACAGCCTCCTATGCACAACATCCATGATCCTCCAGTAGTCGTCGACCTCGAAAGCCGCTCTAGACAGTGTCTTCATGGTCCGTGCGTCGGGACCCCGTGCGCTCTCGTCGGTGGCTTCCTCGGCCAATCTGCAAGGAGCAGACCCTGACATTTGAACATATCAAAAGAGGAGACCATTTTCTCAAGACAATTGAACTCTACATTTCGGCAGGGGTGACGTCCGTGAGGGCCAGGCGCGCGAAGCGGAGCTTCTCCTTGAGGTAGCCCGAAGCTTGCTTCTTGAATTCGAGGAAGAGAGGCGTGCCCATGTCAGTGGGTTGGATCGCATGCATCTTCGGGATTTTGTAGTGTGGGCTTGTGCGTAAGCAGGGGCGAACTGCTCCACTAATAAAGAGCAAAATCCAACCGATCCAGTTCGGTAGATTTCTTAAGATATTTAAAAAGAGATCTCCGTGTGACATATGAGGGTGGAAGAAATGGTAGGAATAGAACTGGTCTTCTGGGTTGGGTGGAAGAAGTGCGTGCTGGGTTTGGATGGGTTCTCCTGTGGGTTGGGTGGAAGAAGTGCGTGCTGGGTTTGGATGGGTTCTCCTGTCTCTGTGTGAGAGCTGACGTTTTCAAATTTCGAATTTAGGAAAGTCTGAGAAATGTTGCAGGTTTCTCTGAAGATGCATCTGATGTATCTGAAATACTAAGTATGGATATATTCGTGAGAACCATGGCACGTGGCACATCAGTTGTCTATGGGAGACGGTCAACTGGCCAGTTCTCATTTTCTAGATGCATCTGAATACTGAACCATGGATATATTCCTGGGAACCATGGAGGAAAATTCGTGTGGGGGGCAAGTTGATAAACATATTAACTGTATACGGTCGGAATTATTTTTTTATTAACTACCGTAGGTAAGCCGCCTCTTGAAGAGGCGGCTTTGGTTAAGTAAGAGCCGCCTCTTGAAGAGGCGGCTTTAGACAAAAGCCGCCTCTTGAAGAGGCGGCTCTCAAAGAAAGCCGCCTCAAGAGGCGGCTTTTCGCCAGAACCTAAAAAAAAAGGGAAGCAGCAGCTCTTCTGCTCGCAGAGCTACTGCTTCCCCCTTTTTTTTAGAAATTCATACGTTGGCGAAGTGAACGTCATGCACAGTATGTAATACCAACTATGATATTAGAACAACTTTAAAAGACAATATTCATAGGCAATAGTGAAGTGAAGACAATAGTGAAGATTCATAGAAAGTAATTTGATCATATACAAGGTGCATAACGCAAGCGACAAGACAATAGTTGCAAACACTATAAATTACATGCTTGGTTTACATTACAAAAAATTGGCAACATATCGTTCTATGGTCTACGCTCCCTCCTCCTTTTGTATTGTAATTTGACAGGTCTTTCATCTGCCATGGTGGTCTCCGGTGGTCTAGGGTCAAATCCATGCAGTTGGCTATTGCGATCTATGTCATCGATGTTGGTCATCTCGGTTCCTTCAACTCCAAAGAAGGACAACGGGAGGGGTGAATGATGTGAAAGTCCTGCATTGTGCTCCGCTCGATCCCTCCGTGGTGCAGGCGGCGTTGTAGGCTCTCTGGATGTCCCACACTCAGGAATTGGGGTCTCAAATTTTATGCCAGACTGAGGGGGTTGTTGTGTATCCACTGGGTCATCTCCCTCGCCAGTAGGCCTCTCTCCCCTTTGCCGTTGACCATGTCCCCATCCACATCCTCGAACACGTGAACGGGGACGAGTTGAAGCTTCTGCATCGGCGTCTTCCTGTGAATGCTCATCGGTAGGACCATCTCGGAACTGTCACTGTATAGACTCGCGTATCCTAGAACTTGCTTCAGCAGCAAGTTCTCTAATACGTGGTGCACCATCATCGAAAAGTCGAACAATCTCCTCGAATTGAGACACCTGCAATATGAGCAATTGTTGTCAAAACATGTTAAATCATACTACAAAATGTAAATTAAGTAAATGCTATCTTACCGCGTAATCGAGCGTGCATCCATGTCGTCCAATGAAACGTCTTGTAATTCGACGATACCATGGCAAGTACTCGGCGGTCGTATCTGGTCCTCCCAATGAAATGGGAGTCATCGACACCACGTAGTCCCTACGGATGTTCCATAGTCTAATATAGACTGCATGGAACTCCGTCCAATCGACATTGCTCTTTCCTCGGAGATCGATTGCATGCAATTGAGATGAAGTGTTGCTAGCCATTGGAACCCCCTGAATGACCCCAATCTGTCGAAGGACTCTGTCCGGTGTGCGTAGCTCCACAATACAAAAATGAATCAGGGGGACACGAGCCACATGTAAATCCTCATTGCCACGGTAATACAATGGCAACAGGGACAACACCTCCTCTGTATATGGCTTCCATATCACCTGTGTTAAATTAGAAATATTATAAAACCCGTTATAATTGAAAATAAAACGTAATAACGTGTTTACTGAATACCTGCTCATCTAGCTGTAGGTCAAGTGCATCCTTATATGGCCGAACCACATGTGTAGATTCCGCTGAGATATCAAACTCTGCATGCCACCTTGCCCCCAAGGGCTTCCCTTGCCAAAGAGATCGGTGGTGAACTACCAGAGCGATATGGGGGAATCGCTCCCAAGCCCACAACTGCAACAGTATCAAGGGACCCCCAATCTCTACTGCCTCAGCCTTCGATGCAACACACAAGTGCCTGTACAAGTACGCCAAACAAGCTGAGCCCCAATTGTACCTCCCACAACTCTCCAGGTCCTCCAAAAAGGGTAGGTAGATCAGGGAGACCTCGTTTCCGGACTTTTCCGGAAAGATCACACCACCAAAAAGTTGTAGAATGTACGCCCGTGTGTATCGCAGAATGGTATCATCATCGGCGTCCTCTGGCAGAACTGAGAAGTGCTCTAGTAGCCAAGTCATGCGGACTCGAGCGCCATCAATGTTGGGTCGTTCTAGCTGGACCCCAAGTAATCGCTCGTACAAGCCTTCCCAATTGGGAGAAGTAGTAGGACCAATCACTGCCTGACCATCAATCTGCAACCCAAATATGTACGCCACATCCTACAATGTAATTGTCATCTCCCCGTGGCGCATGTGAAATGTGTGTGTCTCGGGCCGCCATCTCTTAACAAGAGCTGTAATCAGGTGCCAGTCCAAGGATATGAAATCCATCTGCAATACGCCCAAAAAACCCGCTACGCAAATGTGCTGAACTATGCGCTCGTCCAAGGGGACATGCCTCAGTGTGCTCTCCCGTCGTCGGCACCGTAGGCATCTCGTCACCTGAAAAAGTAAACACATAGATTATAAAAATTATTCAAGGAAATATTAGCTTAAAATTAAAAAAATTTTACTTTCATCCCCTGCCCAAACAACAGTAGAACGGTGCTCCCTCTGCTGGCGTAAAAGAGAACAGTCAACTGGGCCTGGCTCCATCTGTTCATAAACAACATTACAAATTAATAAACAATGAGTTTAATTTAAATAATTTAAACAATGACATTACAAAAATATATTGAAAAGAATCATTCACATACTAGCTCTGTTGGGACATCTTCTCTTGTTATGACCCAAGCCCCCACAGATACCATATTTATTTTGCGTACTACCATGCGCGGTGTTCTGCCTATTATGACCTTGAACACCACAAGTGACGCATTGAGATTGCATGGTATTCTCCCTCATGTCCATCTCATTGTGAATCCTCTTACTCTTTGGTCGCCCCTTTTTCCTTATCCTGCTATCATCTGGAATAACTAATGGATGGTCGAAACTGGGCTACTTGTCTCTGTCACCAATGGGGTAAAACAACCCTTCATAAATGTGTAACTGAGCTTGCCAAGTATACCATGGCCCAACATAT
Organism: Ottelia alismoides; assembly: GCA_037367405.1. Lineage (NCBI taxonomy): Eukaryota > Viridiplantae > Streptophyta > Magnoliopsida > Alismatales > Hydrocharitaceae > Ottelia > Ottelia alismoides. The sequence goes on from JAZKJV010003488.1 coordinate 256,014, forward strand.
TCTTCTACATCTGTGTTCAAGTGAGATAGAATGGCACATGCATGAGAACAAGGGATTCTGTGAGTTTGCCATTTTTGACATGTACACGATGCATCGCTAACCAAGACAGATTGTTTCTTTCCACCTTTTAGACCGAATTGTGTCATGCGTTGTCCTGTGACGACCTCATACATGTGCAAGGGTGCTCCTTGTATGCAAAAACAACGGTGGCCATTACTTCTATCGATCCAACGCTTCAACATGTCATGCGCGTATTTGGTATATTTCTCATCCCGTAAAATACAATTACGCGCCTCGTCCTGACGGTCACAGAAGTAGCTAATGCAGTTGTAGTACGTCTTTAACACCAATGCTGCAACTGGCAGACTTCTTGCATCCTTAAGAATGGCATTGTAGCTCTCAGAAAAATTTGTGGTTGTGTAACCAAATCTATAGCCACCATCAAATGCAATTGTCCAACGTTCCTTTGGACAATCATGTGTGTCAAACCACTTTGCAGCATTCTCGTCGCATTCCTTCAGCTTGTCCATGTAAGATTGCCATTTTGCTTGGGAATAGACTTTTCCCGCCCTCATGACCATACGCTTTAGAGTTTGATTTTTGTGGGCATCATTGAAATTACTACCCACATGTCAGAGACAAAAGCGCCAGTGTACGTATGGTGGAACAAATTGAACCTCTGGGTATCTGAGTGCAGCACGTAACCCAGGAGCACGGTCAGATAACAAACATATAGGCCCAGCACGATCACGGAAAACATACAAACGTAGCCTCTCCAGAAACCACGCCCAACTAGGGCCATCCTCCTCGTTGACAACAGCAAAAGCCAACGGTAAAATGTGGTTAGCTGCGTCGCTTGAGCAAGCAATAAGGATCTTCTGCTTATACCTTCCATACATGTGTGTACCATCCACACTAACAATGGGCCTGCAGTGCTCAATACAAGGACCAAATGCCCAGAAGGCCCTCTCAAATAGCTCCCCTTGGTTCACTGTTGTCGTGTCAATATCTGTAACCGAACCAGGAATAGCCTGCTCAAAGGCCCTAAAAAGATAAGGAAGTTCATTGTAAGATTTCTTCCAATCGTCGTATACCATCTCAATGCCTTTCCTTCTTGCTTCCCAAACCCTTCTTCTACTCACATGGAAGCCAAAATCATCTTGAATTGATGTCTGAAGATAAGAAACCTTGACTGAAGGATATATTTTAATTTGATTCAGGAATCTGACTGCCATGAAGTTGCAATCCAGCTGAGGATGGTCTTGATTAACAGCACAATTCAAGCAAGTATGCGACTTCTCAACCATTGAGACAACAAACTGTCCATCTATTGGTCTACGATGACCACGCAATCTCCATGAACAACCTCTAGCCCGTTCGCTGCAGTGTATATCCCACACCTTCTTATCTGATTCCAGTACCGTGAAGTTATAATGATGTTTAATGTGGAAAACCTTCATGGCGAACACCAAATCGGCTTTGCATTTGAAAAGCATGCCATTTTTCAACTCGTTAGACAGACTAATCCCATCATCACAATTCATGCAATCTTCACCATTCAGAATATAGCCATCACCACCTCTCATGTTCAAAAATGGAATATCAGAAACGATACGGGTTCCAACATGATGATCCTCCTCCTCATTGTCATCATTTTCCATCTCATCATCCGTATTTTGTGGTGAGGGTTCCATTAACATGTCCAGTTCCGGATCATTAAATGGATCCATGTCTACCACGGGAGCAGAAACTGGAGGTATGGATCCACCTTGTGGTACAGAAACTTGAGGTCCAGATCCGGGTATAGAGACAGCGACAGTAAATATCACGGGCCGATATGCAGCATCCATCTCCTCAGCATATTCGATAATCTCTCAGACATCATCGTCATACTCGACACACCCAATATAAAAACTTGCTCCATCTTGGGATATTTTATGAAAGACCTGTAACTCAAGTCCTTGAGATAAATCCAACCTGAAGACGGACTTAATGTGCTCAATCAGTCCCAAAAATGACATTTCGTGACCGATTTTGATGGTTTTCATACGACCTCCTACGTAGGTCACGTCTTTACTAGACTTCGATATTGTACCCCCACAGTGACAGAAACGACGAACTTCTCGAGACATCTTACATACCATTACGTCGACGTCAATGTATTAGAGTGAAGAAAATATTTCAAACAATCATTTAAACCCTAAACATGTACCCAAAACCCTACACCATAGACAAATCATACCTTCCTTGAGGTGGAGAAGGAGAGGAATAGCGGAAACGAGGCCAACAGACGTTGGCAAGATGACCGGAGAGCCGAGGGCGGCGGGAGGGGGAGCCCGAGCGTGCTTGGAAATCGCAGGAGAGCTTGGGCGGAGGGAGAGAGGTCGAGCTTCTGTGCGTGTGGTGGACGCACTGGCGGCCCGCTGGGGTTTATGCCCCGACAAAGCCGCCTCTTCAAGAGGCGGCTTTTGTCTAAAGCCGCCTCTTCAAGAGGCGGCTTTTGTCTAAAGCCGCCTCTTCAAGAGGCGGCTCTTACTTAACCAAAGCCGCCTCTTCAAGAGGCGGCTTACCTACGGTAGTTAATAAAAAAATAATTTCGACCGCATACAGTTAATATGTTTATCAACTTGCCCCCCACACGAATTTTCCTTGGGAACCATGGCACATCAGTTGTCCAGAATCATGTGTACCTTCCATGCGTCTAATCTGAATTTTTAGGGTTCTTTATTTCGAATTTCAACTCACAAATCTTCTTACCTTCATGCCGCCCCCAAGAATGGATCCTCCTCCCCCTTTCCACTTGTGCTGTAGGACCCCCCTCTCCACATGTCCCCTAACCCTAACCCTAACCCGCACTCTCCACCCCCCTCTCCACCGCCTCCACCACCACCGCCCAGTACCAACCCTGTCTCCGATCATGACATCCCCTCTTCTCAGCGCCCACCACCTCCTATTTTTCCTTTCGCACACCCCCTACACTCTTCTCATTCCAACGTCGTGGGCCCACAAAAAGCAGCCCCCCAATGGAGGTCCTGGCGGGAAGTTTGCGCCGCGGGATCAATTAGCCCCACCATTAACCATAAGATGAAGTTCGCTCCGCCAACTATCCATCAAGGGGAGGAGGTCGCCTTCGTCACGGAGGCGGATGCCTGCACCCTCGAAGCCCTTTGGGAGAATACCGTCGTCTTCTACGTTCTCGGTAAACAACCTTACTTCAAACTCTTGTATGATTTTGTTGCGAAAGTCTGGAAACCAAAGGGGGAGTTCAGGCTCGTCCCGAAGGCAAACAGCTTCTACTACCTGAAGCTAAACACCAACGATGACTGCGATAGAATCCTTGGTGGCGGCCTCTGGCTTTTCCAAGGTCGATTCATGGTCTTGCGTAGATGGGAAGCAGCTTCGTGCTTTGAGAGGGATCTCCTCTCCGAAATCCCTTTATGGGTGCGATTTCACGGTCTTTCTTTAGGCCACTACTCAGATCTCATTCTAAATAAGCTATCCAGTCTCCTCGGCACACCGTTATTCATGGATCATGCCACCGCCTACGGGAAAAACCCGGATTTCGCCAGATGTTGCATCTCCGTTCATGCCTCTAAGCTTATCCCAAGGACGGTCCCTTTGGTGTTTTACTCAGGAGCTCGGCAAGACGTTGTGGTGGAACTCGAGTGGTCCCTCCCTCGATGTTCTTCCTGTGTTTCCTTCGGCCACAGCAATCTGCATTGTCCGTTTGCGGAAGTTTCGAGTATAGACCATGACTCTAACCACACAGCCCATGATTCCTCCCGGGCACATGTGGCTAATGAAAACCAAGGGCCTCCCTCCATGGGAGGAGAACCTCTGCATTCCGCCGTCCAAGATGTCCCGTCCTCCTCTGCTCAGGCTGCCTGCTCCCCTATTAGTGGTCCTGAGATCGTCATCGGAATACCTGTGGGTGCTTCACAGAGAGTTGCTAATACTTCCCCCCTTCCCACAACAGACCAAGCCTTCCCTGAGGCCGCTTCATTCTCCGACAAAAATTCCCACCAGGCGCCCCTCAGCCTCGACGAAAATTCCCACCGCCTTCTTTTCGTACCAGGAACCTCATGCACATAAAGGCCTTGGCGGGCCGCCGAGCCACCGCCCCTCCACCTTTGGGTGTTGCGGCTCAGGTCCCAGACCTTAACAATCCTTGTAACGAGGACGCTCTTCGGTTTGGGGCTGAGGTTGTGCCAAATTTTTCTCATCCAAACCCAGATTGGTCTACGGTGACTCACAAGAAAAAGAAGGGCTCAAAAGGGACCAGCAGTTCTAATGGACACTCTCAGTCCAAAGAAAATGGGCAATCGGTGCCCAAGCAATCATCCCACTAAACTTAAAATGTCTGTGGCCGTTTGCAATATTCGTGGGCTTAACAAGCCCAGAAAAGTGCGGTCACTATTCAATTTGCTCCGTTCGAAGGATGCCCAGATTATTGGCCTTATTGAAACAAAGATAAGGCCGACAAATCGCACTCGCTTTTCCAACACTATTCCCAATGGATGGGACCACGCTCATAAGAACACACAACTTGGGCGTATCTACATGCTATGGAACTCTTCTTCTTGGAGATGCGAAATGTTCGATTGTCATCCACAGGCTCTCACTATGCGCTGCTACAATCTTGGGGGCTTCTCGCTCAACTGCACTATTATTTATGGGGCAAATTGCCCTATGGTCAGAAGAGAACTGTGGGCTCACCTCCGCTCAATCAAAAACACCATCTCCGGTCCATGGTTGTTGATGGGCGACTTCAATGTCGTACGTTTCACTTTTGAGAAAATTGGGGGTCATGTACCCCCTCGCACCGACCTTGATGATTTTAACTCATGCATTGCGGACTGTGGTCTCAATGACTTGGATGCTACGGGTAACCTGTGATCGTGGAACAATTCCTCCATTGGTCCGCGGAGGATCGCTACGAGGCTTGACCGCGCACTTGTGAATGAGGCTCTCATCACCTCCCTTGTGCAGATCAAGTTGTGCTATTCCCCCCTCGCCGAATCGGACCACCACCTTCTCACTGTGGTCATCGGCTCTAATGTGCACCCTAAATATCCTTTTAGGTTTTTCGACTACTGGATGCAAAGGCCCGGCTATCAGGAGGCTCTAAGGCGTGGTTGGGACATCCCAGTGCTTGGCAACCCCTTTACAGGCTTGTGCGCAAGCTGAAAAATGTCAAGCATGCTTTGAAGGCTTGGGCGCTTACGGGGGGGAATGTCTTGGCTGAACACAAGCTCGCCCAGGACCATTTGCAGGCCATCTCGTCTGCTCTCGGGGATTCACCGTTGGATCCCTCCTCGCCCAATTAGAAGCTGATGTTAAAGGACATATCTCCTCGATTGAGAGTGATCTTGAATCCGCCTGGAAGCAAAAGAGCAGGGTGGACTGATTGACGCTTGGTGACCGTAATTCGCGCTTCTTCCACCTTGCGGCAAACAAGAGGATCTCCAGGAATTTTATTTCAAATCTTGTTGATGAACACATGCGCGTCATTGATCGTGCGGCTGAGGTGGCCTCCTCGGCTTTGAGCCACTTCTCCAACCTCCTTTCCCCGAGGGACCCTGTCATGAATCAGCCTAACCCACCAGCCGCCAAGCGCCACCTCACGGATGATGGGAGGGCTTGGCTTGTTAGGCCGTTTGACGATAAAGAAATCTGGAATGCGGTGTCGTCCATTGGGTCATCCAAGGCCCCGGGCCTGGATGGATTCAATGCTAATTTTTACAAAAGCCATTGGCCCATGATTAAGAATGAAGTCTGTGCTGCTATGCTCTTCCTTCAGAATGGTGGTAGAATGGTCCGTGAAGTCAATCATACATTCCTCACTTTAATCCCCAAAGTCCAATCCCCAGCGGGAATATGCGATTACCGTCCTATCTCTGGTTGCAATGTTGCATACAAGATTTTTGCTAAATTATTGGCAAATAGGCTAGCTGCGGTTCTTCCCCTCCTCATATCTTCCAATCAATCGGCCTTCATTAAGAGTCGCTCGATTAGTGACAACATCCGGCTTGCCAATGAGCTTCTGATGGGCTTTGACAAGCGGAGGTCCAGGAATAAGGCATGTTTAAAGACCGATCTGTCCAAGGCCTTTGATACCATTGACCATGGTTTCTTCCTAAATGCTCTCAAGGAATTTGGCTTTGGTGATAAATGGACCGATTGGATTTCGAACTGCATCTCGACAACGTCTTTCTCAGTCCTGATTAATGGTGTGCCGCATGGGATTTTTGCTGGTTCTCGTGGCCTGCGCCAAGGGGTTCCCCTAAGTCCCCTCCTATTCACCATTGGGATGGAATCCCTCACCTCGCTGGTTGACTTGGCTGTGTCCAGTGGGCGGTTCAAGAGCATGGGCAGGGGGCGCTGCAAGGCCCCGTCTCATCTAATCTACGTCGACGACTTCCTCTTCTTTTACAAAGGCTCCCTCAAGGCCCTCAATGTGGTTAAGGAGATCCTCCTTGACTTTGATCTCATTTCAGGGCTGAAGCTGAACCCCTCAAAGAGCAAAATTTTTAGGCCTAGATGGGAGGCCCAATCATTCGCCGCCACCCTACAAATGGGTATGCTACAGAAGCATATGTCCACAACCTATTTGGGTCTCCCTCTAGCCTCTGCTTACAGGCGGGGTAGTGACTCGAGGGCTCTCGAGGATCGGATCTGGATGCTAATTGATGGTTGGGGCTTGCTTGCCCTCTCTATGGCTGGGCGTGCCCAACTTCTCAAGTCCGTTATTCGGTTGGGCTGTTGGCACATTCTTGCCGTCCTTGCTGGTTATTAGGCTTGATAAGCTCTGTGCAAATTTTCTTTGGGGCAGGCAGCGGCATGACATTGCTTGGACGACTATTTGTCTCCCCAAGTTGGAAGGTGGTTTGGGGTTGACGTCTTTTGTTGACCTCCGGAAGGCAGTGCTTGCTTCCTGGGTATGGAGGTTCCTCACCTAAGACTGTTCTATTTGGGCGGACTTCTTGCGACTGAAATATCTATCCTCCGGTTCATTCTGGGAATGTCAAGCTGTCCATCCTGCCTCTCGCATTTGGCGTGGTATGCTTGGTATGCGGCCTTTCCTGCGTCCTGCTTTCGGTGGGGATCTCCCTCCTTACCGGTGGATTTCCTCCCCTGGGGGTTTCACCTTTGCTAAAGTCATTGATATGTTGCGTTCTCGGGGTCTGCGGGTAAGCTGGGCCTCAAACATTTGGGACCGGGCGATCCCCCCTCGTTTGGCTTTCACGCTATATCGTGTCATCCGTGAACGCCTCCCAACTATTGATCGGTTGCTCGGCTTTGGGGTTAATGTTCCACCCACTTGCTACTTCTGTGATGATAATGTTGAATCGCATGCCCACTTATTCTTCCAATGCCCATTCTCCTTTGGCATTTGGAGGGACTTGTGCTTGGCCATAGTGGGGTTTGTTCCCACTACTACCAACTTGATGGAATTGATCTCGGGGAGTTTCTCCATTACTTCCAAGCGAGCCCGTTCTATCTTCTCCATTCTGCTTGCGCTTGTTGTATGGCAGATTTGGGCCGAAAGGAATTGCATCTAGATTGTTTCAGTTCGCTGTTCCCCTGGCCACATCATCAATGACATTGTCACCTCCTTTTCCTTGATCTACAAAGCTTAAACTATACCTTTTTTTGGTGGTTTCATTTTTGTTTTCTTAAATTGTAATCCCTAGCTGGGGCCACAAACTTTACCTGTAATTGTGTATTTTTTTTGGGAATATAGATTTTACTCGTACCTTTCAAAAAAAAGAATGGATCCTCTGGGGAGCATGTTCTACCGAGCAGAGCTACCCAATCATGATTGAGCGGTTCACACACACGGGCCCACAAAAATCCGGATTTTGTGTGAACTGCTCAATCATGATCGAACGGCTCTGCTCGGTACAACAGGCTCTATTGTATAACAGAGGATCCACTCTATGCTGCCTCCCAATGAGGAGTTTCTTTTTTATTTTATCACTTTTACTCTTCTTAACCTCTGCAATATCATATATGCTCTTCTCTTTTTTGAAATATCAATTGTGCACATATATTCTTACAAAATTCATAGTTATATCCTTTATTTAATATCAGTTATGTTCCTGCGTTACCTCAATGAAAGGGCAGAACTGTAAATTTTCTATGTGGCGATATATAAGAAAACCATAAGTAGCATGAACTAAGACCCATCACGGAGAAAATATATGCAGGAAGATAAAAAAGATCCTCATGGAGCATGGCACAATCCAAAAGGATGGGTGTTGCCACTGCCATACTGTGGCTACCCTCCTTGCTCATATGGTACAATCTTCCCACCTTATGATTTTTATTACTAATTATGCATCCAATAGTAATTTAAAGAGGGGCAACATTGGTTTTTCAATTTAAAATAATTGTTTGAAGAGAAAATTTTTATTAAATGAGAGAAATGTGATTTCAAAATAAAATGAATGGAGTATTTTTGTATTTTTTTTGAAAGGGGAGAACAATTATTTTCAAGAAATTTTTTTAATGAAATCTTTTTTGATATGTCAAAAATGGAGACAAGAAGGGAAGTTATTAGTCTCCAAATTTATTTTGTTTTTCTATCATAAAAAAGAGAAGTATATTAGTACCTTATTTATATACCAATTATTATTATTTTGATGATACCAACTTTTATCAATGCAGATAATATTGCATATTTCATGACAACTTTACTCGAAGTATGAGACAGAAAAGATCAACGTTATAGAGAATGAAGAACAAAAGCGAAACTACTTAGCTTCTCAACCACCTATTGTACAAGGATGGCAAAAACATATTCAATTGATAAGCTAAAAGCTGTGGAGAATGCAAAGAAGAAGAAAGAAGACTTTTGTAATAAATATATATAAGTCTATATATATAGAAGATACTTCAAATAGGACATGATCCTTCCTGAGTTCAGGAAAGCCGCCTCTTTTTACTAGAAAACACAAGCATTTTTGTAAAATAAGTAAACAATTTGTATGATAATGTACAGTTTTCATGTTAGTTTTAGTAAGAAAATACAATATGTAGTTTTGTTTTTTAGAATGTGCAATTTCTCATTACAATGTGAATTTGTAATACAAAATAGTTACCTATTTTACATAATTACTGGTGTATTATACAAATTGGGGCGGCCTTCCTGAACTCAGGAAGGACCATGTCCTATTTGAAGGGCCCCTTATATGTATGTGTGCGGTTGTCTATATATATATATGTATATGTATATGTATATGTATGTATGTATGTATGTATATGTATGTATGTATGTATGTATATTTATGATTTTTATCCAATGAGCCACATGCCCATTACAGATGGGATGAGTCTGCTTCATCTCCAGCAGCTTCAGTAATAAAAATACAAGTGTCAGTAAGTAATATATATCCAAGATTCAGTAATATATATGGAAGCTTCAGTAAGTAATATCATGGCTCTAGTCACTTATATAAAGTTACAAGTAAGTGTGAACCAAAGTTATTGATTAAATTACTTCCGTTACTTACAATTGATTCAAAGTTACGAATGGTAACACAAAAGTTATTGATGCGTCTAGTATTACCGATATGAAGTATTGTTGATGTCAATACAAAAGCTACTGATGCATTTAGTAATACTGATATAAAGTGTTAGTGATGGCAATACGAAAGTTAACTGATATGTTCAATTACTGATGGCAATACGAAAGTTACTGATCGTCAAATTAAGATTTAATGGATGTGATTAGGGGCTCATCTTTAATGGACATGGGGCCCATTGAATAAACCTTATGTGAATGTGTGTGCCATGTTAACATTTTAAGTTCTATCCATATTGATCAATCAACTACCTCTAATCAATCATCCTATTCGACCCAATCAATCATCAATGATCGACCAACCTTCTTGACCTAGTCGATGGCCCCTAATCGACCAGGCACTTTTCAGGATCGATCATAATTTGAATTCAAACCTTCCAATGGCCATTAAATGATTAATCAACTTAAATACATGATCGATCAACTTAAGATTATTGATTACCTTAGTTATATGATCAATCATATTTGTCAAATTTGGTGGATTTCTTTCCTAATTTGATTCCAATGACTATATTTTTTTCCCAATGTCCCCCGTCACTCTAAATAGAGCACAAACCTCTATTGTATACATACATATCAATTCATTCCCTCTAGACTCTCTCAAAGCTTTCAAGATCACATCTTGAGAGCCATTCATTTGTAAGTTTTGTTTGTATTTCTTTATGCAATTATAATGTTAATATATTTACCTCATTATTCTTATTGCATAATTATATTTGAGTCTTTAGAGTTTTTTACAATCTTTATTTTAGTATTGCACTGTAACACTTAGTGTTTGGTCCAAGGTATACAAAGAACTTGGTTTTTGATCCAAGTTGTGGGATGTTTTTGACGTGTGATCTAAAGCATTGCATTTGTTTGTGTTGAGTTATCCATGGAGAAATAAATCGAGATAATAGAGTAGTCGATTGACTAAATCAATACAAAATCCTAAGTCAAGAGACTTATATCATGGTTTTTACCCAGTGGGGTTTTCATGCTAAACACTTGTCTCTTGTGGTTATTCTTGTTTTGCGGGTTGCTTGTTATATCAGTGTGATCATTATCTATGATATTTAGTTATTGGAGATATTTTGTTTAATGATCCATAGGAAATCACAATTGGTATCGAAGCCTCGCTCACAGACGATGTAACCAAATCTACGCATATGACAGCCATCACCGAAGGACAATCTGTGGTAAGACATTTGTTGTTTCATGGTACTATTTTTCTTATTGTAAAATATGTATGCATGTTCATTCAGAAAGCATGGGATACGAGATATGTGATATTATCTAAAGTAAGTACCAAAAGCCAGAAAGAAAGGAGTTGCCCTCACGAACAAGGAGAACAAGATGTCAGTGAATAACTCCAAGGTGATGAACATCTTGTATTACGGATTGACCAAGGAAATATCAAACAAAATCTTTGCTTGTACATCAACTTGAGGTCACATCAAAGGATAAAGAAGAATCTTGACATGGAGCTAGTGTTGACACTGATTGAAACGATGAAGAAGATGAAGATTCACATGGAAATGACAATGAGGCAAACCTTTCTTACAATGAATTCTTTGAAGTGTTTCAAGAATTGCATTGCATTGTAGAGAAACTACTTAGTAGAAATAATGATTTAAAGGAAACCAGTAAAGAAGAAAAAGAATCTCACAACAAGGAAATTAATTATTTAAAAGATCACATTAGTATGTTAGAAAATGGTAATAAATTATTTAAAAAGGATAATCTTACTGACTTCACCAATGAAAAAGAAAATTTGGATAAATACTACGCACTTTCGCACAAAACACTAAATTTGGAGTAGGATACAATCCAACAAACCATCATCATGCATATATTTCTTTAATTTCAAAAGAAAGAAATGTATGTATTCCCAAAACTGAAGTCGGGATTTATAGAAATAACAATATAAGATCCAAAGGAAAATAGATGCCAAAAATTTTTTTATATAGGCAAATGGAGAAAAATACAAGAAATGGCATCAAGAAAAGCTACATGGGAATTCCAAATCATATGTGGCGGTATACAAGAAGACCACAAGTAACATTAACTAAAGTCCTATCATGTGAAAACTATATGCAGGATGACAGAAAAGATCCTCATGGAACATGGCAAAATACCAATTAATGGATGGGTGTTTCCACTGTTGTCATACTATGGCTACCTTCCTTGCTCATATAGTATAATCTTTCCATCTTATGCTTTTTCTTACTAGTTATACGTTCAATAGTATTTTAAATAGAGGAATATTAATTTTCAAAATAAAAAATAATTTTTCAAAGGGAAAATTTTATTAAAGGAGAGGGATATGGTTTCAAAATAAAATAGATGGAGCATTTTTGTATTTTTTAAAAGTGGGAGAAATTTGTTTTCAGGGAAAACTTTTTACTCAAAATCTGTTTGATATGTCAAAAGGGAGAAGAAGTGGAGATATCAATCTTCAAGTTTTATTTATTTATTATCATAAAAAAAGAGAATGTTAGTACATTGTTTACATACTAATTATTATTATTTTAATGATAACGAACTTTGTAAGTACAGTTAATATTGTAGATTTAATGACAATTTCACTTCAAGTATGAGACATAAAAGAGCAACATTATAGAGAATGAAGAACAAAAGTAAAGCTACTTAGCTGCTCAAGTACGTGTTGTACATGGATGGCAATAGCATATTCAAAAATGAAGCTAAATCCAGTGGAGAATGCAAAGAAGAAGAAAGAAGACTTTTCTAATAAGCATATGTAAAAAATCATAACATATATGCACATGCTATCATGTAGGCATTTTAGGTACAATCTTTATTAATCGATCAACCTTTTTAATCTGATCGATCCTCCTATTTGATATTGGGAGAAGGAGGCCTTCTTTCTTTAATGATTCTTGCAACTTCTCTTAAAGGGGGTTTGGACCAAGGAAGTCAATCATCATTGATCGACCAACCTACTTGACCAGATCGGTCACTTCTGATCAATCAATCACTTTCCATGATCGATCATAATTTGAATTCAAACCTCTCAACAGCTATCAAATGATTGATCACCTTGAATACATGATAGATCAATGTGAGATGATCGATCACCTTAGTTATATAATCGATCATATTTGTCAAATATAGTTGATTTCTTGCTAGATTTATTTTCATGGCTATATTTTAAATTGGTGTCCCTCACCATTATAAATAGATCCCTAGACCTCTGGTGTAGAATCGCATCTCAGTCCTCTCTTAAAGCTTTTCTCATGGTAGACTCTCTCTCTCTACTTCCAGATCACATCTTGAAAGCCATTAGTATACACGCACGACCTGCATTTCATTATCCAATTATAACGTACATCTATTTATCTCATTATTCTTATTGTATAATTACACTTTACTATTGTACTTTAACACTTGGTGCTTGATCCAAAGTTTACAAAGAACTTGATGTTTGATCCAATTGCCAAAAGTTTTTGGTGTGTGATTCAAAGCATTTGTAAGCAGTTGAGTTATCCGTATAAAAATAACTCGACCAATCAGAAATCCTAAGGAATATATGTGAAAGAGTTGATTGATTCGATCGATAGAAAATCCTAAGTCAGTGGACTTGGGTCATAGTTTTTATCTAGAGGAGTTTTCATGCTAAAATACTTGTCTTTTGTGGTTGTTCTTGTTTTGTGAATTATTGGTTATATCTATAGTGATTATTATATGTGACATTTATTTATTATCCTTAACATCTTATTTAGCGATGTAGAGGAACACACAAGATTCTTGTTGACCATAATAGAAACCTTGTGAAAAGCATATGGAAGAATATGAAGCACGCTTGAAGGACTCCATTGTAACATGAGAAATCAACACCATCAATCAAAAATATATGTCTCGACAACCAGATCGTAAACATGGCTATTGAGATTTAGGCGCGAAGCCAAAACGTGAATTCGGGAGTGCATACAAGAAAACTCCAATGGCACATGTAACAACAAGAGAACTTACCTCAATGGACAAGGGGCATTGCCCTAGACCCTTGCTCGAAGGAGGAAGGTTGGGAGAAGGGAAGGAATGGCGTGGAGTTTATTGGACTAGTGCAGGAGAATAATCGCACTAAGGGATAGGAAGCAGTACCTGAGACTATAGTCTCGAGGGATAAGGACATTATCGCTATCCCTATCCCTCAAACAAACAGGACATTCGGTGAATTTTCTTATAGTGAAGGTATAACATCTATTCTCAGGGAGGATCTAGGAAAACGCTTGTAGTTATTTGATATTCTATATGAAAATAGTGGGAATTGAGATTGATGTGAATCATGTTTTGAGGAGAATACGAGAAAAATCTTGAAGCCATTTTCCTATAATGTCTTTTAGGAAAATCATTTTCTCATTATTGGATTAGGGCTCTCTTAATCTTATGTACTTTCTTCTTTCTAAAGTCGATTGTTGTCATCCAAGGACGTAGCACAGTTACGGGTGAACCTGGTAAATATGTGTTTCTTCATGGTTGCATGATTGATAGTTTGTGAGCATTCCGCTTCCGTGATTCACAGCATGATATAATTCTCTTATCTTGGAATAAGGTCCCTTGGGAATGAGATATTTGTTAGACTTTGTCGCGTGAAGGTTGATTGGTGGCGTATATTCATGAATCGACCTCACCGATCTAAATGATAATTTCACATGATCTTATAACCCTAACCTGAGTTATTGAATAAGAGGGTACTTGGAGGCAGTCGTTCATCGTACTCTCACATATCATTTTTGAGAAAAGAAGAGAAGAAAACTTGTTATTAACGGTTGATGTAGGTGCATTGCCAGACCACTACATCGAGTGTTTCTTTTTCTAAATTGATCTATACTTGTGTTGTTGGTCAGTCAGATGCAGATATACATAGGGAGAACTTGAATTGATGTGACACCTTTCCTTGATTATGGAAAGGTGTCATCTTAAACCGTTGGATGATGAGTGTACGAGTGCGATTGAAACCACAAGGTGGTTTTTGTGTCAACTAACATTCCTAATATGGGGGTGGATTAAATTAGTGATAATTTAGTAAAATACAAGTCATTGATCATTCTATATTTAGATATATGTTGAATGATGTATAGAATTTTTCAAAAATATCTGATGGAACAAAGGTTCGCGTTTTGAAATAACCGTTATCAATTTACAAAAGATTGAGATATTTTACAATTCTACATTATAAATTACAAAAGCATAACTATTGTTGTTCACAAAAAAGCCTAAATACGACGAAAATTTTATTTTTTTGTGTATATGTGTTTCCTAAAATAAAGGGTGCTTTGATCATATGCTAATTAATTGATGTACACATGGAAAATATTGCTAAAATGATGGGATTTTTGTTACAACTATATTTCCTAACATATTATATGGGATAAATTGCAAACACGTTAAATATGTTAAGGGTATTAAACTGTAACATTTTTTAGTGAATTTGTAATAGTTGTAAACTGCAGTATTTTTTGTAAATTTTATAGTCTTTTTGTAAACCGCATTTGATTTATTTTGAAAATTTTTCTAATCTCTTTTGAGAACATTATGTGGGAGTAATGTTTATAAATTGTGACATTGTTTTGTAAACGTCGTGCTCTCTTTTGTCAAATGCATGGGATTTTTGTAAAATAGATTTCTTATTATTAATGTACAAATTATTTTATGTGTCCATCCAACATGTTTCTCATATCGTGGGTTCATCAAAAATTATCATCCATTGTAAAGTTTATTTAAATTTTGTAAAATCCACACTCTCATTGTAACAATATATGATAATCTGCAAAATAAAAGCCAATCATTAGTTTATCATTTATTTCAAAAAAAGATAACATGTAAAAATACATGCAGAAGTGTAAATCAATGAATCCAATTATAAATTATATAATCAATTATGTAAATTAGTAGATCAAAAGGTAAAATGTAACCATCATATTTTGGCATTTACATCCAATTGAACCTGTAAACTTCATCCCTTTAGTATTTAATCCACAGTCAATAGGATTTCATCTAATTTGCTTTTTACAAAATACATCATTTTTTGGACGAAAATATAACAAGACACACAATTTTTTATAATAAAAATGCATTTATTGATACTGATAACTTGAGATATATTTAATCTGTAAACAAATATTTACATTCTTAATCAAAAAATCCTTTATTTTAGGTGGTATTTTCATTCTCATTCTACAGAATTCAAAATCTATAAACAAAACTCAAAAGGAAAAAATGAAAAGCGTATTGAACTCAAAAGAACAGGAGAACCCAAACTTACAAAAGTTGAGTATTCCAAAAAATATGATTGAACTCAAAAGAATGAAAAGTACATTGAATATTCCAGAGAATATGATTGAATAAAGGCTCGTGTTTTGAAATACATATTAAAAATTTACAATAGATTGGTATATTTTACAATATTGTGTTATAAATTACAAAATCACAGTCACAGGTATTCGAAAAAACACACAATCATAACAACTAGTGAATCAGGAACACTTATTCAAAAACAAAACAAATGAGAAACTTTGAAGATTGGATTGAGATGTAATCAAAACAGAAAAAAATAAAGTCCAAATAAAAACAAAAGTAATCTAAAATAGTTCGGAACTTGATTAATAGATGAATGGAAAAGAATAAGAGAAAATTACTAAGAACACACATCATCCTTCGTGTGCAAAAACCTCATGCTGCTCCATGCATTGTCGTCGTCGCCGCATGCACCGCCAACGCCATTGTCACACATCATCATCATCTCAAACCACGCACATCCACACACCCCACCTCCTACCACTCATTGCACTACCGTCGTCGTCGCCATATATCGCCGTCGTCTTTTTCATACACCACCGTCTTCAAACGCAGCCACCACCTCTACGTCGAGGGTTGACGAAGAAGAGAGGGGGAAGAAGACACTCGTCGACTTTTTTTTTTGAAAATTTGAGTAATTGAGAGCCAAGATCGTAATGGATGCTATATTTAGAAAATTAAATTCGAGTAATTAATGAACAATACAATGATGATGCAACCAAATTGAATATTCAAAAACTTTCTAAAATGGCAATTTGGAGGTTCTTTCGACGATGGTTTTGAGTTTAATTTTGTGGTTTTGTTAACCATCGTTGATCTTAATCGGAAGGCTACTAAGAGGTGTCGCACCATACTCATGGAAAGGTGCCACCTCAATTCAAGTTTTTCCTTTTTGTGTATATGCGTACGTGCATGTGTGCACGTGTGTGTGTGTGTGTGCATGTGTGCATGTGGGCATGTGTGTATGGGCGTGTGCGCATGTGCATGTGCGTATGTGTATGTGCGTTTCTCCATTCTAATATAATAAAAAATGATTGTTCCATGTTGTCGTAGAAACAACAAAGAAGATGAATAAAAATAGGCTATACTAAAATAACAAGAGAGAAAGAGAGGGAAAGGAGAGGAGACAATTTAAGGATTGACAAGGTACGTCGTTGAAGACCCTCTTCCTGTGGAGAGAACGAGAGAGAGAACGAGAGAAGGGGATGGGATAGATAATGGGAGAGTGCTCCCTATGGCGAGATGGTTCTCGGATGGGTTTGTCCTCCCGATGGAGGTTGATATTATAGGGGCGTGAACGTCCCCTTGCCAAGTCCGCCCTCTCCCCACACCCACGGTTTGGTTCCTCCGTGAGACCCGGTCCCCGCAACCACCGTCGATGGTTCTTGACCACACCGGTCACTTGACCATTCTACATCTCCCACTTGACCGAAGTGGTCAAAAACATATATGCTCCCACTATTCGTGTAGTATATACATGGAGATTTATTATATGAGGATCATTATATATGAAACATCTTCCTTGACTCATCCATTCTTGAGTCCCATTAAACCATCATGTTTAATGTATGCTCCTGCAGCTATTCTCTTGGTTAGGGAATCAGTCAACATGTCACTGGTAAGTATGTAGGTTACAGTGATTTCTTACTCCGCCACTATATCTTGTATATAGTGATATTGGATTTCAATGTGCTTTCTTTTATAACTATTAGCACCACTATTAATCAAACTTATTGCAGCTTGATTGTCACAATACATTTCAATTGGCCATTTGACCAATTAGAGGTTTAGATTCTCTAGAAAATGCCTGATCCACATAGCATTAGCGGTGGTCATGCTAGATGCAATGTATTCTGCTTTCTGTGTATGTTTAGATACACATCTTTGTTTCTTCCTACCCCAAGAAACAGTTGCACCATTAAATATGAACATGTAACTTGATTTAGATTTTCTATTATCCATATCCCTTCCGAAATCAGCATCAGAGCATCCTAGCACTTCAAGCGATTCTACTTGATACACAAGTTTCAGATGTACAGTCCCTTTCAGATATTGAAGAATCCGTTTTACATCTTTAGACCGTTCTATAAGGATCACTTCCACTTCCCGAAGGTCCTTCGTTCCCAGAACAACATGCAGCCCTCTTCCTCTTCCAACAACGAAACAACCATGCTCTCTTTTTCCATCTCCGTTGATCGTGGCAAAGAAAGCACGCGTTTGCCTGCGATTCCTCCGCTGTCTCGGCTGCAAATTAGGTGATCCATGATTATCCTTCAGCTCACTATTCATTTGCAGGCAAAGTGATTGAGAATATTTTTTACGAAAATCCAATCCTTTCAGATGAGGATAATGTTTCAGAAGGAACTCTGAACTCTCTGTTTTCATGGAAATTTATCGGTGGTGGTTCTGTTTACCATATCACTCAATGTATTTAGAACCCAACCGCATAGATGGATAGCTTGTGTTTCGGATTATATAATAAACATCTGAGAATCAAGAATTGAACATCTGATTATGCAGGTGAAATAAAGATGACAAGTCGCACGCGTCGCAAGAGCACAACAGTTCCGAATGCGCAAAATGCTCACCGAGCGCAGGCATGGAGAGGGCAGGCATCCTTCCGGTTAGCGCCTTAGGTGCTCCTCATGATTCACAGTTGAGAAGTTAAGAAGAATGAGTAGTCCATCTTGATTTTCTCTTCTGTGTTTATAGGCGTGAGAAATCAGGTGATACAGAAAAATATACCAGCACCAACTTCTGAAGAACACGACATTGTGAATGCAGAGAGCCCCTCTGTAAGTAACTTGCTGATATTCGCCTCTTCAATGAAGCTGAAGAAAAATAAAAAATGCCATCAAGTCATTATTATTATTATTATTATTATTATTATTATTATTATTATTTTATTATGGTATAGATTTCACCTTCCTGCACCTGATTGCGAATTAATGGCACAGATAGAAGACAAGTCCATATCAACAGCCAGCACATCATGTGAATCACCAAAGGAATCGCCAAATGAACATAATGAAAAAAAGAAGGATTCGGCAATTATCATCGCGATTGATGCGTACAAGTTCCATTCATCATCATTTACCCATCGACGTAGATTCGATGGAAAAAACTGGAGGTGACTTTTCTTCCGATAAGGATTCAATATCGCCAGTGTCATCGAAGAACTCCACACATTGTGCGCGCTGTGATGCCTGTGGATCGCCGTGCAGGGAAATGCATAAAGAGCATGACCATTTAAATCAATTCAGCTCTTGGCCACATAAATCACTTCTTGAAGAAAAGCTTAACAAGGCGAACTTTCATTGCAAAAGCAGCTCAATTCGAGCACCAGTGATGCTCAAGATGGTCGTGCGGTAAACCAAGCGAAAGAGTTCTTGGGTGCACTGGAGCTGCTCAATGCCAATAAGGACATCTTTTTAAAAATTCTCCAGGATCCAACCTCTCTTTCAGCAACAGATCTGCAAGGCATCCGCGGTCCAATTCAAGGTTCGCTCCTAGCCAAATCCGACTGGTTCACGAGATCAGAATCATTTAGCAGGACCTCCCGTGCTCCCACCGACAAATCATCTCTCGGACATGAAAGAAAACACGAACACGGCATGGAACATGACACTCCTGAACGAATCGACATACTTGGGGTCAAATACAACTCTGTTTCCGAGTTTCAATTGGACACTTCAAACAATCCAAGAGAGAAGAGGTCAGGTAGAAAAGCCCAGCATCACTTCAAGAACACAAAGGCGAGAATAAAAGACATAATCAAGGAGAGCAAGGATGAGATGCATCGAATATCGATGGACAGGATCTTTCATAAGCTCCCCAGTGGCCAGAAGGTATCCCAAGATGCCGCATAGCATGACCATCACTCATGTTGTGTGAATCAGGCGCTTTCTAAAGAATCTAAGCCTCGAATTGGTCAAAGGATTAATAGAAATGTATTGTGACAATCAAGCTACGATAAGCTTGATTAACAGTGGGGCTAATAGTTCTAAAAAAAAGTACATTGAAATTCAATATCAATATATAAAAGATATAGTGGCAAAGGAAGAAATAACGGTAACCTATATACCTACAAGTGATACGTTAGCCGATTCCCTCACCAAGAGAATTGTAGCTAGCACTTACATTAAACATGTTGGTTTAATGGGAGTCAGGAATGCATGAGTCACAAAAAAGGTTTTCATGAATAATGAACCTCAATGTAGACATCTCTATACACTACATGAATAGTGGGAGTGTAAAGGCTTTGACCACTTCCATCAAGTGGTAGATGAGAACGGCCTCCGTGACCGACGTGGTCAAGCAACCGCCTCCGACGGTTGCAGCGAGGTCGAGTCTCACGGAGACCCTAACCGATAGGGGCATCAAGGACGGGGGCAGACGTGGCGAGGGTTTACGCCCTATAAATAACCTCCCACTTGGAGGTGAATGCCATCGCTCAGATCTAGCTCACCTAATGGGAGCCCCCTTCCGATCTATCCCATCCCTTTCTCTCGCTCTCCTCTCTCGTTCTCTGAAAGGATGGCGGCATACCAATGATTTAATATCTGGCTGTCAGAATTCAATGAGTTAGAACCTCAGATGATCGACTTCGATAGCGATGACGGCTTCAACATTGACATTCTTCGTGTGAGCATCAAAGATAAAGAAAAATCCAACTACGTGAAGGACATGCTTAGTAAATCCGATCTTTGAAACAGTAACTTCCTAAGTTGGCATCCATCCCACCTGCCAATGGATCCTTCGCTGTTTATGAAGCTTGAAGAATCGATGATCGAAAATGGAGACAGATTCAGTCCATGCGGACGCGAGATCAATCAAGATCACGTGCTCTTATTTGACCTCATAAATGAAATCCTGATAGAAATTTACGACATGTCTTTCAGCCTTTCTCCATGGTTTTCGCACCTCAAGAAGGTCCTTAGGGGGTCTGCTATACTAGAGGAAGTGCGGGCAAACATTGCCTGGCATCTCAATTTCCAAGCAGAAACAAACATGACACTGGAGCCGGTAATCGAGAGAGACATGGCCAGGGATGAAGGATGGAAGGTTGTTAGATACGAGAAGGAGAGCCTTGGCATGGAATTGGAGGAGTGGATACTGGATGATCTTCTCGACGAAGAAATCATGGACATCCTTTTGACATGATAGATAACTTTTGTTTGTTACATAACAAGCATCCATTATCTCGAGATATACCATGTAAAGTAGTTAGTTACAGTTTGTACAGGTTATTTTGGAGGTACAACAACTAAAAAGGTCAGTTTTTAGTACAGAACTTTAATTCCTCTGTCGATCTGTTACATGGCAGTTATTGACATCGGTATATTAACCTTGCAAGACACTTTGACCAAGCCTGTGAAAATGAATGGACATTACAAAACCTGCACAGTGAAGCAAACATAATAGAAGAAACTGGTGTCTAGTGCATGACCCATATATGACTTAACCATCTTCCATTTATTGAACAGCTGGTCAGTTTTCTTCGCTCCAGACTTCATCGCTGCACGGAAAAGACAGCACTCTCACATGGCATATACCCAATACCCTTCTTGGATGTGACACTCCCAGTTTTGATGTTCACAATCTCTAGATTGTGATTAGTTATGAAAATGGTTGGATATCAAAAAAAAATCGCAACTAACAGCTTCAATACCCGGATTCCTCATCTCCAACATATCCCTCTTTAGCAAGGCTGAACTTCCTGACCATTCCATGCTTTCGAAAGTGTCTAATCCTGATCTCGATCTGCATCTTGGACCTCTGATTCAGACCTGGTGATATTTCCCACATTGGACTCTCAACCAAAATGAAAAGAATAGCATTATCAGCAGAATAATGTCACAGTGAGGACATACTCATGGTGAAATCAGGTACTGAGTACAAATGTGCATCTAGGTCGCTGATCAAGAACGGCATGCATGCACACAACCGAATCGCTTTTTTAATAATAGCAACAATCATGATGTCATTAGATTGTTCCAGCATTGCTGATTATCGGTAAATCTGATACAATCATGATCCAGGTTTTGTATTATTCTGAGTAAACAATTTGGAAACAAACTTATTATTGAGCTTCTGTTTGTAGTAAACTATGACTCTAAAACAGCGGCGCATAATGATAGGAGGGAAAAGAGCTACTAGGAGTAGCTTCAACGCGGTGGCTGATGTTGTTTACTTTATGTAGCAGAACTAAATTCTAAACGGAAGAAAATAGCTGCTGCTTAGTAATTCATTTAAGATACAGCCACCAACTTGCTGGAGTCTGAAAATATTGTTTGGAAGGCAAACTTAGTTGCAATAATTATAACGAATGAATGGCAAACAAATAAAATGAAAACGAAAATTTTGATTTTATTTACTGTAAGTCTGTAACAAGTCTTGATGTAAATTATAAGTAAAAAAAGATGATTAAAAATAGCACCATAGTACGGCCCACAAATAGGAATTGCAAGAACCCACTTAAATGGTCTAATGGTAGAAACAATGGGCTCCCACTCCAATGACCAAGGTTCTAACCCCACAACTCCACACCACTGGAGATTAAAAAAGAAGTTATTCGCTGAGTAAGCACCACAATTCTGGAACAAAATCTGTATCAACTTTGAGGTTGATCACCTGACCTTAGTGCGTCCATACCTTATCAAAAAGTCTTTAATAGCTTATTCTTCAATGCATAATGCATGCTTACCATATACATCACCTCCTCTTCTTATACTCCGCACAGTTGCAAACTTATTTCCCATGGGACTGACACCATACAATATTTTATCGAACATCCAAACAGTACCTTACGGATCAAATGGTTGCGCAAAGCTCCATTATATGACGCATTGCTAGAGGGGTTATATAGAAGTCAATAGTTCTAAAAAAATCCACTCATTTACATTACTGCATATACAACAATTAACTAGAATATTTTAGGAGAGATGTCTTGATGCCATCGCCAAATCTAATGCTCGATTTTGGTTCTGGTTTAAATTACATCTACCATTATTACATGAGGATAATTGTCGGCAAATTCAGGACAGGATCCCAGAGAAAGCCTTGATATTGATCTAGGACAAAGGTACAGTCGGGGATGAAACAGCAAAACTTGTAACTTGGTTAAACTCGCTGAGACCACTCCTGTTCCTTTTCATACTGTGTATTCGATCCTATACAGCAGAACTGGATGGAAGCAGAGATCAGCCCAAGCAGGATACCATCATAAGAGATTCAGAATCACCTCCGCTCTTCCGGTTGTCAATCCAAAGTTCGAAGCTCGGTGTTCAAGCAATGATCTCCTTTACCAGCCAGTCCAGACTAGGGTATGCAAAGTAGAGTACTAGGAAAGAAGGCAGTGCAAAAACAATCGTAATAAGGATGTACAAAGCCAAGATGGCTGCGCTGGCAGGAATTGCATATAGAACAATAAGAAGAAATAAGATGACCAGAGGAAACTTGGCCGTCAAGTGAACAAAAAATAGCAGTGACTTCCGAAGGCTTGCATGCATCCTTTCCATATAGTTTTCACCATTATCCCGATGAAACTGTTCTGCCTGTATCTGAGGAGCCCTTCTAGGATTGCCATGATGCTGAATATTGTTGTGTGATTCTCCAACACTGAACCCACCATTTGGTAACCATATTGGTTGGTGGGTCGTGGAAAACGAATGTGATTTTGTCCTGTCGCCATTCATGCTCTCAATCATCCATAGCAAAAAGAAATTCTTCCTGGGAAACTTTAGATGGCCCTTGTATACCAGCCTAAAGGACAGCAGATGGCACCATGGGCAGGAGATGAAAAGGGGAAGCTGGATGGGTAAAGTTGGGAATTTCACCACAGCCCACTGTAGAGCAAGAACACAATTCTTGCAGAGGGTATGACCACACCATAGAACATATGGTACATTCTCCACCATGTTGAAGGATTCATAGCATATCGGACACTCAAGTCCTTCCTCCCTGCTAATATTAGAAGACACCTCGTCATCGGAACATTCAGAAATTACTTGAGTTGACTTAGACGAGCTAAGTTTGGGACTAGTTTTTGTAGTCCCAGCCTTCGAATTTGAAGAGAAACCCCACATCATAGCAGAAAGGATCCAGCTGCTGATAGATCTTCAAAACTGAACTTATTGTGACAAATTTACTTCCATTTGAATCATAGGAAAAAATTTGCCGCTCCCAGGAAGGTCATAATAGAAACTGACGGCAATTGCTTGCTGAAATGACAGGCAGATGCCAAAAAAAGTTACACAATGTAACAAGTATATGCATATGATAATAAATAAATAAGCAGATATATCAGGTAAATGTCAGCCTCGTAACATAATACAAGTTCCATGAAAAGAATTCGCATCGATACACATACACTTCATGCAGTTTTATGATCTGAGAATTAAGTCAAACTGATTCTAATTGGTAGGAGATCATCAACCAATTGTGATTGATTTACCAGAAAATGAATACATGACTTATGAACATCTGAAAATTTACATAGTGCTAGTACATGCAATCCACGTAGCATTTTTTAATAATAAACAAGATATTCTTTGAACCTTGCATCCGTGAAAGACAACTTAATGGCAAACAATCGCTATTATGACTTGAATTAACTGCAAAAAGACAAAAAAGACCAACATCAAAGCCCAAGCTCCGACCATGCAGAGCACTAAAAACATGCAAAGAAGAAGAGGCTTAAGAACACAAAGCTAAAGTTGTTGACAAAGTGACGATCTGTGGATAGACAAAAAGAAGGAAGATAGTTTTTAGAGATCAAAGGGAAGATTCCATTCCCACGCATCAACTACCCTGTTCTAGGTAGGAACGGAAAGAGCAAGCACATCGATCATTCAGATTCCCCTCTCCCTAAGAGCCCAGCGAAGGGACTATTGCTGTAGAATCCATATATTGCATTCAAGTGAAATAGGACGTGGTCAGCTACATATGTAGTTGGACCATCTAAATATGTAATTGGACGTGAAAGGGTGTGTACCAACTGCCTTGATCAATTGCCCCAATCCAAGAGGAAGAGAACAACGCTTACTACATTTTTTATCTATTTGAATTCGAGGCTCACGGCACCTTTTATAAAGAGATTGAGTGAAAGGAAAAGAAGGCATGGAATATGTTAGGATTTCCTTTTCTAGCCTTCTTTTAAATGAATCCTCGAATGCATTGTGACCATGCCACAGCGAACTCCTAGAACCCCATGCATAACCTATTCTACAGCAGAAAGCCTCTCTAATCTGTCACCCAGATATTGGTGAACAACCAAATGTGCACACTGTGCCTTCTGAGCAAACACTTTAGAACATATATGATCAATTAAATACCCTAGGATGATCCATTCCTCTTGCCATTTGATTAAATTGATATATCCAATCGATCAACATGGCCTGCAGTACTGAACTAATTCTGAACAGTAACACTTTGTGATTTATTAGACTTGTTAAACTGATCAATCAGTTCACGAATAATACTACAACGATCAAAATTCAGCCACAACAATGTAGTGAAGTGATTGATCATCAAAAACATTTGATTTATCACACTGACCAAAGTAAACGACCAAACCCTTTTGAGTGATCAATCAATAGGGATAAGTTGAACATTATCGGGAAATTATAGTTGTTGCTTTGTCCTTATTTGGCACATAACAGTGTTGGACCTCATGCCCAAACTTCAAATACGCAATAAGCCATATATTCTCTCATACAACCTGCCCGCATGAAACCTGACCCACTCTCAAACCCAAGAAACATATGGGCTGGGCCCAAGCCTTGAAATTGAGTCCAAAATCATATCGGGATATGCCCTTCCCACAATCTTAAAAGCGCACCTGCCCCGATTTTGGCCCATCACATATATTTTATATACAATATAGTTGATGGTGTACTTTGATCAATTTTATGTGCATTTTAATTCTAAAGTTTATGATATGAATATATGCATATTAACGTGGGATACAGATAGTCATATACAAGTAATATATTTCACTAAATTCTGAAATCCTAAGCCATAGCCAGTGCTGTCCTTAAATTCAAACAGATGTATAAATTCTAGTTCAGAAAAAAAATGTTATTTTTGCGGCCAATACAGCAATACCTCAAACTGAGGATCACGATTTTGCTTACTATTTTGGATGGTGAGGCCGGCTTACACCTTATCTTTCCCCTTGGCAGGTTTCGGACCCCATGGCTGAGGCATGCGCCTCGGATGCCTGAGGCCGACGAGGTGAGGCGAGGTGGTGAGGCGGGGCGAGGCGCTAGGTGAGACGTTAGGGATTTTGTCAAGCACTTTTTAAAGAAAATAATTAGTCCTATTCGTATTTTCATATGTTTATAAAAACCTAGTTGTTGAGTATATATTTATGCAAGATGAATGCTTAAATTTGACCTCGTTCATATTCATATTTACTATTAACATGTCCAATTATTTCAGTGAACCCTTACTATTACACCTGTGCGAATTCGAATACCCATATAAAAAAATTTGGGCATGATGGCACAGGGGGACATTAGACCGCTTTTCATCTGGGGTTAGCATAACATACGGTTAGGATTCAAATCATATGATTCATATCAACAACTTGGATACCTTTAATGACGACTATAGCCAATCCCTTTTTGATAAATATTTTAGTGATAGTTATAGCCAATGATTTCCTTTTGATTTGGTAGAAATTTACTAGAAAGGTTTATGGCATTGACATACCCTTTTTTTATGTTCTTATCTTCATAATATCATCATATATCACATTGTTATATATTATATGTCTGTCAGATTAGATTTTTTCACCAATAAATATATTTATTATACTTTTTCTAATTATTTTCCTATACAAATTGAGGCTTATGCCTCAACCGCCTCGAGGCTACGCCTCGTCTCCAGGGAAAACGCCTCATTCTGCCTTTCGTTTTTTCAAACCTTGGTTACAGGTCTTCGACTGCGAAAGACGTACAGATTGTGAAGCACGATGAGAAATGCATGACCTTAAGGAGGGTGGTCGGCAATCTGTGATCATTTTGAAGGATGGTGTCTCGTCGAAGTGACAGAGATCGAAACATCTATTCGTGATCACATCGTGAAATATGATGTTGGAGGGAAACTCCTCCACGTTTTTCAATGAAGTTCATTTCTTGGGATGTAAAAGGCTTGGGACGACCAGAGAAGCGCATTGCGGTGACAACGCTCATGAACTCCCAGAAGGCAAACGTTTTTTGTTTGTATGTGTTAGAATATGTAATACATGTGTAATTGGATCTCTCCAAGATCCGATTACCATCTTCTCTTGTTTAGTCCCATATCATTTATAATTGGGAATCTGGTCTGTATGTGGGGCTATATAAGAAGCCCTATATTCCATGTATTCATTAAGAGATTCATAATAGGATATCCGAGCCTCAGAGGCCTTCTCCTGTGATTTCATCTCACTCCTTATGGAGTATGGTTACACGTAAAATCTTGCACGTTCCACTTTATATTTTTATGTTCTTAAGTTGTACTTCAATTCCAGGGCAAGTTGATTCTAAGTATTTTCTCCAAGTTTGATTTTATTTTAAATTATTTTATTGATTGAAGATTGGAGAACTGCTTATAAGATCGACGAGATCTATTCGAGATCGATAATGATGCGGTTTTATTTTTCCAAACCCTAAAAGAGATTCCTCATTCACGTTCTAGAATTCCATGATGCAACCATAGCAAGATTTTTTTTGGGTTCATATTCAAGGTATTGGATTTCGTGTTGTGATCTTTATGTTACAGGCAACAACAGGCACAATTCAAATATGGGCAAGCACGCCTCTCCATCACCTTCCACCCTCTGATTGAGGGTGTGGAATCCTATTTCTTAGCAGATTGTATCGACACCAAGCAGTTCCGATCCGAGCATCATCTTCAACACTTGAAAGTTGAGCAATGTTAAAAAATAAACATGCGGAAGCTAATATCATAAAAAGAATAAACATCATTGAGAACGCTGGATTTTAACGTGGAACCCTACTTCGTAAAAAGAGGGATAAAACCATGAGAGAACGTCTCAAAGGGTTGATGTATGCATTGCACTTTCTCACTAGATACAGGGGGTGAGGGGCTTCTTATATATTCATCATTGAGTCTCCATGTCCCACAACTAGTAGATGTGGGACTAAACAACTGGATGGGGTAAATGGATCCTGGAGAGATCCATATACTCATCTCCCACATAAGTGACGCATAACCAAATACTCCAACACTCCCCCTCAAGCTGGAGCATGCAATGCTAGCTCAGCTTGGACAAACAGAAAGAAATCTCAACTCACAATGCAAGACACTACAGACAATATCAACTCAACGCGCACAACTGTCGGTTGTTGTCGAGGATGTTGCTTCTCATGCCATGCAGGTAAGGAGGATGAACGGGCTGGAGTGTGAGTCAAATTGAATCTCTTCGTCGGAGAGCATGTGCTCTATACTACGTTTATTAGAGTCACTGCAATTGAAAATGAGTTTCTACACTGAGAACTCCGGCCCGCCACAGCATGTGGACAACTGCTCCATCTCTGAAAGGGTCAAATAAAGAATGTCGTTAATTATCCATACGCAGATCTCTGAAAATGGGTCTCTCTCATAGGGACCTCAAAGTGGGTTCTCTCTCATAGGAACCTCGGAAGGATCTCGTACTGGAGTTCACGAACACTAGAGAATGGAGTCTGAAAGTCTCCTCATCGGAGAACTGGGTCTCTCCCATCTGGCTCAGAGAATGTGATCTCTGCTCTGAATCTTTATGAAACCACATGAAACCCTAGCTCTCATGGCATAGGGAATGGGATCTCTACTCCGGAGTCCTTATGGATCACATGAAAACCATGGCCGACAAAACAAGAATGATGGGGACGACAAACAATGATGGCATACAAGTGCACATCTGAAAAGAAGACTGCATACATGTGCGTGTCTAAAGCTGAAGACTCGAAATCTGACGTCGAGTTTGAAACTGAACTGTAGAGTCTGAACATCTGATTGGTCTGGAGAATCTAACATCCGAAGGACCTGTGACTCTACACAATACTCCCCCGTTCTCCCATTCATCATGTCGAAAAACAATGGTATCGACAAAGTTGGGAGAAGACAAGAGAAAAAGGGAGACAAAACATCAATAAGCCGTCATTTTTGTGGCTTTTCTTCTCGCATTTTTTTAATAATCATTTTTTTCTCGTCCGGATTCTCCCTTTTTTGTATGATTTTTTAAAGTCGTTCAACCCTTTTTTCTCAGCATTTCACTTCCCCTCTTTTTTTTCTCGCGTACGAGTTTTTTTTGTACGCATCTTTTTTAAAAAAAAACACAAATTTCCTTTTTTTGTAAAAAAAAAACTCTCAGCTTTTTTTCAAATGAGGCCACTTTCTTTTTTTTTAACCTCACTCCCCCTCCTTTTTTTTGAAAACATGGCCCAACTTGGGCCTTGACAGAAGCAACCCACATGGGGCTAGAGAGCAGCAAAAATCTCTCCTTTTTATAAATAAAGGGCCATCATGCCCTAGGGTTCCCATCGTAGGAACCCCTTCTGCCGCAAACACTTACTGCCTCCAGTGGGGGGGCTTCTACTGTTGTCATATGCGACTGGATGAGAGAGGAGTGTCGCCTGCATTTGAAGCCATCGTTGCCTGGAGGGAAATGAGGGATAGAGGGCTCCGCCTGGGGGCTGCGTGGGACTGGTGCCGCCGCTCGAAGGGGATGCACATCATTGGGGGTGATCGGAAGCACTGCATTGGTGTCGCGCAAAAGGGGAATCGTCGCGATGTCGCCTACGATGGGGTTGCGCATCAGGAAGGGTGTAACCGCCTACGATGTATGCATGTCGTGCTTTATGTGTGATGCATGCGTGTCTGGATCGATCAGAGGGGTTGCACGATAGGGCCCCACCACCTGAAGCCACGCAATGGGAGTTGCCTGGAGATGCCTCTAGTGGACTCCGCTTGGGAGCAGTTTGGTTGCGATGGGTCGCCGCCCTTTGGAGAACATGGGTCCTGCTCTTCGCATTAGGAGGCGAGGGATGCGCGATCTGGAGATCGCGTATCGCGGAATCTGGAAGAAGATGTGGCTCCGCCAGCGGGTTTGTGGTTGAAGAAGACGATAGGCACTTGAGGAACGGGGAGATATTATTGCACCTTTGGCGGAGACGATGCATTCTGCTTCGCTGTGGAGATCGGCATGTGCTGGAGCATAAAGGAGGAGGCGCAACATCGCCTGGACTGAGTCGTGAATCCCAAATCTCAAATCATGAGTGATCTTCAAGAACATGAACATGAATCATGGTAGTCGTCGCCTTGTACAAAATTAGGGTTTCGATAGAAACCCTAGAACTGAATCTCAATTATATAAATCGATCCTCGAATAGAATTAAAGAACATCAAAAACCTCGAGAATCGAACCTGCTCTGATACCATGTTAAAAATGCGGAAGCTAATATCAAAAAAGGAATAAACATCATTGAGAACGCAGGATTTTAACGCGGAACCCTACTCCATAAGGAGCGGGATGAAACCACGAGAGAACGCCTCAAAGGCCTGATGTATGCATTGCACTTTCTCACTAGATACAAGGGGTGAGGGGCTTCTTATATATCCCTCACTGAGTCTCCATATCCCACAACTGGAGATGAGGGACTAAACAACTGGATGGGATAAATGGATCCTGGAGAGATCCATTTACCCATCTCCAACATAAGTAACGCATAACCAAATACTCTAACCAACAAGACTCTCTTGGAACCTTATCATATGCAAGAGGAACACAAAGAACAAAGCAACCATCCACCTTCATCCTATCCTCCATGCGCAATTGTCTCCTCCACCAAGACCTTCGACTCTATCTTTAAGAATACGCAGGCAACATTAGATACTCGAACATGCCCTCGGTTTTCGCACAGGCATCGTCGACCTATAACAATTCACTTCCAAGAGACGCAAGGAGATTGACTCCGCCTTTCTCTTCTTTATCTGCGACGACTCCTATCGAGAAGAGCAGTCCAAGATGCCTCCCCTTCTTTCTCGCGTATCATCAGAAGATGTGTGCGCTCCGATCTCCTCCAGGCCAAGACTCACGTGTAACCCAGATCCTGATCTTCTCCAAGCAGCGACATTTGTTTCTCTTTAAAAAGAACCCTATCGTGAGTCGGATTCTCTCATGTGGGAACCCTATTCTCTAAAGGGGGGTCGGTTCTCTATCTTAAAGAAAAAATGATGGGCCATTTGGGCCCAAGTGAGCCGCTGCCAAAATTAAAAAAAAAGGAGAGGATGGCCCAATTGGGTTGCCGTGCAATAAAATAGATGAGGAAAAAAGAGAGGAAGATAAGTATTTTGAACCCAATGAGTTGGTGTAATGTTTAAAAAAGTTGAAGGGAATATTTCAAGCCCAATATGGACTGCAGTTGGAAAAAAAGGACATGATTAGAAAAAAAAGAGAAAAGAGAGGTTGATTTGAGGAGAAAATAGAAATTTTCTTTTATTTGAAAAAGGCTATCATATAAAAAGCCGTACAAGATTAAAACACTTTTTGACAAAAAAGAAGAAAAAGAGTCGAGTCGAGAAAAAAATTGACAAAAAAGGAAAAAGAGGCAAGCCGAGAAAAAAATAGTACGACTTGTAAAAAAGGGGAAAAGGGGGAGAGAGAGAGAGAGTTCATGTTTTATGTTGTCTCCTAACTTAGTTCTCTATTTCCATATTCTAACAAGTATGTGACAAGGGGGGAGTAAGAACAAGGCACTTTCTTCTACTTGAGATGTATCTACATGATTTCTATCAAGTTCGTCATCTTCTACTCGTGGCTCCTCAGAAAGCAATCTCATATCCAAGGTCTTTATATATGCGAACGGACTACAGGCTTCCATAAGATATGGGAGAGTCTATTTTCAGGGTTCACGTATGGGAGAGGCCCAACTCTAGAGATCTGCATATAAGAGAATACCACTCCATTTCTAGTGTTCAACTTCGACATCAACTACTCCAGATTGACTTCTCTACCTGAGATCGTCTCAGACTTCTACTGCCCATCTACGACATGAAGATCGACACTCCAGACTACTATTGCATACCAGCCATCTTCCCGAGCATCGACTATTTTTGTACAAGTCTCCTAATGTACCACTCTTTGTGATGGACTTCTTCTAAGCGCCTCTACTCCAGGCACAATTTGGTCGCCACAGCGTCTCTACTACAAGCATGTCCTAATCATTACAGACATGTTCTCGTGTGAGGTCTTCTTCCAGAAACGACTACTTTGAGCGGGTCTACTCTCATCTCTCTCAGATGTATCAAGTGAAGATGAGTTGTGGATATTTTATTTTATTGCAAGCTGCATCTTTCTCAGCCCCGGCTTAAGGGAGAGTGTTACAGTATATAATAGATGGATAATTGGATCTCTCCAAAATCCAATTTGTATGGTCCCAAATTTATAAGTAGGAGTCTGGTATCTATAGCGGGCTATATAAGAAGTTACACACAACATGTATTCATTGAGAGATTCGTAATATAATATTCGACCCAAGGAGGCATTCTCTCGTGGTTTCATCCCCCTCCTTATAGAGTAGGATCCACATAAAATCGTGTGCATTCTAATGGAGTCTCGCTTAGAGTCGTGTATGCATCGTTTCTTTTGGATTCTAATGGATAGTCAAGAGGGTTGCACCTAGTGAATTGGGAGACTGTCACCTCGTCGAAGGAGTAGGGTGGATTGGACGTCCTCATGCTGGAGGAAATAAACAAGGCGTTTCTATTGAAGTGGGTGGAGAGGCTTTGGGGTCGTGCTGATGACCTCACCTACAGGACTCTTCAATACATTTACACCATTCTGGAGCAGCTGTAATTGGAGGCTTCGTCTCAGCGCCACCACTCTGCCTTTTGGAAAGGGGATTTGCTCAATTTTGCAAGAGCTCCCGACGCAGATGCGTCCATGTTGGTGATAGTAAATCACTTCCGTTCTGTAAGGATGATTGGTATGGGGATGGGCCTCTTCTGGAGTGTTTCCATCGCCTTTTTGCTCTAGCAGGTGGTCAGGAGATGTGCATGAGAGATGTATGGGTGGATGGGCAATGGATGTCGTGTTTCTCCTCTTCGCTTTCGAAGCAGCAGTTTGGTAAGTTAATGCATATGTTGGAGCCGATGGCATCTAAACCAGAGCCTACTGACGGGTGGGACCATTGGATTTAGCGGGATGGCTTCTTCTTCATGAGAAGGGTCTACAGGGTACTCATGAGTGGTGATGAGGGGTCAGGGGAGATCCAAATAGGGACTGCAATTTGATTTGAATTTTGAAGGCACCGATGAAGATCAAGGCCTTCCTTTGGCTCCACAGGATTGGTCGAATATTGACTAAGGTAAGCATATCATCCTTCATCCAGGGGGTGAGACCTTGTGCTCTATGTGTACCATTGCGGAGGAAGATCTAGACCATCTTTTCTATTCTTGTGCACGAGTTCAGGAGATTTGGGCAGTGATGAACATTTTGTGGGTGGACCTTTCTTCCCATGAAAACTTTTGAAGCCCCCTGGTAGCCAACCAGTTCAGATCTACGATGGAGTTGTTCCCACTCACAGTAATCTGGGCTATTTGGCTCTTACGTAATGGGTTGATTTTTAGTTCACATAGATTTTACGTTGAAAATGTTGTCCATTTAGCTAGATCTCTCCTCGAGACCTTAGTTGATGTAAGTTGTTCTGTAACACTTCCATCTTAATCAATGCTTGGGGTGGACACCTTCAGAGTGTTTCTGCCTTTTTTACTCAAAAAAATTATGTGTGTTTCACTTTATATTTTTATGTTCCCGAGATGTTCTTCAATTCTATTTCCGCATTATTTATTTCAATAGTAGGAAACAAAGATTGAGACATGGGACAATTCTATATTGGAGGTTGATTTTAAGTTCAAGGCTCAAAATTTTTTGGGCAATTAATTCCAATGTATTGTCTAGTGGGATCATGTTTGTTTAAAATGGTGGCGTGTTCGAGCTGGGGGATGTTGTTGCATCTCGGCTCTAACAATATGCTCTCCTAATATGAAATATGGACACCATTTATCCATTGTTCTATGCGGTTTATGGTTTGACGGTGTCCCTATGAGTGTGGAGTTGTGTGTCAGCCCTTCCATGGATTGTAGGAGGTGATTTTAACGCCACCATACTTCTGCTTGTTGATGTTCAACCTAGGGTGAGGGTTGGCGTAAACATTGGCTCAGTGTGCTTTGCCAACTTTTATTGGTAATATGTTAATGGAGGTGTTAGGCGTGACGAACAACTCTAGATACACTTACATTGATTCTTCAACGCACTCTCATACTGATTTTTTTTTGCTACCTAGAGTTCATGGAGTTGTTTCATCTATTGTCGATTCGCTCCTTACCACTTTCGTACTTGGACAACATTCCCATTTGCTAGGACTCTAGGAAAAGGGGTTGCCATCTAGGCAATGATTTTTGCTGTTAGCGATTGTATTTCCTCAAAGCTGGGCTCTGGGATTGTATAGTGCTTTGCTAACAAAGCCATCAAGGCTCTGATTCTACGTCCAAGGGGAAAGCCACGAATCTTGTGGCACTGCAAATCTTATTGCCTTTAGAAGGGAGGTTCATGCTCAAAGGGAGGAGCAAATGAGTCAGAGTAGGTTGAGGTTGTAAGGTACCCAGGAGATGCTTAAGGATGAGATGATATCTAGGTGAGAGAAGTACAGAAATATCCTTGAAGCAGACAAAAAGAAGGGGAGGCAACGCTTGTGACAAATGTAATTGAAAGAGGAAGATGTGAATAGATGTTTCTTACAGGTTATGGCCAATGGTAGGAGGCAATGCAACATGATCCACTCCGTACAGGGGATGAGAAGGAGCATGGAGATCTGATGATAGATGTTGCAATGGTCGGGCATTTTCATTAACTAGCAAAGGGTTTGTGCTCAAATGGAGCGAGATGGCTGGGCAGGGATAATAGTCCTTTGTCATAAAATCAAGCTATCGAGTTGGTGATGTTTTCAATCATAGTAAGCTCTGAGATGAGGTCCTTATTGATAATGTGGATGGCTCGTCGGGGCCAGATAGTTTTTCTATTTTCTTCTTTCGAGAATTCTGGGATGTGGCGAGGGACGATGTAATGGTGGTGTTGGAGGAGTTCAAGGTGGAGAACTATGGTTTCTAGAGATCGAATTGATCCTTGACTGCCCTTCTACCTAAGGATATTGCACAACAAATTGAGGACTTATGTTCTATTGCTTTATTTAATGTTTTATTATCTCAAAACAAAACTTACTCACTGTCTTTGTAATGTATTTGGATCCATGATCATGCCTATGCAGTCAGCCTTCATCCCAATGCGTTATATGATGGATAATGTGCTTAAGGCATTAGATATTATTTGCATATTAGAAGAAAAGGAAAATTAAGGGGGTGTTGTGGAAGGTTGATATCTCCAAAGCTTGTGACTGTATTGATTGGAAATTCATTTAGGTTTCCCTTTCCAATTGTGGTCTCTTGTATGAATGGTTAGTCTGGATGAAGAGGTGTGTGATGACGGCATCTTGCACGATTTTCGTGAAAGGGATGCATGTAGGGGATTTCTTCAACCCCAGATAGGTGACATGCATAGGGATCCATGGTGCCACTTCTTTTTTATTTTGGTTGCTGACATGTTGATGCAAATCGAATTTTGCATGGAAAGAAAATTAGAGAGTGTGAGACAAAGAAGAAGAAGCGCATCAAGAAACGGGGATATTAGGAAGAAGCAAGGAGATGCACAGAAAGGGAAAGAAAAGATGAGACCAAATTAGACTTTCAAAAAAAAAGATGAGACCAAATTTATATAACTCAATCAATCCTAGAAAATGCCTTATAGCCCCTTTATTTGCATATTAGAAGAAAAGGAAAATCAAGGGGGGTGTTGTGGAAGGTTGATATCTCCAAAGCGTGTGACTATATTGATTGGAAATTCATTTAGGTTTTGTAGAGATAGTTTTTATATCACTTTATGTCTCTCCTTGTTATTTCTTTATCTTATATAGACATCTCTGTAATTTACCCTTAAGGCCTCTCCCTATATAAGAGAGCCTAGGGTTTTCCTGAATGAATATCGAAGACTCTTTTCCCAACATGGTATCAGAGCCGCCCTAGGGCTCTCCACACCCGTCGTCCCCTTCCCCACCCGCCGCCCTCCCCTCGGCATCTCTCACGCCGCCGCTTCTCTCTCTCCGGCTCCCATCTAGGGCTTCCGCTCCGCCCTAGCTCTCCCTCCCAGCCACCGGCAGCGGCACCAGCCCACCGCCAGCGGGCACAGCCCTCCGCCGAAGGCCCCGATCCCAGCCCAGCGCCGCCTTTGGCCCCCAGGCGGCCCCCAGCCCACCCCCGGCGCTTCCACCTGCCGCCTTAGGCTCCAAGGCCGCCCCCAACCCAGTCTCGGCGGTCCTACCTGTCGCCGTAGGCCCCCAGTCAGCCGCGCAGCCGATCAGCGGCTCCCAGTCGGCACCCGCTTGCCGATCCAAGGGCTGCAAGCCTTCCTTTAGGCGTGCCCTAGCCCTCTCTTCATCCGATATATGGGTTTGAGTGCGTAAACGTCTACATACGCACTCAAATCCGATGCAGTTGGTGTAGACATTCATCACCGTGTCTAAATAGCCTTGTTCTTCTCCAAGCAGCAGTATGTCAAAATCGAAAGTCGATTTGCCCTCCACCGGCGCATTCAAAGGTCCTGCGCCAATAGTGAAGATGGACGGGTCTAACTATGAGCTCTGGGCTATGCAGTTCATGAGCCTCATGAAGTCTAATGGTAAGAAGCACATTCTTACCGAGGAGGAGCCTGCAGAGAAGACAGGGATCTATGCCTCATGGGAGGCTGATGACGCCTACGCAAAGGTCTGGTTGTCTGGTAAATTGACGATGGAGATTGCTAACGATGTACTCCATCAGCCCACTGCTAAGGCAATGTGGGACATTCTTGCCGCTACATATTCGCAGGTGCGAAATGAGACAAAGATGTTGCAGCTTCAGCATGACATTTTCACAATGAAGCAGAGCGGCAGACCTCTCCATTCTCTATACACATCCCTAAGAGGGATGTTCGAGAAGTTATACAGTACCATTCCTCTCACTGCTACTCTTGAACAGCAGAAGACGTTTCGGAACGCCACCATGGTGGGTGTTCTACTTGCGGCTCTTGATCTTGAGTATGATGTCGCCCGGTCCTAGATCCTAGCAGATGCAGTTATTCCTCCAGTGGAGGATGTTTACAGAAGGCTCAGTCGCATTCCAGTTTCCTCCAGTGCTTCTACTCCACCCCCATCAGCGATGGCAGCCTCGCGTGGGAGAGGTGGACCGCCTTCTGGTCGTGGTCGTGGACGTGGTCGTGGATCCCAGGGAAGGGGTGGCCGCTACAGTCAGATGTGCTCATATTGTCACCGAACTGGACATTCGGAGGAGACATGCTATTCGAAGCATGGGTTCCCAGCATCGGCACGTGTTGCAGAACACTCACAATCTCCATTACAGTCTACTACAGATAATCGATTTGACGAACTTGTGGCCCGCCTCCGTGATATTATGCCACATTCTTCTGGTGATTCGTCTGGTGGTTCTTCAGATATTGCTGCCACAGCATCTGCCAGCTCATCAGCTGCTGCGAGTACCTCAGGTAGATCAACTGCACTCACACCATCTCATGATATATCTGACTGGGTTATAGATTCCGGAGCCACACATCATCTATGCCGAGATAGAGGTAGATTACAGGCCTACAGGGATATTCCTCCCGGTCGTTCAGTGCAGATAGCATATGGTACCCATTCACCCCTTGTTGGACAGGGGGAGGTCTTCCTATCCTCCACTATGCAGCTACAGAATGTTCTACATGCTCCTGAGTTCTCAATGAATTTGCTATCTATTAGTCAGTTTACGAAGGATTTGAATTGTCGTGCCTATTTGACCCGTCTACTCTCATTTTTCAGGACATACTCACAGGCAAGGTGATTGGATGTGGCTCTGAGCAGAATGGTTTATATCGACTGGTTCGGAATTCCTATGCTGGCGTCTCCTCTCATTCTGTTGGACCAGTCTCCCCATACATCTGGCATCTCCGGTTTGGTCACCTTCCGCTCCAGAAAATGCGTCATCTTCTGCCCCAGATCTCTCCTAGTTCGTCTTTTCGTTGTGAAGCATGTCAGTTGGGAAAGCATCATAGGTCGAGCTTTCCAAGTCGTCAGAGTCGGAGCAGTAGCTCCCCATTTGGGTTGTTACATATAGATATATGGGGTCCGAGTCGTGTTCCCGATCATCAGGGGCACAGGTTTTATCTTGTGGTAGTGAATGATTTTTCTCGTGTGTCATGGGTCTTTCTTTTGAAGAATAAATCTGAAGCAGGAGATGTGATCAAAAATTTAATTAATGAAGTGCAGAATGTTTTCTCTTCCTCTGTCAAATATGTTCGGACGGATAATACCCTAGAATTTTGTACACGCTCTCTTTCTCAATTTCTTTCATCAAAGGGTATTATTCACCAAACCACTTGTACCTATACATCCCAACAAAATGGTGAGGCGGAGAGAAAGCATCGCCATCTCTTGGATGTTACTCGAACCCTGTTAATTCAGAGTTGTGTTCCTATTTCATTCTGGGGCGATGCTGTCCTTACTTCATGTTATCTGGTCAATCGAATGCCATCCTCAGTCCTTGGTGAGAAGATACCCATCTCTCTTATTTTTCCAGACAATGAGCTATTCTCACTGACTCCGCGTGTCTTTGGTACTATGGTGTTCGTTCATCGTTTGTCTCCCGGACTTGACAAGCTCTCTCCTAGAGTAGTCAAGTGCATCTTTGTTGGTTATTCCAGAACCCAGAAGGGATACCGGTGTTATGATCCTACAACCAACAGGTACTTCGTGAGTGCTGATGTCACTTTCTTTGAATCGGTTATGTATTTCTCTCCTGCCGGTGACAGAATAGTACCATCCACTACCACTGATGATATCTATGTTCCTCCACCACCTACCTGGAGTTCGCCTGAGTCGTCCCCTGTGCCTGTTCCCACCACCACCACCTCCACCTCCACCCATTCCACGACCTACCATATCACCGTTCCCTAAATACTATACGCGTCGGTCAGGTCCTGCTCAGACTACAGATCAGCCAATCATCACGCCTCAAGTATGTTCAGATGGCATTACTACTGACGGGTCAGGTTTTGTACACGTGCAGGATTCCTCAGTACAGGAAGACACAGATGATGATCTTGATGTTCCGATTGCCATTCGGAAGCAGAGGAGGCAATGTGCATCCTATCCTTCACAGGTTTCCTTCCACCGGCTCACAGGTAATTTTCAGAAGTTTGCCACAACCTTGTCTTCCGTGGATATACCACAGACATACCAGGAGGCCTTGAAGAATGATTGCTGGAGATTAGCTATGGAAGAAGAGATGAGGGCTTTGCAGTCACGTGGAACATGGTCTTTGGTTCAAGCACCTCCTGATGTATCAGTTGTGAGCTGCAAATGGGTCTTCACAGTCAAATATCATGCAGATGGCACGTTGGATAGGTACAAAGCACGCTTGGTCGCCCGTGGGTTTACACAAACCTACGGCGTGGATTACATGGATACATTCTCTCCAGTAGCGAGACACTCGACTCTCCGTATTCTCCTATCAGTTGTTGTGGTCCGTGATTGGAGCATTTCTCAACTTGATGTCAAGAATGCCTTTCTGTACGGGGACTTACAGGAGGAAGTCTACATGCAGCAGCCACCTGGGTTTACTGCTGAGGGGGAGAAGCAGATGGTCTGTAGACTTCACAAGGCGATATATGGCCTCAAACAGAGTCCGAGGGCATGGTTCCAGAAGTTGTCCAACCTAATTGAGCAATAGGGATTCAAGAGGTCAAATGTCGATCACTCGTTGTTTGTCCAGAAGTCATCGTCAGTTACGGTGGTCATTATGGTCTATGTGGATGATATTCTTGTTACAGGAGATGATGTTCAGGGCATAGAGAAGGCGAAGGCATTCCTAGGCCGACAGTTCGTTACAAAGGATCTTGGAACCCTAAGATATTTTCTGGGGTTGGAATTTGCAAGGAATGCACATGGCTTGGTGATGACACAACGGAAGTATATTACAGACTTCCTGATTGAGACTGGCATGGATGGATGCAAACCATCAAGTATCCCCATGGATCCTAGCATGAAGTTGTATGATGGTGATACTGATGAAGTGGATAAGAGGAGATACAGAGAAATGGTGGGAAAACTCCTCTACATTACCATAACTCGTCCAGACATTGCATTTGCAGTTAGCAGGGTGAGTCAATTTATGGAGCAGCCAAGACAGGTTCACATGGATGCTATACACATGATACTGAGGTATCTAAAGTCTTCTCCAGGGTCAGGACTGCTATTCAGAAAGGGCACAGACTTATCCATCTCAGCGTGTGCAGACGCAGATTATGCATGATGCCCTAAGGATCGAAAATCAACCTCAGGGTTCGCAGTGTTTGTTGGAGGCTCTCTGGTTTCTTGGAAAAGCAAGAAACAAACTGTTGTGGCAAGGTCCAGTGCCGAATCCGAATATAGGGCCATGGCTCAAGCCAGCACGGAAATGATGTGGGTTCGTTCTGTACTAGAAGATCTACATGTAGCTGTGCCCCTACTTATGAAGCTTCAGTGTGACAATCAGGCAGCATTGTTCATTGCCAACAATCCAGCTTTCCATGAGAGGACCAAGCATATTGAAGTTGACTGCCATTACACTAAGGACCTGATCCAGAAAGGATTGATATCTACTGCACATGTGAGCTCAGGAAATCAGACAGCAGATGTATTCACCAAGCCGCTGCTCAGAGGACCTTTTCAGAGATGTTCATCCAAGCTGAGCATGATAGACATCTATGCTCCACCTTGAGGGGGAGTGTAGAGATAGTTTTTATATCACTTTATGTCTCTCCTTGTTATTTCTTTATCTTATATAGACATCTCTGTAATTTACCCTTAAGGCCTCTCCCTATATAAGAGAGCCTAGGGTTTTCCTGAATGAATATCGAAGACTCTTTTCCCAACAGGTTTCCCTCTCCAGTTGTAGTCTCTTGTATGAATGGTTAGTCTGGATGCAGAGGTGTGTGATGACGGCATCTTGCACGATTTTCGTGGAAGGGATGCATGTAGGGGATTTCTTCAACCCCAGATAGGTGACATGCATAGGTATCCAAGATGCCACTTCTTTTTTATTCTGGTTGCTGACATGTTGATGCAAATTGAATTTTGCATGGAAAGAAAATTAGAGTGTGAGACAAAGAAGAAGAAGTGCATCAAGAAACGGGGATTTAGGAAGAAGCAAAGAGATGCACGGAAAGAGAAAGAAAAGATGAGATCAAATTTATATAACTCAATCTGGCCTAGAAAATGCCCTATAGCCCCTTTAGATAAGGGTGGATTTACAAGATAAATAAATGGTGTTAGAAAATAGAGAATGCAGGAGCAAAACATGGAAAAAGATAAAGAACAATAAGAACAACGGGATTTAACTTGAAACCTTACTCCCTAAGGAGCGGGATGAAACCACAAGAGAATCCCTCAAAGGGGTGGATGCTTCATTGCTTTTTCTCATCTGATACATGAGGTATGGGGCTCCTTATATAGCCTCCACAGAGCCTCCAAGTCCCACCACTGGTAGATGTGGGACTAAACCCTTGGATGGGGTATCCCTCAAGTGACGCATACGACCAAGTACTCCAACACTCTCCCTCAAGCTGGAGCATGCAATGCTCAGCTTGGACAAACAGAAAGAAACTCAACTCACGCTACAGGACACTACGGACAATATCAACTCAACGCGCACAATTGTTGTTGCCGAGGACGTTGCTTCTCACGTCGTGCATGTGAGGAGGACGAACAGGCTGGAGTGTGAGTCTGTTGAATCTCTTCGACGGAGAGCATGTGCTCTGAAACTGCGCCTGCAGAGTCACTGCAACTGAAATAAGTCTCCTCGTCGGAGTACTCTGGCCCGCCACAACATGTGGACAACTGCTCCATCTCTGAAAAGGGTCAAACTGAAAAGGCCGTGGAAGTGCAACCCTCGTCGGAGTCCACGCTCGCTGGAGAATGGAGTCTGAAGAAGTCTCCTCGTCGGAGAATTGGGTATCTCCCATCTGGCACAGAGAATGGTACTCTACTCTGGAGCACCTATGATACCACATGAAAACCCTTGCCAACATGACATAGGGAATGGTCCTCTACTCTGGAGTACCTACGGCTCACATGAAAACTCTGGCCAAAACAACAAGAAGAAAGATGGGGACCACTACAAAAGATGGCAAACACGTGCTCATCTGAAAAGACCTCATACTCGTGCGTGTCTGAAACTGAGACTCGGAAACGTCTGATGTCGAGTCTGAATGTCTGAAGAACTATAGAGTCTGAGAAAATATGGTTGGTCTGCATCTGATACCTAAATCTGCAACAAGACCTGTGACTCTACATAATACTCCCCCTTTCTCCCATACTTGTCGGAAAAGAGAGACATCGACAAAGTTGGGAGAAGACAATATAATGGGGCAAACTTGAAACCAAATAAGTCGATCTCTTTTTTTTCCTTTTTTTCCTCGGCTTTTCAAAAAAATTTCTCATTATTTTTTTGCCCGGCTATTTCATTCTATTTTTTATAGTCGTCCCCATTTTTTTAAATAAGCCGTTTAATTTTCTCATGGCTTTTCACTCACTTTTTTAAATGTGTATGGTTTTTCTTTTGTACGCGCCTCTTTTCAAAAAAAATTGAAATTGCATACGGCTTTTTTTAATTGTATGCGCCTTTTTCATATTTTTTTTAAATCTCGGCCCACTTGGGCCCAATCTTCTCACCTACCCTTTTTCCCTTTTTTTTAAAAAAAATAGTCTGTTGACCTACATAGACCGAACGCAGGAGGCCCCTTTTGGGCATATTTAGGGTTTCCCAACAAGAACCCTTTCATACGAATAGCCGCCGCCCCTGGGGTGCTCTGCCTATAAGAGCCCGTTCGGTTGGGGGGTTACCCCCCAATTTGGGCGGGTTACCCCCCAAACCCCATATTTCTAACCTGCTAGTGGGGCCACTCCCTTCCCATCAAAAAAAATATATATATTATACCATCATATCATCTAAAAATCATAAAATGCTCATCTTCTACTCACTATTCCAAACTTCAATACAAGCACATCGCAACAACTACCAACTTTTTCAAATTTTAATACAATCATACCATAATAACTATCAACTTTTTCAAATTTCAATACAATCACATCACACAAACCCTCCCAACCCTTAACCCACCAACCAAACACACTAACACAAAAACGGGTTATCCACCACCGGATAACCCACCAACCAAACTCACCCTAAGGGTTCGGCGGGTGGGATCGTCGTCCATAGATCTGGAGAGGGGATCGCGCGCCGCCGGCCGTAGATCTGGAGAGGGGCTCACGTGCTGCCTTGGGATGCAGGAGCAGAGCCACTGCATGTTTGTCTCGCGCGCCTGCGCGAGCGGGAGAAGAGGGCGCAACATGTTGCGGCAAAATCTGTCGCCCAATCGAGAGTCGCTCCCCCTGGGAGAAAGGGCTTCTTTCGCCGCTGTTGAATCTTCTGGGCGCCTGGTAGATGCGCCCCGATTGGAGGGGCACAAGGGAGGGGTGGAGGCATCATGCGGAACTGGAAGAGTTGAAGGCGTCGTAACAACGAGGGAAGGCCTGGGCGATGACCGTGCGCCGCCTGCGCCTGTGATGGGAGGGGATTCGCGCGGGCGCCGTGAGGGATCGTGCAGGAAGGAGGAGCGTCGTGCTGGATGCGGAGCCCTAGAGGGCATCGCCGCGCGCGCGAATCTCGTGGAGGATCTCGCCGCTACTGGATAAGAGGAAACTCGAGGCGCACGAGGGAGGACTTGCGTCGCCTGGGATCTGAAGGTGTGATCGGCCTGGAGTTCT
Source organism: Ottelia alismoides (assembly GCA_037367405.1). Taxonomy (NCBI): domain Eukaryota; kingdom Viridiplantae; phylum Streptophyta; class Magnoliopsida; order Alismatales; family Hydrocharitaceae; genus Ottelia; species Ottelia alismoides. The sequence goes on from JAZKJV010003488.1 coordinate 299,835, forward strand.
GGAGGCGTCGCCTGGAGCCATGGAAGGCTCTTCCTGGGAAGAGGGGCGCCGCCTTACGCCTGTACGCCTGGAGAATGGAATCGTCTTGGTCTGGAGGGTGAACTGGGCTGGAGACTAATGCTTGGATGAGGAGCCGCGGAAGACTGGAGGTTTGCTGCGGCAGGGATGCATTGTCTGAAGACTGAAGATCTGAAAGGGACGTGCATGAGAAGGAGGTGTTGGGAGAGATCTCCGAGTAGGGTTCAGAAAACCTAGATCTACGTACTCGTGCAAGGCGGCGGGATATCACCAGAAATTGAACCATAACTATGAACTTGAATCAATAAATAAAATCCAAAAAATAAATCTCGAATCTTGAACAACTACATAAATCTAAATCTCAAGAACAGATCCTCGAGAATCGACCCGCTCTGATACCATGTTAGAAAATAGAGAATGCTGAAGCGAAACATTGAAAAAGATAAAGAACAATAAGAACAACGAGATTTAACGTGAAACCCTACTCCCTAAGGAGCGGGATGAAACCACAGGAGAAGCCCTCAAAGGGGCGGATGCTTCATTGCTTTTTCTCATCTGATACAGGAGGTCTGGGGCTCCTTATATAGCCTCCACAGAGCCTCCAAGTCTCACCACTGGTAGATGTGGGACTAAACTCTTGGATGGGGTAAATAGATCCTCCCTCAAGTGACACATACAACCAAGTACCCCAACAAATGGAAAATAACATTAACTCCTAAACACCAATTAACCCCTAAAATTACTCAACTCAAATAACTAAACCTATTTTTAAGATCACATGTGATCTCATTTGTTTAAATAAAATGAAATTACGAAGGACTCAAATCAGACGATAGAAGACAATGAATCCAAATTTCACTAAATCGCAATTTACCAAAAGTGTGCGACCTTCCACAACAAATCCAAATCTCATTGAATCATAATTCTACCCTAATGGCATAATGGCGCATGAAAAGACCAAAGGACTTATGTGGAAGGTGGATTTCTTGAAGGCTTATGATTGTGTAGACGGGCGATTCATATGGGTGTCCTTACACCTCATGGGGATTTCCGAGCAAATGGATTGCATGGATAAAAAGGTGTGCGACAACCCACCTCTTATGCGGTGCTAGTGAATGGCAGGCAGGAGGGGGCTTCTTTCAGCCACATCGGGGCGTGAGGCAAGGGTGTCCATTAGCGCCCTTGCTATTTATGGTGGCGGTAGATGAACTAACTAGGATGGTGGTGAGAGTTGTTTCAGGTTTCCGTGTTGATGAGATTTCGGTTCCCACTCTACAGTATGTGAACATCATTTTTTGTGGAGGGTGACACGATCGAGATGCAGGGTCCAACCACAATCTTGAACTTTCTGGGATGGTCTCCGATTTGAAGATCAATCATGCAAAGTATGCTTTGCGCCTTTTAGGATGGGCGAGGGAGAGGTGGCAGACTGTAAGACTACCTTGTAGACATGCAGAGGAACTTTCTAATCACATATCTTGGATTACCCTTGGTGTACGATAGGCTAAGGCGGTCAGAGTGGCAGAGTGCCATTGAGAAGATGGAGAAAAAGACGGCAAGTTGGTGTGTTGATTGCCAGTCTCAAGGTGGTCGTCTTGTATTGTTGAAGGTGGTCCTCTCAGCCATTCCTGTATTATTCCTTTCATCTCGCCTCCTACCCGCCAAGGTAAAGGGGAAACTTGAGGTGACCATAAGAAGTTTTTTCTGGGCCTCGAAGGAAAACATGCAGGGAATGTCTCTAGTTGGTTGGAAGAATGTGATGCTGGCAAGGAAGGATGGTAGGCTGGGGATCTGCAATCTAGAGACAATGAATAGAGCTCTGCTGGCGAAGTGGGTGATTCGAATTTGGGGAGGATGGACTGACTTTTTTTTAATAAGAAAATGGGGGAGCCCTCCCGAGGTGGGAGTCACCGCACCAAAGCATTCATTAATAACGAGAAGGTACATCAGTTGGATACCCAGAAATTGTACAAAGCATTATAGTGGGCAAGTACATTTTCAAAGTAGAAACGCTGGCCCTTGAAAGTGGAATCATTCCTGCCAAGCCAAATAGCCCAGAGCGCGGCAAAGGTTTTGGAGACATCACCGAATGACCCAAGACCGACCGTCTGAACAAATCCCCAAAAATGCTCCGCATCGGATGCCCGAACCCACGGAAGCCCCAACGACTCCCACACATTGGCCGAAGACCTGCACCCAAAGAATATGTGGTCTGCATCCTCCATGTTGTCCTCGCATCTGTCACATATCATATCCATCGCACCCAGCAGTCTGCCTTTTCTCACTTTGTCACATACCCGGTCTCTCCTTAGACACCAAAGAAAGACCTTAACCCGAGTAGGAATCTTAGCCACCCAAATCACCTTCAAGTCAGCACAAAGGTCTTCGTCGCGCTCCACCATACCTCCACTCAGTTTTCGATAAGCAACCTTCACCGAGAACTTACCTTCTGCCCACACAAAATGATCAGGGTCGCCCGATATCTCCCCGACTGGGGGAATCTTTGATAGCAACCGCAAAAACTCTTCCAACCTCTGATCCGAGAGAACGGCAAGGAACCTCGGTACCCAAGACCCTGAGTCAGCAACCTCCGCCACCCATGCCCCCCTGTCAACGGCTAACGCCATCAACCTAGGAAAGCGGTATGCCAACGCCCCCTCCCCCGTCCAGTCATCCTGCCAAAAACGGAAACAGAGACCATTCCCCAACTTCGGCCGAAGAAGAGGCCTGAGCCCTGGAATCACGGCACGGATCCCACTCCACAACGAAGACTCATGACGCTTCCTCACAGCCACCAACTCCCCGGAGACACCGTAAATCTCCCTCAGCAGCCGCAACACCGGCAAGTCGGATGGACCCCAGATGCGCACCACCCATTTGGCTAACAAGGCTTTGTTCATTGAATCCACATCCCTGACACCGAGGCCCCCCTCCGAAATAGGTACCGCGATATCCTTCCAAGTTCCAAGCCACCAGGTGCAACCCCCTCGTAGTTTGCCTTCCATCTGACCAGAAAAAAGATCTCATCAAAGACTCCACCTTCCTTCTAACACCAGCAGGCATTAACCTCGTCGAGAAGAAAAAAACCGGAATGGCCGAAAGAACGTGCTTCGGCAATGTAAGCTTCCCACCCTTGGACAGAGTAGTAGCCTTCCATCCTTCCAAACGCTCCTCCATTCTCCGCAGAACACAGTCCCAATCGGACTTCCTCAGCCTGCCATCAACCAGTGGCAATCCCAGATAGGTTATCGGTAATATCCCCAAAGGGCATCCAGCCCATGCCGCTAACCTGTTACTCTCCTCGCCATCCAATCCCATAGGAACCAGTACCGACTTCTGCATGTTAATCTGCAAACCAGAGAGGCAGCCAAAAACATCCGCCAAAATAGCCACATTGTGGTTCTACTCCTCCGTCCCCCCCCATGAAGATGAGCGTGTCATCCACATATTGCAACACCGGAACGGAGATGTCTCCCATCCTGAATCCCTCACAACAACTCTCTTCAACCTCCCGCTAAAACAAGACCGCAAGACAATCCGCAACCAACACAAAAAGCAGGGGAGCTGGGGGGCAACCTTGACGCACCCCTCTCTACGGTTGGAACCGTCCTCCCTCCGGTCTCCCGTTGACCAACACAGAGCAGGAGCTAGTGGTGACGTGTCTCTTAACCCAAGCAATCCATTCTTCCGGAAATCCCCTTTTCTGCAGCGTTGTCCATAGGAATCTCCAACTGACACAGTCGTAGGCCTTGACATAGTCAATCTTCCAAACTGCCCCTTTCTTTGAAGATCTCTTCCACTCACGACAAATTTCCGAGGCGGTCACGATGCCATCCGCCATACTCCGCCCGGGGATGAACGCAGATTGTGTCGATAAGACCACAGAGGCCAAGACAGCCCTAAGCCTGCTCGCCAGTACCTTGGCGACAATGAGATAAATACCATTAGAAATAGAAATCGGCATGTAGTCCCCAACCCCTACTAGGGTCTCTTTCTTTGGCAGCAAAAATATCAAGGCCCTGTTAGCTTTCTCAAAACCCATGTTGCCGCCCTTGAATTCAGACAGAACCTCCAAAATGTCACCCTTCAGCAGATCCCAGAACTCCCTGTAAAAGCAAATAGAGAAGCCATCCGGACCAGGAGCCCCGTCCGCATTCAGATCCCAAACCGCCCTGCGCACCTCTTCCTCCGTAAAATCGGCCACTAACAAATCCGCATGGGTTCCACTCAAAGACCCCGCCCCCCAGCCCATCCAGCCCCACCCATTCTCCCCCCTCACTCGCCTCGATGCCCTCACAAAGTGCTCCCGCAAGGCGACTCCAATGTTCCTCTCGCCCGACACCCTCTGACCCCCCACCTCCACCTCATGCAAGAAACTTCTTCTCCTCCTCCCGGACGCCACAGAATGAAAGAAACGCGTGTTGGTGTCTCCTTCCCTTAGCGACTTTTGCCTCGATCTCTGTCGCCAATGAACTTCTTCTTTCCTGTCCTCCCGAAACACCACCTCTAACCACGCTGCCCTCTCCTCCACCTCCTCTGGAGTCAGTCCCCAGTCGTCATCTAGCCCATCCAACCTGCTTATCCTAGCCTCTGTCTCTGTCTTGACTGCCCGCCGCCTCCTGGCGGCATCCTTCCCATAAGTCAACAGCAACCACCTTAGGGAATCATGTTTTGCCGCAAAACGCGACACTGCCGAACATGACACCACAAAACCCCGCCAATGATGAGCCACCAGGTCCCTGAAGCCCTCCTCCAACAGCCACTTCTTCTCAAAACGAAAGGAGAACCGAGCCAAACGCTCCTCCCCAGAAAACCAAAGAACAAGAGTGTGGTCGGAGAGCGTCCTCGAAAGAGCCCAAGCCCTCGCCAGCGGGAAAGCCTCCCCCGCCTCAACCGACATCAGAAACCTGTCAAGTTTGGACCTCGATCTCGAATTCCTCCAAGTGTACTTACATCCAGCCGCATCGACAATAGACAACCCCGGAGAACGGACCACCTGCCTAACATCGGCAGATACAGGATCAGAACCACCCCCCTCCCATCCTATCATCTGGGAACAATGTGACATTCAAGTCACCACCGATGATCCAAATACCATCACCAACCTCAGGCACAACACTCGCCAAGTCCGCATCCAAGCTACCATCCTCTCGCCTGCATTGGCCATAGACATTAGTGACGCATAAAGAAATCCCATCCGCTCTCTGTAGCAGCCTGACCGACAAGGTGAACAAGGAGACGGAAGTCCCCAGTAGATCGAACGAATCGGACCGCCAACCGGATAGTAGCCCTCCCGAAGCACCCGCTGCCTCTTTCTCAGCCACCGCAAATGCCCCCCCCCCACTCATCTCCCGCCGTACCTAGTCATCCAGAGACTGCAGCTTTGTCTCCTGTAGCAAGAAGATATCTGCCCTAACCTCTCTCACCAGATTCTGCACCCCAAGCCTCTTTTCGGGCCGACCCAGGCCCCTCACGTTCAAAGATAGCAACTTCATTTAATCAACGGAGTGTCCATCTTCCTCGGGGGAATAACCCCCAAGCGCCTCGCAACACCTCTGTCGAGAGTAGCAAACCGGTTCTGCACCACCAGCGGGCTGTTCACCCCCAGAACCACACCTTCTGCAGCCACCCCCGATGCCAAAGAGGCCCTCAACGAAGCCCTCGCCACCTTCTCCGCCCTCCTCCGCCCCCTCCCCCCCTCTCATATGTCAACCCGAAGCGCCGTTGCTGCTGCCCCACCCCCACCTGAACCGGCAGCTCAAAGCACATCCCCTCATCCACAGCGGTGGCTCCTAAGACCGGAGACAAAGGGCCCACCGCCACCCCCAAACCAGCCGGATCGGACTCAACCCCAGCCGAGCCTCCTCGCCACACTACAGACACCGCCGCGCCCGCCTCCCCTCCCAGCAGGCCCACCCCCACCCCCCCACCCCCCCCCCACCCCCTCAGCAAGCAAGTCCCCCGCAGCTACCTCCAGCCGTGATTCAGCAGCAGCTCCCCCCCATCTCATAACTACCGGACTGAGCAAGGCCCACCGCACCTCGGGCCGAGCCAACAACCCCTCCTCCACCTCCGGAAGCGTAGGCACCACCCTACTACCAGGAGTCAAAGCAGCGGAGCCGAACCGGCCACCCGGGCCGAGACCTGAACCAGAAAACCAAGGCCGAACAAGGTCCAACACGACCGAACGCAGAACCTCCTGAGCACCATCAGGTCGGGCCCCACCACCTTCCAACGCATCCTGAGTGCCAACCTCCAGACGCCAAGGCAGAGGAGCCGCCGCCAACCTTGGAAGCCCCACCGCAGATATAGCGCCGAACCGAATCGCCTCCATCGGGGCGCGCGCTACGCTCAGAAGCTGCCCACCCCCACAAGGCTGCTCTACCTCCGGGAGCCGAGTCCCCCCCACCGGGGGCTGAACCTGAGAACGATGCTTCAGCCCTCCACCTCCCGACGACACCTCGTCCAGCTGGAACTCCCGCGTGCGGCAACCGGCTTCCAGAAAAGCCGCCCAAACATCCGCGGCTACCAACTCAAGAAGCAGCCGCCTACCATCAAGCCGCACCTCCCACCAACCCATTTTCTCTGCCCCAACCGGCCTCACCTGAAGCACGACCTCCAATGGCTGACCGGGTTGACAACCCGAACTCTCGACGGAGATGACCTCAAGAACGCCCCGCAGCAATCCGGAGATGCTCTCCAGCGTCCTCGCTCCCAGCGAGAGCTCCCTGACGACAAACTTCTCCACCCTGCCGGGCAACACTGCGACATCCCACTCCCTTGGCCGCCGCCACTTCAACTGCAGCGACCCAGCCTCCGACCCACGCAATAAACTCCGCACCTCGGAGTCTCGGAGCCCCCTCGCCAATGCCCTCCACGGTAAAAGTCGAGCCACGTCTCCCCTAAAAGATGTCTTGGACACGAGCCCCACGTCAGAGGTCGCTAAGAAAAGCGACCCCTCTCCACCTCCCTCGGCCACCAACACGTTAGCATGGAGCTCTGGTAATGGGCAGCACCTCTGCGAATGACCAAAGCACCGGCACGAGAAGCAACGCATGGGCTCACGGCAAGACCGTGCCCAATGATCAAGACCACCGCAGCAAAAGCAGCCCCGACCGAAAGGGGAGAGCGGCGGTGGCCCACACCCTCGCCTAGAGGCTGCAGAGACCTGCCATCTCCGACGGCCTTCCACCAAGCACCAACCCTCATTCGCATCCGAGGGCAGACCGGCAACCACGCTAGAACCCGCATCTTGTCGGCCCTAGCCGCAACGCTCGGCGAAACCACCGCTCACCTGAGGAGTTTCGCCAGGACTCTGCACCCGCCCGCCATCGAGCACGTCGCACCCATCCCCCCTCGCGCGCTGGCGACCTTGTAGGGAGAAAACCGCTGCACCCAGCCGACCTTGCTCGCTAGCGCCGCTCCCAGGTGCACCTGCACCTACACCCAGCCAACCTCGCCCGCTGGCGACACTCCCAGGTGCACCTGCAGCCGAACCCAGCCGACCTCGCTCGCTGGCGACCTCGCTCTCCGATGCACCCGCGCGCTGAAGCTCCAACTCCCGCTCGCAACGCTTCTCATCGCTCCAACACCCGCGCGCCCAAGCTCCAACTCCTGTCGAAGCTCCAACACCCGTGCGCCGAAGCTCCAACTCCCGCTCCCAAGACCTCGCTCGCACCGCTTCTCAGCCCCACCCGAGCCACGCGGACCCGGTACCAAACCCTCGCGAACGCGAACAGAGGCGTTCCCACCAAGGAGCGCCCACGGAGTCGCCCCCGCCGAGTCGCCCCCACGGAGTCACGCCCTAGCCCGCATCTGAAGCCCTCTTTGTGTGGAGACAGAACCAGATGAGTGTGTTTTGTTGCCTTCCAACTTCTGGACGAGGATTCACTATGTGCTATAGGATGTCATACTGCTTATGAGGCATGTTCTAGGAAATGGACGTCATTTCATATTTTGGAGAGATGATTGGACTGATCAGGTTCCTTTGAAGGGTCGTTTTTCGTGTTGTTATGCGTTGACAGCTAACACAAAGGCCTCAGTCGGATATTGTTGGGAGAACGGGACCTCCATTCCGTACTAAAGTATCGAACCAACGACTCATGGACTTCATGTTGATGCTTGAGTCTCTACCAACAAGTGGAGGTTTGGATGAATATGTTAATCGCTAGTCCTGTGGGGATGGGTGGTTCACTATGCGGAAGGCCTATAGGGATCTCTATCGATGGGAGAGTCGAGATAAAGCAGAGATCTCGAATCGATTCACTGACTTATGGTGATGAAAGGTTCCATTGTGAATCCGGATTTTCATTTGATGTTGCGACAAAAGCATATTATGATGAGGGATAGAAGAGCACGGTTTTTTCCTGGTTGTGACGGCATTTGTGCGTGATGCGAAGGGGCGGAGGAAAGTGTAGAGCATGTTTTCTTTGTTTGCCATGTTGTTAGGGAGGTATGAGCCAAGGAGAACATAGAGAGAGTTGCGACAATAATGTAGCGTGACTTCTGGGACTCCATGGATGCACTTAGCAATGGGGACAGCCCGACGAAAATTTGGGTGGTTGCCATTCTTTGGTCCTTGTGGCTGGCTCGGAATGGTTTTATATTCCGAGGGGAGCGATTGTATATGGAAAATGTAATTGAGCATGCAAAAAGATTACTTACTTTTTGGTCCATGAAAATGTAATAGTTCTTATTTAAATATATAAAAGTTACAGGGTAGACATCATCTCGACGTCTTACCCATTTTTGCATCCAAAAAAACCTATTTGCCAATTTTATGCAGCATCAATTCTTTGTTGCTTCGAAAAGCTCATTTCCTGATGAGTTGCTTGATCATCAGTATTGCATTTGACTACTTCATCCTTGTGAACAAAGCGATAGAGTTGAAGTCTTGCATTGGACTCCCGAATATGTGGTGTAAGCACATAAGATGGGGTCCACGTCGATGTAGTAATCATGTCGATGTCCATCAAATTTCCCTTGAAGTGGTCGGACGTGTGCAATAGATGCTTTGTTGTGTTAGGAGTAGCCATGGTACAGGAAGGCGAAAAGGTCTTAATGATGGAAAGCATGAGAAATATTCTTGGACCTAGTGCTCTCATATAAAAGAATCAAACACCCATAATCCTAATAGGAATAGATTGCCGCAAAATTTTCTTCTTCTCGGCACTTTTTTATAAGTTCTATACATTAAGGAGCAAATCGTAATTGTTCTTCCATTCACTTAAATATTTTGCCATCTAGATGCTTTTCTCGTATTTAACCTTTAGTTAAAAGATTTTGGATGACGGAAAGTTCTATAGATTTTCCCAATGTATTTCTATCCCTCCCCTTCTTGCGCTTTTGACAAATGTTAAACTAGGCCGATAGGGCGGCAGCTGTGACTACAATTGGCGGTGATCGGGAGTCAGGACCCAAGCCTCAATGATGGTAATGCATCTTATGAACATGTCAATGGTGCTACTGCTTCAGTAAGCAATGGCGGGGCCACATATATGATACTAATGACAGTGGCAACTGCTCAGTGCAATTTTACTCACGTGCACATCGGTAGCATCGTGGGGTGAGATCGATTAGAGATGGCAAAGGCTAAGTTTTTTTATCAAAAAGGCTAAGTTACTGTAAGGAAAAGGGTGTGGCATCATAAATAAAAGCACCCAAAAATATTCATATTCACAAGTTAATGACCAAAATTACAAAGACTAATATTTGTAAACAATCTTGGCATGAGCCAGCTCATTACAACAACAAAGCCTTTTCCCACATTAAGTAGGGTCGGCTACATGGATTCTTTGCCTCCATTCAAATCTATCTTGGGTCATTCTCGGGCTTAGATCCAAAAAACTAAGATACCTCTGTATAGTCTCATTGCAACACTTCTTGGGCCTTCCTTGCCCTCTTTTAGTCAGCTCATTCTCTACATAAAAAATCTCTCCCCTTTGAAAATGGCACTATTTTTTACCAACCACACTGCCCAAAAGGATGGCAACCACCCTGAATCTTATCATCTATAGAGACATGCTGCAAGAGTCAATAGTCCCAGAAGGTATAAGCATAATCAACATCAATACCAGTCAGTCCCGCCTCCAACTTAATTCCCTTCAACATATGACGAGAGAAGAAAAGGTGGTCTAACTCTTCCATCTCCACATTACAACGCTGGCAGAGTCCACTAACCCCCTGAAGAAAGCCAACCCTTTGAACCTTGGTCAACAAACAACCCCTCCCAAACATCCACATGAAGACCTTTGCCCTTCGCAGAATCTTCCAACCCCAAATCTACCACAACACCAACAAACAAATTATAGGATCAAAAACCATCAAGACAAGCAACACCTTATACGCCTTCTTCACCCCAAATTGACCATCAATCCATGTCCAGATCCCGCCTAATTGAGGGAAAAGAAGCTGCGAGATAAACTCTGACAACTCCAAAGACTAGACCATACATTGCATAGAGTCTAAAATGGACAGAGGCGACCAAGTGTCACCATTCTAGGCTCTCCCAACCAGCAACTCAAGATCCATGGCCATAGCGAAAAGTCGAGGGAACCAAAACATAAGGTACCGTGTCTTTACTAATCATCCCTCCAAAATCGAAAAAATGCCACCATTCCGAGCACGGATCTGAAGGCTGTGGAGACCTGAGGGAGAACAGAGTAAACCCCCCTCCAGAAGATCGAGGGAGAATGAACCAACCCATGCTGCCAAGATAGTCTCGTTGGAATATCTTCTGCACTAGAGAAAAGAGCGTGTCGGACTCACTACCCCATATCCGAGAGACCCGCTTAAAAAGCATCGCCTAATTCATCGCATCATGACACACGACCCCCATCAGTATTAGACAACAACACCTCCCTCCAACTAACCAACAAGATGCCCAACGAGGCATCTACGGGCGCATCAATAGCATCACATCGAAGCCTCCAATTGCACGTGAATCCCAACCAGCCACAACATCGACGAAAGGAAAAATATTGGAAGGACAAACGAAAACCGCCTTCAAGATCACCAAACGACCATCCCGCAACAAGCAGGTAGCCTTCCAACCAACAAGCTTGTGCTCGAGCCTCTACACCAAAGGTAACTAGCCTGACTACCGCAGATGAACACAAAGTCAAAGGCAAGCCCCAATAAATGATCGAAGGGACCCTTGTTGGGATGACAGTGCCACCCAATGATCCTCTGCCTCCCACCTCCGCCATCCCAAATAAAAAAATTGTCTTCATTAATTCTGAGATATGACCCCAAATAACTCAAGCATGATGGTGGTGCATGCCACCTCATGAACACTACCCTCCACGAATAATGTCGTACGCATATTGTAGAATGGATCACCAAATTGCCAAGCTGATAACCAGTACACCCCCCCCCCGACAGCCCGCCACCTCACGTAAAAGCATTAGAGGTAGCGCATCTATCATAAGAACAAAGAGCAGCGGATCCAGTGGAGATCCATGCATGATGCTCCTCTGAGAGTGGAAAAACCCCGAATCTTAATGCTTGTTCACTAGTACTGACTGTCACACGTCTCTTCATCCAAGAGATTCACTCATATGGAAAGCCACGGCATGAGAGAGATGCGCATATTATTGAGATACTTATCTCTTTATATTTATTTGTTATTTCTATTTCATTTATGTACCTCTCATGTAACTTACTCAGGACTTTTCTCCTATATAAGAGAGCCCTAGGGCTTCAATAATGAACACAATTCTATTTTTCCTCCAACATGGTATCGAAGCAACGATCCCAGACCGGGGTTCCATATCCCACCAAATCTAACCCTCCTGCCACCCCCCCCTCCGCCTGCCCGGCCACCGCTGTCGGCCTCTCCTCCGTCGCCGGCCGGCCACGCCTGCAACTCAGCAGGCCCCTTCGGTCGTCCCTCTATCGCCCCAGGGGCATCTCCGGCTGCCCCCCCTCTGGCCAGCCCAGCCAGCCGCCGGTAGCCGCATTTTTGCAGCTTTGCCGCCCGCTGTCGTTTGTGGGCTGCAGATCTGGCCCGTTTTGCAAGCCTATAAGGTCTGATTCTGATCGAAATACATGATTTCGGGCATATAGATCTTTTTTCTCTGGCCCTTGACAACAATAACAATTGAAGAGCATGGTTGTATGAGTCTACACGTACAATTGTTCCTTCATATGATTGTGTAGACTTGCTCAAAGAGGTCTGCTTCCCAATTTCGGTCCAGATTTTTGACGATTATTCCATCATGTCAGAGAACAAGGGCGACGTTTTTTCATCATCCGGTGCCTTCAGGGCCCGGCTCCTGTCGTGAAGATGGATGGGACCAACTACGAGTTGTGGTCCATGCAGTTTCACACCCTTATGCAGTGCCATAACAAGGAGCATATTTTGACTGATTCAGAGCCGACGGACAAAAGTAGGGTTAATGCTTCATGGAAGCAAGATGATGCCTTTGCACAAAATTGGCTCTCCGGGACGCTCACCACGGAGATTGCCAATGACATCGTCAATCAATCCACAACCAAAGCTGACACATATGGGCAAGAGAAGAACGAGGGCAAAATACTCTAGTTGCAGTATAACATTTTCTCGACCAAGTAGAATGGTCGACCTCTTCATGCCCACTTCTCGCATCTTCGAGGCATGTTTGAGCGTCTTCATAGTTTTATGCATATTACTACTAGCACAGAGCAACAACATGCATACAAGAATGCCACTGTGACAGGAGTCTTTCGGTCATCCCTTGACTCAGAGTACGATGCAGCACGTACTGAACTACTTACAGGAGAGATGATACCTTCGATAGAGGAGGTCTACAAGAGGCTGAGCAGGATCTCTACTTCGTCTACTACCATGGTCCAAACTCCCTTTGCGATGGATGCTTCTCGTGGCAGAGGGGGTACTTCATAGTTTCACGGATGCGGACCCCGTGGTCGAGGAGGACGTAAGCATGGCCTATGCTCACATTGCCACTGTCCAGGACATACGCAAGAGACATGCTATCTGAAGCATGGGTATCCAGTGTCTGCCCGTGTAGCTGAGCAGACAGAGACTACTCCAGCTCCTTCTCATGATGTGAGGCTTGACGGTATTGTCTCTGGATTAAGAGAGATGATGACTATATCACCCGCCCCAGTAGTAGGATCTTCAGATGTTGCAGTTGTTGTCAAAGCCTCTATGAGTTTGTCGAGTATTGCTTACGCACTTACCAATTGTAGCAGTTCAGATTTGATTGATTAGATCATGGACTCCGGAGCTTCTCATCATATGTGTGGAGATCGGGCTCGGTTTACTTCTTACAAATCTATCCCTCCTGGTAGATCAGTGGTGATTGTTAATGGAGTTCATCTACCCATTGTTGGTCAGGGGAGATTGTTCTAGCTCCATCGATGTGCCTGCAGAATGTCTTACATGCTCTAGCATTTCAGGTGAATCTTTTGTCTATTAGTCATATTACAAAAGATTTACATTATCGTGCCATTTTTTATCCCTCTTCTCTTGTGTTCAGGACATACTCACGGGCAGTGTGATTGGATGTGGCCGTAAACAGAGAGGGCTTTACAGACTGGTCCAACCTCTGTGTGCTGGTGCAACTACTATTCCGTCTGGATATGTTTCTCCTTTCATATGGCATCTTCGCTTTGGGCACCTTCCTTTGCAGAAGCTGTGTCATGTTCTCCTTCAGATCTCTACTCGTACTACCTTGGAGTGTGAGGCATGTCAGCTTGGGAAGCACCATCGTTCTTCTTTTCTGAGTCATCATAGTAGTCAGATAGTTGAGTTGGTTCATTTTGATATCAGGGGCCCTAGTCATGTTCCCGATCATCAGGGACATTGGTTCTATATGGTTGTTGTGGATGATTTCTCTAGATTATCTTGGATTTTCTTGTTAAAGAATAAGTCTGAAGTTGGTCCTGTTATTAAATTATTTCTTATTGAGATTAAGAACACTTTTTATGCTAATGTGAAGTTTATTCGCACTGACAATGCCTTAGAGTTTTCTACTTTACAGTTGTTTGACTTTCTCGGATCTTTTGGTATTATTCATCAGACTTCTTATGCTTATACTTCGCAGTAGAATGGTGTTGTTGAATGCAAACATCGTCATCTTTTGGATGTCACAAGGACTCTTTTGATTCAGAGTCGAGCTCCTCACTTGTTCTGGGGTGATGCGGTTCTCACTGCATATTACTTGATGAACAATGCCTTCTACTATCCTTGGAGAAAAGGTTCCTTTCTTGATTACGTTTCCCGAGAAGGACCTATTCTCCCTTACTCCCAAGGTCTTTGGGTCTGTGGCATTTGTCCACAATTTTACACCTGGTCACGACAACCTCTATCCTAGCATTGTTAAATGTGTGTTTGCTGATTATTCTCCTACCCAAAAAGGTATAGATGTTTTGATCCTATAGGGAGAAAATATTATGTGAGTGCTGATGTCACATTTTTTGAGCCTATTATGTATTTTTCTACTACAGGTGACAGGTTGTCTAATGTTGACTCTAGTGAGGATGTCTTTGTTCCACTACCTCTGTTATCTCCACCGATAACTCCCCATGTTGAGTCTCAGTCACCTCCACCTCCGCCTCATCCACCACCTCCACCTCTGTCTACCCTGACACAGTTCCTACCATGGTTTTACATTCGCATGTGCTCAACTCGTCCCGTCTGCTCATGTACCTTCCCCGTCATCCAGCATGCCTCATGTATGTAATGAACACATTGTTTCTACTGATGGCACTGGTGATATGCTTGTTCCACTGGATAATATACAGGAGGAGCTGACACCAGAGAACAGAGCGACCGATGACCTCGATGTACTTATTACCTTGAGGAAGCCGCGTCGTAACTGTGCCACTTATCTTCTTGTTGCGCATATTTCCTTGGACCATCTTTCAGAGTACAGGAGATTTTTTATGGGACTCTCAGCCGCTACTATCCGGCGAACATATCAGGAGGCCATACAGGACAGTTGTTGGCGACTTGTCATGGACGAGGAGATGGCTGCTTTGCAATCTCGTGGTACCTGGAGTGTTGTTTCTACTCCTTCATGTGCCTCTGTTGTGCGGTGCAAATGGATCTTTACGGTGATGCAGCAGGCAGATGGCATTGTGGATCGCTACAAGGCAAGGTTTGGAGCACGTAGGTTCACCCAGACTTATGGGTGAACTATTAGGATACCTTCTCTCCAGTGACCAAACATTCGACATTGCGCATTCTTCTATCAGTTGTTGTTTCGCGGGACTGGCCTCTTTACCAACCTGATGTGAAGAATGTGTTTCTATATGGAGATCTACAGGAGGAGGTATATATGCAGCAACCACCAGGGTTTGCTGCTGAGGGGGAGTTTTAGAAGGTGTGTAGGCTCCATAAGGCGATTAACGACTTGAAGCAGAGTCCGAGAGATTGGTACCAGAAGCTTTCAGAATTGATAGTGCACCAAGAGTTTGTGTGGTCCACTGCGGACCACTCGCTTTTTGTTCAGAGGACACAGAGAGGTATTGTTGTTATTCTTGTCTATGTTGATGATATTACTGTCACGGGTGATGAAGAGCAGGGCATCCAGGCTGCCGAGGAGTTCCTAGGTCAGCAGTCATTGTGACCAAAGACCTTGGCAATCTTCGATAATTCCTTGGATTAGAGTTCGCGAGGAACCAACGTGGTCTTGTGATAACCCAGAGGAAGTTTTTGACCGATCTTCTACTAGAGACAAGTATGACAGGGAGCAAGCCTGCTACTACCCCTATGGATCCTAATATGAGATTGTATGATGATGACACTGAGGAGGTACATAAGAGGAGAACCAGGGAGCTTGTTGGGAAGCTACTATATGCTACCATCACAAGGCCATACATCCTTTGCTGTGAGCAAGGTGAGCCAGTTCATGGAGCAGCCCAGGAAGGTTCATATGGATGTGGTCTATATGATTTTGAGATATTTGAAGACTTCACCTGGTACTGATTTTATATTCAGCAGAGGTATGTCTCTTGAGGTGACAGCTTGTGCAGATGCAGACTATGCAGGATGCCCTAGAGACAGGAAGTCTACTCTAGGCTTTGCTATTTTTGTTGGGAGCTCTCTCGTGTCATGGAAAAGCAAGAAGCAGGCAGAGGTTGCTAGATCCACTACAGAATCTGAGTACAGGACTACGGCACAGGGAAGCACAGCGATGATGTGGGTTAGATCGGTTTTGATTGATCTTGTTGTTGAGGTTCCTCTTCCCATGCAGCTTTTATGTGACAATCAACCAGCTATATTTATTGCCAATAATCCTGCATTTCATGAACGAACCAAGCATATAGAGGTCGAATGCCACTATACTAGAGACATGATCCAGAAAGGTCTCATATCCACATCCCATGTTTCTATTGGAGATCAGACAGCTGATATTTTCTCCAAGGCCCTAGCTAGAGGCCCTTTTCAGAGATGTTGTTCCAAGATGAGCTTGATAGACATATATGCTCCAGCTTGGGGGGAGTGTTGAGATATTTATCTCTTTATATTAATTTGTTATTTCTATTTCCTGTATGTACCTCTCATGTAATTTAGCCATGGTTTTTCTCTTATATAAGAGAGCCCTAGGGCTTCAATAATGAACACAATTCTCTTTTTCCTCCAACACATGAACTTCTAATTTACGACAATCGTAGGCTTTAGAGAAGTCCACTTTTGAAAGCAAGTCATTGGTCTTCCTTCTCTTCCACTCTACAATGATCTCCAAAGCAATAACAACACCATCTATCAAATGCCAACTCAGAATGAAGGTCGTTTGTGACGCGTTAATGATGCAAATCCAGAACACCACAGAGCCTGTTGGTCAAGACCTTGGCCACAATGAGGTATATTGCACGTAAAAGCGCGATAAGACGAAAGTCCTCCACCCATCGGGCCACGTCTTTCTTGAGTAAAAGAAAAATTAGAGAATGACTCGGCCTCTCAAAATCAAGATTCGCCACCCGCAATTCCTCCACCATTGCCACCACATTAAACTCCACTAGATGCCAAGACTCAGCGAAGAAGAAGACTGAAAAGCCATCACGATTAGGACATCTATTAGCATTAAAACCAAAAAACATCACATGAATCTTCGATGGGGAGAAAGGATCTCAGAAACACGAGAGTCAAACAATTTGGCAACGTCCCTCCCCAACCATTTCGTACCAATAGAGAGGACCCTTCAGCTCATCCCTCAAAGTGGCCAACCACCACAGCCATAATGGTCCTCTTACCATCCACATGCACACTATCCACCTTAATAGACCGAAGAAGATTGCGCCTCCTCATCTCTTCAAAAAAACACGCCTCTTCACACCATTGCCATCACATGGAAGAATCAAGTATTGACATCCCCCCCATTCAACCATGTTTCCCTAGAGTGTTTCTTTCATTCCACATCTCTTTTTATCCTCTCAACAACACATTGTGTCGTTCTGATCATGCAGATCTCTCATCCATCCCCTCCCAAAGTGTCATCCATGAGGTTCAATCTCCTCTTGGGCCATGTCCCTTCTCTGTTCCTTTAGGCATAGAGCTCCCTCTTGAAGGTCGTTGTCGAAGCATCCAAACACTTGTCGCCATGTTTCTAAAGGCATACCCCATGGATAGAACGCTCGTCTAGCATAGCATGATAAGGTCCCTAAAGCCATCCTCTGGTAACTACAAAAGCTCGGAGAGAAACTTTTGCCCACACAGCAAGCCTCTCTAAGGAGCGAGGCAGGGACAACACCAAAGCCAAAGGGAAAGCCGTCAGAAATTCCATCGGACCAATCACTCAAATATGAGCTTGCGACGAAGAGTTCCGTGAGGTATAGTTGGAGTTAATCGCATCTAGCACCTCCAAATACGAGTCATTCTGTGGAACAAAGGTCTGACCCCCCATGACAGGTCTGCAATGAGGAGAGTGACATTAAAGTAAGTCGACGACTATAATGGGTAGGTTGACAATGGTGAAGGACAATGCCTTCCCACAAATATGCAAGAGTGCTGCATGACATCACACGAGTGATGTTGGCGTGCCAGTAGCCTTTAGATCGTGACATTGTCCTGTCAGATGAAGGGGCCTTTAGTGGTGGTAAGGGCAATGTGAAATGGCACAGGGTCCATTGCAGCAAGGAGACCACGATATTCCATCCTCGAAGATATGGTGGTGGAATTCCTACGATGGTGGCCTCGGACGATAGCTTTAGACAATGGTTGGACTACTCGAATGGTGCGCTTGTCGATGGTGGCACATTCACTGGTGAAATAGTTTAAAGGTTGCATGGAAATGAGAGATGCCAACAACTTATCGTGAGAGGAAACGAGAGCAACAAATTAAGTGTAGGGACAAGAAAGTATTCAAGAGGTGGACATGTTGATGGGAGGCAAAGAAGGTTAAATAAGAGGGATAAGAAGGATCTAACATTAAGTCTTTATCATAAGCATGGTATTAAAAAACTATCCTTGATGTGCTTGAGGCGTACGTTTCGGACTCATTTGCCGAGGCGCTCGCCTCATTTAGTCGAGGCGATATGAGGTGCTAAGCCGCAAAATATTTTTTTAATACTAAAGCCCAATAATTGAGGGGGCTCGCGTAACCCCTTTTATAAATCACAAAGAAAGATCTTACAATATGGCACTCGTGAAGCATGTAGCTTCTACATGGGTATTCTCAGCACCTAATAAGATGGCCAACAAGGCCTTCATACATCACCAACACTACTTTTGAAATTCCTAGTTGCCTTTTCCTATGCCTTGGAGTTCTCTTCTTGGGCGACTCCCATATTTTATGAATAATCCACTTAATTTCAAAGCTTGAAGAGCCTTCCAAGGACTCACTAAGCTCTTCACTAAGCTCTTCTTCGAAATCCTCCTCCTCAACAACTTATGTTTCTGCACCACCTCCTCTTCACTAAGCTGCAAAATATTTGTCAAAGCATTGGCTAAGGCATTTTTTGGCTAGGGGAGGGGGTCTTAAGTGACTTTCCCTCCCAACTCCAAGGTCACTCCCATATGCCTTTACTCAGCAGTGTCAGCATCTCCTAGCTCACCTCACCCAGCAACCACCAATATAATTGTTGAGATATCTATCTCTTTATATTTATTTTGTATTTCTATTTCTTTCATGTTCCTCTCATGTAATTTACCCATGGCTTTTCTCCTATATAAGAGAGCCCTAGGGTCTCAATAATAAACAAGTTCTATTCTTTTTCTCCAACATGGTACCAGAGAAACGGTCCTAGATCGGGATTCCCATATCTCCCTAAATCCTAGCCCTAAACGCCGTCATCTTTTGGATGTCACGAGGACTCTTTTGATTCAGAGTCGAGCTCCTCATTCCTTTTGGGGTGATGCGGTTCTCACTACATGTTACTCCGTGAACCGCATGCCTTCCACTATCCTAGGAGAAAAGGTTCCTTTCTTGATTGTGCTTCCCGAGAAGGACCTATTCTCTCTTACTCCCATGGTCTTTGGGTCTGTGGCATTTGTCCACAATTTTACTCCTGGTCGTGACAAGCTCTCTCCTAGAGCTGTCAAATGTGTGTTCGTTGGTTATTATCGTACCCAAAAAGGATATAGATGTTTTGAACCTGTAGGGAGAAAATATTATGTGAGTGTTGATGCCACATTTTTTTGAGTCTATTATGTATTTTTCTCCTACAGGTGACAGGTTGTCTAATGCTGACTCTGATGAGGATGTATTTGTTCCACCACCTCTGCTATCTCCACCAACAACTCCCCATGCTGAGTCTCAGTCACCCTCACCTCCAACTCCTCCACCACCTCCACCTTTGTCTACCCTAACACAGTTCCTACCACGGTTTTACATTCGCAGGTCCTCAACTCTCCCCTTTGTTTGTGCGCCTTCCCCGTCATACAGCACGCCTCAGCTATATAATGAACATGTTGTTTCTACTAATGGCACTGGTGATATGCTTGTTCCACTGGATACTACACAGGAGGAGCTGATATCTGAGGACAGAGGCTGATGACCTCGATGTACATATTTCCTTGAGGAAGTTGCGTCATAACTATGCCACGTATCCACTTGATGCGCATGTTTCCTTGGACCATCTTTCAGAGGAGTACAGGAGGTTTATTATGGGCCTCTCAGTTGTTACTATCCCACGAACATATCAAGAGGCCATATATGATAGCAGTTGGCGACTTGCCATGGAGGAGGAGATGGTCGCCTTGCAGTCTTGTGGTACCTGGAGTGTTGTTACTGCTCCTCTAGGTGCCTTTGTTGTGGGGTACAAATGGATCTTTACGGTGAAGTAACATGCATATGGCAGTGTAGATTGCTACAAGGCAAGGCTTGTAGCACGTGGGTTCACCCAGACTTATGGGGTGGACTATCTAGATACCTTCTCTCCAGTGGCCAGATATTCGACATTGCGCGTTATTCTATCAGTTATTGTTTCACGGGACTGGCCCCTTTACCAACGTGATGTGAAGAATGCATTTCTATATGGAGATCTACAGGAAGAGGTTTATATGCAGCAGCAACCAGGGTTTGCTGCTAAGGGGGAGTCTCAGAAGGTGTGTAGGCTCCACAAGGCGATTTACGGCCTGAAGTAGAGTTTGAGTGCTTGGTACCAGAAGCTTTCAAAGTTAATAGAGCACCAAGGGTTTGCACGATCCACTGCGGATCACACACTTTTTGTTCAGAGGACACAGAGAGGTACTGTTGCTATTCTTGTCTATGTCGATGATATTATTGTCACGGGTGATGATGAGCAGTGCATTCAGGCGGCCAAGGAGTTCCTAGGTCAACAGTTTGTGACCAAGGACCTTGGCAATCTTCGATGCTTGGATTAGAGTTCGCCAGGTACCCAAGCGGTCTTGTGATGACCCAAAGGAACTTTGTGGCTGATCTTCTACTAGAGACAGGTATGACAGGGTGCAAGCCTGGTACTACCCCTATGGATCCAAGCATAAGATTATATGATGATGACACTGAGGAGGCAGATAAGAGGAGATACAGGGAGCTTGTTGGGAAGCTCCTATATGCTACCATCACCAGAAATATCTTTTGTTGTGAGCAAGGTGAGCCAGTTCATGAAGCAGCCCAAGAAGGTTCATATGGATGCAGTCTATATTATTTTGAGATATTTAAAGAATTCACCTGGCACTGGTCTTATATTCATCGGAGGTACATCTCTTGAGATGACAGCCTGTGCAGATGCAGATTATGCAGGATGCACTAGAGACAGGAAGTCCACGTCTGGATTTGCTATTTTTGTTGGGAGCTCTCTTGTGTCATGGAAAAACAAGAAGCAGGCAGTGGTTGCTAGATCCAGTGCAGAATCTGAGTACAGGGCCATGGCACAGGGGAGTACATAAATGATGTGGGTTAGGTCGGTCTTGACTGATCTTAGTGTTGAGGTTTCTCTTCCTATTCAGCTTCTATGTGACAATCAAGTAGCTCTTTTTATTGCCAATAATACTGCATTTCATGAACGAACCAAACATATAAGGTCGATTGCCACTATACCAGAGATATGATCCAGAAGGGTATCATATCCACTTCCCATGTTCCTACTGGAGATCAGACAGGTGATATTTTCACCAAGGCCCTTGCTAGAGGTCCTTTTCAGAGATGTTTCAAGCGGAGCGTGATAGACATATATGCTCCAGCTTGAGGGGGAGTATTGAGATATTTATCTCTTTATATTTATTTCGTATTTCTGTTTCTTTCATGTACCTCTCATGTAATTTATCCAGGGCTTTTCTCCTATATAAGAGAGCTCTAGGGTCTCAATAATCAATAAGTTCTATTCTTTTTCTCCAAAAATAACCATTTGGATTCAAATTCTATGATGTATTTTTAGTGTTCGAATCACGTGATTTTAGATGTTGCAAGATGATGTGGATGGAAATAAAGGGTTTACATATGTAAACTTTCTTTTGGAAACCTTTATTTATATAAATATAACTTATCGGTAAGTTTAACAGATATATATATTTAAAATTAAGGGAGAGATGCATATGCCTTCTTTTTTAATATCAACATATACGAAGATGTAGGCATTGTTCAGATTAGTGGTTTCCTAAAGAGGTTTGCATTTACAGATTCTGAAAAAATTGCAAACTCATATTGAGTGAATATTTTTTTAAGAGGTTGTAGAGATAGATATTATTATGCTATGTACCTGTTTGTTATTTCTTTATTTTCTCTAGACTACTTTGTACTTTACCCTTAAAGTCTCTTCCTATATAAGAGAGCCTAGGGTTTCTCTGAATAATCAATCATTGTTTTCTCCCAACACGGTATCAGAGCCCAAGCCCTAGGGCTCTCCACCCGCCGCCCACCCCCACCCGCCGCCCAAGCCTCCCACCCCCTCGGCCACCCCCTCGGCCGCCCACCCACTCGGCCCTCTCCTCTCGGCTCTCTCTCCGTGATCGCCTCTCCGCCGCCCATAGCCCCTCTCGGCGCTCCTCAGCCCTAGCAGCCACAGCCGCCGGCCTCCACTCGCCGGCCCCCAACCCTAGCGGCACCTTAGTTGCCGCCGCCAGTCACAACTTGCCGCCGCCAGCCCGTAGGGGTGCCGCCCAGTCCGTAGGGGGCCGCAGCCCTCACCTCCAGACCGTGCCCTAGTCGACCACGCCTAGGTCTCTTTCTCCGGATCTATGGATTTGAGTGCATAACGTCTACATATGCACTCGAATCCTATGCGGTTTGTGTAGACATCAGTCACTTTGTCTACAAACCCTAGTTCTTCTCCAGCGGCGATATGTCAGAATCGAAGGTTGATATGCCCTCCATAGGCGCATTCAAAGGTCATGCGCCAATAGTCAAGATGGACGGGTCGAATTATGAGCTCTGGGCGATGCAGTTCATGAGCCTCATGAAGTCGAATGGTAAGAAGCACATTCTTACCGAGGATGAGCCAGCAGAGAAGACAGGGATATATGCCTCGTGGGAGGCTGATGACTCGTATGCAAAGGTCTGGTTGTCAGGTACATTGTCGATGGAGATTGCCAACGATGTTCTCCATCAGCCCACTGCCAAGGCGATGTGGGATATCCTAGCTGCTACATATTCGCAGGTGCGAAATGAGACCAAGATGTTACAGCTTCAGCATGACATATTCACGATGAAGCAGAACGGCAGACCTCTTCACTCCTTATACACATCCCTGAGGGGGATGTTTGAGAAGTTATACAGTACTATCCCACTCACAGCGACTCCTGAACAGCATAAGACATTTCATAATGCCACCATGGTGGGCGTTCTACTTGCGGCCCTTGATCCTGAATATGACGCCGCCCGTTCTCAGATTTTAGCCGATGCAGTTATTCCTCCAGTGGAGGATGTTTACAGGAGGCTCAGTCGCATTACAGTTTCTTCCAGTTCTTCTACTCCACCCCCATCGGCGATGGCAGTTTCGCGTGGGAGAGGTGGGCCGTCTTCTGGACGTGGACGTGGACGTGGATGTGGACCCCAGGGTAGGGGTGGTCGTTTTAGTCAGCCATGTTTAAACTGTCACCGCATAGGACACTCCGAGGAGACATTCTATTCTAAGCATGGGTTCCCAGCATCGGCACGTGTAGCAGAGCACTCTCAGCCCCAGTTGGCATCTACTGCAGACAGTCGTTTTGAGGAACTTGTGGCACGTCTCCGCGATATTATGCCACAATCATCTGGTGATTCTTCTGGTGGACCTTCAGATGTTGCTGCTACAGCCTCCGCCAGTTCATCTGCTGCTGCTAGTACCTCAGGTAGATCTACTACATTTACACCGTCTCATGATATCTCTGATTGGATTATAGATTCGGGTGCCACACATCATCTCTATCGAGACCGAGATAGACTTGAGTCCTACAGGGACATTCCTCACGGCCGCTCAGTGCAGATCGCAGATGGTACTCATTCCCCTCTTGTTGGACAGGGGGAGGTCTTCCTTTCCTCTACTATGCATCTACAGAATGTCCTACATGCTCCTGAGTTCTCGATGAATCTGGTATCTATTAGTCGGAGTATGAAGGATTTGCATTGTCGTGCTATATTTGACCCGTCTTCTCTTATTTTTTAGGACATACTAACGGGCAGGGTGATTGCCTGTGGCTCTGAGCAGAATGGTCTATATCGGCTGGTTCGGAATTCTTATGCTGGTGTCTCCTCTCATTCTACCGGACTAGTTTCTCCGTACATCTGGCATCTCCGTTTTGGTCACCTCCTGCTCCAGAAAATGCGCCATCTTCTACCTCATATCTCTCCCAGTTCGTCTTTTCACTGTGAAGCATGTCAGTTGGGAAAGCATCATCGGTCGAGCTTTCCTAGTCGTCAGAGTCGGAGCAGTAGCTCCCCGTTCGAGTTGTTTCATATAGATATATGGGGTCCAAGTCGTGTACCCGATCATCAGGGGCACAGATTTTATCTAGTGGTAGTGGATGATTTCTCTCGTGTATCTTGGGTATTTTTTTAAAGAATAAATCTGAAGCAGGAGATGTGGTCAAGAATTTGATTAATGAAGTGCAAAATGTGTTCTCTTCTACTATCAAATATATTCGAACAGATAATGCCCTAGAATTTTGCACACGGACCCTCTCTCAATTTCTTTCATCAAAGGGCATTATGCACCAAACCACTTGTGCGTACACGTCTCAGCAGAAATGTGTGGCGGAAAGAAAGCATCGCCATCTCCTTGACATTACTCGAACCCTACTGATTCAGAGTTGTGCCCCTATTTCTTTCTGGGGGGATGCTGTTCTTACCGCGTGCTATCTGGTCAATCGTATGCCATCTTCTGTTCTTGGTGAGAAAATACCTCTCTATCATTTTTCCTAACAAGGAATTATTCTCACTTACTCCACGTGTCTTTGGTACTGTGGCATTTGTTCATCTTTTGACTCCTGGACTTGACAAACTCTCACCTAGAGCTGTCAAGTGTGTCTTTGTCGGTTATTCTCGGACTCAGAAGGGCTATCGGTGTTATGATCCTATAAACAAGAAATACTTTGTTCGTGCTGATGTCACATTCTTTGAGTCTGTTATGTATTTTTTCTCCTGCAGGTGACAGACTGGTACCATCCACTACCAATGATGATGTCTATGTCCCTCCACCTCCTACTTGGAGTTCACCTAAGTCTACTCCTCTTCCTGCCCCTACATCATCGTCACCACCACCACCTCCACATCCACCTCTTCCACGACCTCCCATTCCACCTCTACCAAAATTCTATACGCGTCGGTCAGGTCCTGCTCAGGCTACACGTCAGCCACCCATCACGCCTCAGGTATGTTCAGATGGCATTTCTACTGACGTGTCAGATATGGTACATGTGCAGGATTCTTCATTGCAGGAGGAAACTACACCATCCAGTACATCAGAGAATGATCTTAATATCCCTATTGCTATCCGGAAGCAGAAGCGGATGTGTGCCTCTTATCCCTTTGCTTCACAGGTGTCTTTTCACCATCTCACTGGAGATTTTCAGAGATTTGTTGCAGCGTTTCCTCCGTGGATATACCACGGACCTACCAGGACGCTATGAAGATTGATTGCTGGAGATTGGCTATGGAAGATGAGATGCGTGCATTGCAGTCTCGTGACACATGGTCTTTGGTTATTGCTCCTCTGATGCATCTCTTGTGAGCTGTAAGCGGGTCTTCACAGTTAAATATCATGCAGATGGCAGTCTAGATCGGTACAAAGCACGTTTGGTCGTGCGTGGTTTTACACAAACCTATGGCGTGGACTATATGGACACTTTTTCTCCAATGGCTCGACATTCTACCCTTCGCATTCTCTTATCTGTGGCTGTGGTCCGTGACTGGAGTATATCTCAACTGGATGTCAAGAATGCCTTCTTGTATGGAGATCTGCAAGAGGAAGTCTACATGCAGCAGCCACTAGGGTTTACTGCTGAGGGGGAGAAGCATATGGTGTGTAGACTTCACAAGGCAATTTATGGCCTCAAACAAAGTCCAAGAGCGTGGTTCCAGAAGCTTTCCAATCTTATTGAACAACAGGGATTCAAGAGGTCAAATGCAGACCACTCATTGTTTGTTCAGAAGTCATCGGCAGGTACGGTTGTTATCATGGTCTATGTTGATGATATTCTGGTTACAGGAGATGATATTCAGGGCATAGAAAGGGCGAAGGCATTCCTAGGCCGTCAGTTCGTTACGAAGGATCTTGGAACCCTAAGATATTTTCTGGGGTTGGAATTTGCCAGGATTGCACAGGGTTTGGTGATGACCCAACGGAAGTACATTACGGACTTCTTGATTGAAACAGGCATGGTTGGATGCAAACCATCAAGTATTCCCATGTATCCAAGCATGAAGTTGTATGATGATGACACTGCTGAAGTGGATAAAAGGAGATATAGAGAAATGGTGGGTAAGCTCCTTTATATTACTATAACTCGACCTGATATTGCCTTTGCAGTAAGCAGGGTGAGTCAATTTATGGAGCAGCCAAGACAAGTTCATATGGATGCTATACACATGATACTAAGGTATCTGAAGTCTTCTCCAGGTTCAGGGTTGCTGTTTCGGAAGGGCACAGATTTGTCTATCTCAGCATGTGCAGACGCCGATTATGCAGGATGCCCTAAGGATCGAAAATCAACCTCAGGATTCGCAGTGTTTGTTGGAAACTCTCTGGTTTCTTGGAAAAGCAAGAAACAAACTGTTGTGGCAAGGTCCAGTGCTGAATCCGAATATAGGGCCATGGCGCAAGCCATCACGGAGATGATGTGGGTTCGATCTGTACTAGAGGATCTACATGTAGCCGTACCTCTACCCATGCAGCTTCAGTGTGACAATCAGGCAGCCTTGTTCATTGCTAACAATCCAGCTTTTCATGAAAGAACCAAGCATATAGAAGTTGACTGCCATTACACTAGAAACTTGATCCAGAGAGGATTGATATCTACAACTCACGTGAGCTCAGGGGATCAGACTGCGAATGTATTCACCAAGCCGTTGCTCAGAGGACCTTTTCAGAGATGTTCATCCAAGCTGAGCATGATAGACATCTATGCTCCACCTTGAGGGGGAATGTAGAGATAGATATTATTATGCTATGTACATGTTTGTTATTTCTTTATTTTCTCTGGACTACTTTGTACTTTACCCTTAAGGTCTCTCCCTATATAAGAGAGCCTAGGGTTTCTCTGAATAATCAATCACTGTTTTCTCCCAACAGAGGTAACATGCTCAGGTGCCCATCCCAATATTGAACCCCCATCTTTTTGGTGATAGGCATACTATACTACCATTACCAACAGACCATTGAGCGAATAACTTGTAACTTATAAGTGCATCTATTGGTTGTTGACACCCAATTTATTTAGAAGATTCATCTTCAATTAGAGATTTGTCTTTCAATACAGTTTTTCTTGTTGCTAATACTAAATTTTCGGTTAAACTGCATGATTTTTATGGGAATAATGAAGTGTAAGCATCGACCGTCTCGAAGCTATGCCTCATCTAAATTTCAGATAAAGCGTCTTTTATGTCATTTGTTTTTTAAAAAATTGATCATAAGTTTATTAATAAATATTTTTATTATTTTATAGTCTAACTAGACCCCAAATGTAAAATCCAAAAATAGACTTTTTTAGAGGCCTCAAAGTCCTTACAAGATTTACAAGCCACATAACCTATGAGTAATGAGATAAGCATTCAACTTAAGAGTTTAAAAATCTGACATTAATTTTCAGCATACAATTGATTATTATTATTATAATTATCAAAATTAAAACAATAAGAATCTATTGAACAAGATCTAGCGACATGTATACAGATTTCCATTCCACAAGATTCACCTTTCACAAGCATGGTATGGAAAATCGTTCCTCCGGTGAGGCTAAAAGCAAGGTTTTAAAAAACGTGAGGCGTATCGAGGTGTTTTCCTAGTATTGCCTCGAGGCGTAAGCCTCGAGGCGTATCGAGGCGTAAGCCTCACTCGTGAAAGAAAATTTTTCATAAAATATAATAATTAATCGTAATTACGATTTTAAGTTCTAGAAATTAAATAGTTATGATTAAATACATAACTCCATGATATTTCAAGGTTAACATCATGGTTTAAACATCCAATTTGTTATATAACTCTCTTTTTTTAAACTCTAAATCTGTAAGGAGTCAAGTAAATATGGATATGTAAGCACAATAATGGGTAACTCTCCGCAAAATTTAAAGTTTTGAATAAAAGTTAACTAAACGGACTAGATATAACATACCACTTTCAAAATTATGTGAGATATGTGTCGTTCAATTGAGAAGGATAAGAGAGTAAGCAGTGAATCCGTGATCACTTTTTACTTTACCATAATGACTGGGGGATAAAATACTTGAATATTGCATATTATGATCATCTTTGTTCATGCATGCTTTGATGTGTATTAATTTAGTCTTGATTGAATAGAGGAAAAGATGAGACATGTTTACAAAAATATACTTTTCAAAATTTAGGTCAAAGTAGGGGACTTGAATCCAAACATTTTAATAAAGAATACATTTGTGCTTGATTCATACTAAAGAGTAGAGGCATTAGATTTAAGGACTCAAGACTCAATTTTTTTTTAGTCATGTTGATTTATATAAAAAACATGCATAACAAAGTAAAAATAAGCTTAATATGTTAATAAATTAAAAAAATGCATTTCAGTGAATCACGAACTTAAAGACTTGAAAATACTTGTCTACGGAATATGAAAAACTCACAATCAAAAAGAAAAGGAAAAAATAGTGCATAATAAATTAAAAAAACAGCCCATACATGAGGCAGCGCCTCGAGGCGCACGCCTCACTAAGGCTAAATGAGGCTATAGCCTCGAGGCGTTTTTCCCTGAAAAGCGCCTCGAGGCGTACGCCTCAGCGCCTCGAGGCACGTTTTTAAAAACAATGGCTAAAAGTAACATGGCAATGCGATTGCCTCAATTGGTCAAATTGTGAGGCGTTAAGGTAGAAAGCATTGATGAGGCACTTGGTGAGGCATTTTGGGTTTTATCGAGTCATGTGACATAATGCCCTAATCTCTGTAGTGTTTTCTTCCCTCATCCCCAAACCCATGCAATTAGCAAGAACCCCACCATTCCCCAGGCACCAGTCTGCTCCATGATACGGCATCTTTCAAACCCCCCCCCATACAGTGCATACACACAGAGACGCCTCCAATAAGAAAAACACCTCACCTTCAACCTTCATCGCCACCTTCAGGACCAGCACATGTGCTCTCTTTTTTGGAAATGAATAGTATTAGTTGTTACAGTTATAAATGGAATTGAAATGGGATAGGGTTTTAACTTGATTATGAACTGGAATGGGTATTAGGCTAGATTTTTCAAATTGAGATAAGAGTTGTTAGAAGGTAAAACTCGATGTATTTCTGGCTCACTAGGTGTTGAAAGTTGTGTTTACAAGGTATTTTTTAATCTTGGGATACATAGAATGTAGTTAATTGGTAACGGTATGATGCAATGGAATTTGCAACAGTAGAAAATATTTGGTGGAAGAATTTTGAAGGGAGGAGAAGAGAAACTCGCCGGTTGCGAGAGATTTGGGGAAAAGAAGCACTGAGATCGCGTAGAGGGAGAAGGGAGAGTGGGAGAGAGTTGAGATAAATCTCAATTTTTAATTAACTCTGGATTTAATTAAAATATAAGGCCACCGTCAAGGTTCGAAATCTCCATTTCGATTTCATTTCGGTCACCTCCAATACCGAAATTTCGTCGATATTTCGGGAAAATTTCGACGATTTCGGTGGAAATTTTGGAAATGGCTCAAAAAGTCATTTTTCGACCATTTTTTGCAAATTTAGATTTTCAAGTTATTTACAACAATAAATAGCTCACAAATACACAATTTTATCATACGTGTTGCTCATATATGCCCCTTATATCGCACATATCGGTCATATCGGGCATATCGATCATTTCGTTGTTAAGGCTGATTATTGATGGATACATATTGGAAATGGATATCATTAAATTCAAGTTCTTAAAACAACAATAGCTAACAAATGCGTACTCATATCACACATATCTCTCATCCATATGCGTTATATCGCACATATCGGTCATACCGGTCATTTCGTTGTTAAGGCTGATTATTGATTGATACATATTGGAAATGAATATCATTAAATTCAAGTTCTTAAAACAATAATAGTTAACAAATGCACACTTCACACATATCTCTCATCCATATGCCTTATATCGCACATATCGAGGCACATCGTTGAGCTGATTGATAGATATTGGAATCGAAATTAAAATAACTAAGTTAAGAATACTTACAAGATGTCTTTTTGTTCAGAAAAATAGATGAGTATTTTTTATTCTAAAATGTAGATAATGCTTAATAAGACAATGCTTAGTTCATAGAAATAACGATCGTAGGCGCAGTTCTAGTGAATTACATAATTAATTATAAACTTACAGCAAAGATGATATATTTTACAAAGATAAATGACAAAAGGAATGAAGCAAAGAAGCTATAGCGGATCTCTAGAATCTATAGAGTTGTTTCATCTCCATTGCAAAGGGAGGTGAAGCTCCCTATGTTGAAGGAACATTGTATGCATCCCCCCTGTTGCACCATACCCAAAACAAAATATATAAATCATGATGTGTTTTGATATAGAGAATTGGTAAATACTAAATAGTTAGTAAAATAATTAAAATTAAGATCACATAGTTAATATCGTTGATTTACATAGGTATCGGCGAAATTTCGCCCATATCGGTCGAAATCCGAGAAAATTTGAACTGAAAACATGAATTTCGACCGATATGGGTCGAAATGTCGAAATATCACCGATATTTCGACCCATTTCGGTCGAAATCCGGGAAATCGATATATATATATAGGTGTTTCGAAAGACCCTCCCTGTCGAAACCGAAATTTCGGCGAAATTTCGCCGAAATTTCGTGAAATTTAAATCCCTGGCCACCGTCCCCTTTATATAAGAGGGTGGGATTACAAAAATAGAAACATAATAAAATTCAAATCCTAACTTATCCTAACTGACTCTAAATAGACTCTAACTGACTAACTAATTATTTTGAAATCATAGACGATCTTGTTATTTAAATAGAAATAAAATGTGTAATGGTCTCAATTAACTCGATCTTAATTTAATTAAACTCTAATTAACAGACAAAAAATTGTAATTTAACCCCAATTCGCCAATCTGCATTGCATTAGTTCTTTGCCACTTTGAAAATTCTCATGATGAATGGTTGATTTTCGAATGTATCGAGTGTCGGATTTGATCCAATGAATCGTTAACATTTTGTTCACTCTCCATGTAAATCTTCTACCCGTTCAATAGAATACAGCATCATCTTTGTCCACTTCTCAACTTTACCCTTTTGATAAAGAGCTTTTGTGTGAGGTGCTTCCTTCCAATATTTCAAAACAGCCTCCTCCTTTTTTGGGATAAAAATACCATCAAAATGGAAAGGAAAACCCTTAGAGTTTCCTCCCTTCCCTTCCAACGATGGTGGCATCTCTTCGAGCAAGGGTGGTTGCGACGACGATCTCGTCAGCTGAGGCGGTGACGGTGACGAGAGACGATCGAGGGATACGTGAACAACTTTGGTTGGGAGAGGAGATCCTCCAACGGGGGTGCTGATCTACCTCGATGCGGGAAAGGACTGATGTGGGGTTGCTGATTTCGGTGGTGGCGGCTTTTGAGTGTTGGTCGATGGATGTATCATGAAAGGGTAGAGGTGCCGAGAGGTGTTGCTGCAACAGAGGGTTGTTGCGGTGCTGCTGGTGGAGCGAAAGATGGTGAGGTGGCCGTTTGGGGTTGTATAGGTGGAGGAAGGGACCTCGGGGATGGTGTTGGGGTTGTTAGGGTGGTGGAAGGTGCTGGAGAAGGCTCCAAAAGTGTGGATATGGGTCTGAAACTACCAGGACAGCAGCTTGGGAAGGCTTCAGATGTGTAGGGATGTGGTAGGATGGCTGACCTATAGCATCGGGGAAGGGGTTGGAGGCTCATGAACCTCCTTGACAGCGATTTTGGGTGGTTAGATAGCAATTTCGGAAGGCTTTGGAGGTGGTAATAAATCTGGAGCCGAGTTCGGCAGCGTTGGCAACAGCATTCGGAAAGGGAGAGAAGGTTCAAAAAACCTCCTGGACAGCGACTTTGGGTAGCTGTAACATCACGGATGGCGGTGGAATCGATCCGACAGTGCTCAGGGTTCAAAAATCTGCAGCTAACTCTCGTAGACTCCACCGAAATTCGAGCAATATGGACATCAACTCTTTGTTATAGGCTTCTTCAGTACGTCGTTTGTGTTCCGTTGAATGGTCATTAGGTGTCTGCACGAACATCTGTAGGGATTGTCAGATTGTGTGGATGATTTGTAAGCCATGCTCTGATACCAATTGATGCAAATCAGAATTTGCAATGGTAAAAAAATATTTGATGGAAGAATTTTGAAGGGAGGAGAAGAGAAACTCATCGGTTGCGAGAGATTTGGGGAAAAGAAGCGCGGAGATCGTGTAGAGGGAGAAGGGAGAGGGAGAGAGAGCTGAGATAAATCTCAATTTTTATTAACTCTGGATTTAATTCAAACATAAGACTACCATCCCCTTTATATAGGAGTGGCAGGATTACAAAAATAGAAATATAATAAAATTCAAATCCTAACTTATCCTAATTGAGTTTAAATAAATTCTAATCGACTAGCTAATTGATTTGAGATCACGGACGATCTCGTTATTTAAATATAAAGAAAATTGGCAATGGTCTCAATTAACTCGAATTGAACCTCAATTCGTTGATCCACGCTGCATCACAATAGCATAATAGATTATTAAAATTCAAATGGTTTGAAAAGAATCTTGCTAATATAGAATAGAAAACCGTGTGGTTATTAAATGGCGTAAGTTGAATGTACTTGAGATTTGACACCCATAACCCTTGTGCTTTCATTACAACTCCAAGGTCGCTTCCAGATGCCTTCAGTCGGTAGCATCTCCTAGCTCACCTCCCCCCCGTCAAAAACCGATATAACTGTTGTGATTCAAATTCTATGATGTATTCCTATGTGTTTAAGTCACATGCTTTCAGATATCGCAAGACAATGTGCATTGAAATAAAGGGTTTACATAAGTTCACTAATTTCTTTTGGAAACCTTTATTTATATAAATATAGCTTGTTGGTAAGTTTAGTAGATATATATGCTTAAAATTAAAGGAGAGGTGCATGTCTTCGTTTCTATTTTCTGAAATATATGAAGGTGTAAGCCCTTTTTAAGTCGATTTTAACTATCAAAGTCCTATAACCATTTATCAAACTGCTGTTCTAAAAAGATATTGTATATAAACTCAAAGTGCTCTATAGTCTTTGCTTTTTGGTGGTACTTTCTTGTTTTCCTATTATATGTATCAGGTTGATGTTCCATTAAAGATAAAATTATGTGGGAAGTTTCTATGTTATAAATCTTTCATTTATACTAATCAGGAGGATTTAGTTTGAGTTTTAATGTCCATATAGAGTCTGTTTCATGGAAAATGTCATTTATCTTTATAATTAAAATAGGTTGAGGTCCAATTGTCAAAACTTGTTGTAGATAAAATTTTGTATTACATCACAAATCTAACGGAATATAATATTATTAGGTTTTGTTAAATACAAAAATTAATCAGCTATAAATATAATATCATAAGGTGGTGCAGTGGAAGTAGGCGTTGTATTTCATGTTTCAATTCAAAGTTCTAAAGAAAACTAATGTCTGTTAAATAAAAAAAACTGATCGGCTGCATTAACTTATTTTTATTTTTATTTTTTGAAGAAAAATAGGGTGGTTTCCCATAATGGGAACCACCGCGCATTATATATATAAATATATGAAAAAGGGAAAATAGAAAGAAGTTACATCATTTTATATTTGCCATGACACACAGAGTGCCCTACAATGCCCCATTACATTATCCACATTAAACCCCCCCCCCAAAGATGACCTTCTTTCTGGCACACCAAATCGCCCACACCATCGCAAACGAGTACAAATACTCCCCATGGCCATATCCGCACACCGCATGGATATCCCGTCAGAAAGCAGGGCAGTCGCTCCGCGCAAGCCACGCGATGCTTGCCCGACTCCAAATCTCCTGGGAGAGAGGGCAAGAGAAGAATAAGTGATTCGAATCCTCCCTCGACCCTCCGCACCTATTGCATGCAATATCCTCCAAGTCATCAAATGCCCCCGGCGAACCTTGCTAAGAACCCTCCCAAGTCTGAAGAGCCACAAGAAAACCTTGACTCTGTTAGGAACCCCGCACTGCCAAATGAGCCTCATGTCAGTCAGCCCAGAAACCGATATGCCTTGCATACCGAAAACCTCCCATCTCCCCATACAAAATGATTTCTTCCTGACAATGGGCGCTCGCTCTGAAGCAGCTCTATCTGCATAGAGAGGAACTCCTCAAACCTTTGCTCCGATAAGCTAGATATAAATGTCAGAGACCAAGCTTCACAACCCCAAACTTCATGCACGTGTGTCTCTCTGTCAGTTGCCAGCTTCACCAGTCGTGGGAAACGCTCCCCCAACACTCCATTCCCCATCCAGTCATCCTTCCAGAACTGAAAACCTGAACCATCTCCCAGAGCCGGTCTCAATCTAGAGGCAATCCTAGGGACGATCGTCGTAATCCCCCTCCATAGAGATGATGGAAGCTGGCCCGGTGCCAACTCTAACGACATGGTAATACCGTAAATCTTCCTGAGCAAGCGGCACACCAAGTCCTGCGACTTCCCCCACACCCGCACCACCCATTTTGCCATAAACGCCTTGTTCATGTCCCCTAAATGCAACACTCCTTGGTTGTCCTTCTTTGCCGCCGTCACCCTGCTCCAATCCACCAGGTTGACACCCTTGACATGCTGCCCATCCAACCAAAAAAATCTCCTCATTAGAACCTCAATCCTGGCGCAGACGCCCGCAAACAAGGACCTAGTGGAACAAAATAAAATCAGAATGGCCGAAAGAACGTACTTCAGGAGCACCAACTTCTTGCCCTTCGAAAGAAGTGTTGCCTTCCACCTCGCCAGCATTTCCTTCAACCTCTCCAGCAGCATCCTCCACCTTTGACCTCCTGGCCACCAATGGAGCCCCAGGTAAGTGATCGGCAACGCAGTCGTCGAGCAACCCAACAACTCGGATGCCCTTCGAATCTTCTCCTCCTCACCCTCATAAAAAGCACGGTGTCATCAGCATACTGAAGAATCGGAATGGATACCTCCTCCATAAAATATCGGGAACACCAATTTCCCTGCACAGCCAACCTCATCATTACCGCGAACAAATCTGCCACAATCACGAAAAGGAGTGGAGCTAATGGACAAACCTGCCACCTCTCTGCGGCTGGAAAAAACCTCCCTCCAATCTACCATTAACAAGTACTGCATGAGCCTGTAGTAACACACCGCTTGATCCAAACAACATAGGCCTTCAGGAAACCCCTTCTCTCTACCGAAGCCCAAAGGAATCTCTGATCCACTGAGTTGTACGCCTTGGAGAAGTCCACCTTCCAAAGCACCCATTTTGCCTTGGTTCTCTTCCAGTCCGATACCACTTCCGAAGCCAAGACCAGGTTGTCTACCATACCTCTCCCGGTTATCTGCTCATGAGAGATGATCCGAGGCAAAACCTCACTCAATCGGTTGACCAGAATTTTTGATACCAACAAATAGATAGCATTAGACAACGCGATAGGCCTATAGTCCTTAACCCTAACCGGCGTTTCCCCTCTCGAATCCCTTATTCCCTTCTCAAAACTCCTCCAGTGCCTCCATCACGCCCCCATTGACGTTCTCCCAGAACTCCATGTAGAAGTACACCAGGTATCCGTCGGGTCCCGGTACCCCCATCCGCATTAAGCTGAAACAGCGCAAGCCTGGCCTCCTCCTCCGAGAATCCGCTCACCAGTTCATCAGCCTCTGAGCATGAGATCTGTGAAATGCCCATGCCCTATCAACCCCATCCAGCCCGAGCATGCCTTCTCCCAAATGCCTGAAAATGGGATCTCAAGGCGATACCCATCTCCTTATCACCCTCCACCTCCACCCCACCAACAGATTTGGAATCAATCTAGTTTATGCGCCTCTTCCCACTTGTCATCGCATGGAAAAATCTCGTATTCACATCACCTTCCCTCAACCATCTCTGCTTTAATCTCTGCCTCCACGTGATCTCCTCCTTTTTGTCCTCAAGCAAAATCTCATGCATGTGTGTGTCCCTATTTGCAAGCTCCTCCAACAACAGTCTTTCATCCTCAAGCTTGTCCAATCTGCACACATCCTCTTGTGCCCTCAGCCTCCAGGCTTGTCATTGCATCCTGTTGGTACGATTGAACTCCCACAAGTATTTTCTGAGTGACACCAGCTTGGCCGCCAATCTACATGTCGTCGACCCAATAGGTGTGCACTCCTCCCAGAACCTCGCAACAGGCTCCTTGAAACCCTCCTCAAGCATCCAAGATCGCTCTAAGTGAAAAAACGACAGAGGACGAACCTCCTCCCTCGACGATCATATCAAAGGAGTATGATCGGAATGCACCCTAGGCAACACTTGAGCACCCGCCAAGGGCAAGACCTCCAATGCCTCCGCAGACATGAAAAATCTATCAATTCGAGACCTGGATCTCTCATTCGGCCAAATGTAGACACATCCCGTCGCATTAACCATCTGCAGCCCGAGCTCGTCCAACGTATCCCACAATTCCACCGAACCGTTTTCTCTACCCCCACGACCATCCGAGAGGTCCTCCAAGATCAAAGTGACATTAAAATCCCCCGCGAGAAGCCAAGCAGCATCGCTTGCCGCAACCCTAGCCACATTCAGATCCTCTACCAAAGAAGCCATGCCAACCCCGTTGCAAGGTCTATATACGTTTGTGAGCAGAAACTTCATACCGCCCGCCTTCCACCGTAAAAGTGTTGTGATAGAGTATCTTCCCCGCAACTCAATCCCCTCTAAGCTGAACTTATCTGCATTCCACCTCATCACAATACCCCCAGAAGCCCTTTTAGAATCTACTCCTCTCCACTCAGCTAACCTTGTGCCCCCAATCTCCTTCCAGATGTCA
The DNA here is from genome assembly GCA_037367405.1 of Ottelia alismoides. Taxonomy (NCBI): domain Eukaryota; kingdom Viridiplantae; phylum Streptophyta; class Magnoliopsida; order Alismatales; family Hydrocharitaceae; genus Ottelia; species Ottelia alismoides. The sequence continues at coordinate 336,870 of JAZKJV010003488.1, forward strand.
ACCAAACCATGCGAAATCTTCATCTCATGTAGCATCACCACATCTGCCCTCGGCTTCCAAACCAAATTACGCACAACCCCCCTCTTTTCCGACCTTCCCAACCCCTGAACATTCCATGTGATCATCTTCATTGGCAAACTTGGAATGACCCCTTCGGCAGCATCAACCCTAGACATCTCAACGCCTCCATCTCCAAGCATGCCCCTCTACCAATACTTACATCGGGAACCAACCTTTGGCCTACCTCCCTCTGACCACCATGGCATGGAAACACCTTCCCAACCTCCCCGTCCGACGACACACCCTCAATTCGCACCTCAGGGGTCCAAGCCCCAGACACCTCCTGCTCAATTCCCCACTCTCTAGCCGGGCTCTGATCTGCCCCCAGCCTATCAAGAGCACGGTAAATCTCCAGGCGTTGCCGCCTCCTTCGATCCTTCAATCCCCTCCGAGAATACTGTCGCCCAAATCTCCCCTTACGTCGATGCCAGCCACTGAGCTCCCCATCCCCTCCTCCCAGCCCATCCGAGCTGACAGCGGACTGCAGATTCCCGGCCTTGCGCCCAGACATGTCTTGAGCTTGCTTCCTCCGTCCAGAACACGGGTGCCTACTCCGTGCATCCTGACCCAAGGATGCTCCCCTCTGGGAACACCTCCGACCTCCAACGCCACACCGCCTTCCCTGACTCGATCATAGGGTTCCTCACAAGTCCCCCTTTTCAATCGCTGCCATCTGCAGTACCACGATACCATCTGCCACCGCAGCCTCCACCAACACCCCGACGCAAGAACCCCCCGAGAGGAGTCCAGGGGAGCCTCCGGATCCGGAAACCCATCCCCGACCGCCCCCGCGAACGACTCTGGCTCTGCCACACGGTCCATAAAAGAAAATGGGCCCGCTCCACCATCGGGTTGCGGATCCGAACCCCCTCTCTTAGACAGAAAGTCCCCCACAGCAGGATCTGCTCGGCCTGACCCGACTGAGCAACCCGACAGAACGTCCGCATACGATGCACCCCCTCGTCATACAACATTGCCTCATTGAGCCCGCCATGATGGGCACCCGAAGTGTCCGCCCTTTTTTTCCCGAAATGGGCAGTCCGCCCTTTTTTCCCGAAATGGAGAGGAGCCTCCACTGTTCTCTGTGATAAGAAAATCCTTTAAAAATTAAAGGAAAGTTTTACAAAGCAGCCGTGAGACCTGCTATGCTTTATGGTTCTGAATGTTGGCCTGTGAACCATAGACATGTGCAGAGAATGGTTGTAGCAGAAATGAAAATGCTAAGATGGATGTGTGGACATACACGTAAAGATCGGATTCGGAATGATGCAATCAGAAAGAAAGTTGGTGTAGCTTCGATCGAGGATAAGATGCGAGAAAACCGCTTAAGATGGTTTGGTCATTTGCAAAGAAGGTCAACTGATGCACCGGTTAGGAGATGCGAGTGTTGGGATGTTGAGCCGGCTAAGAGAGGGCAAGGACGACCCAAGAAGTGTTGGAAAGAGACTATACGAAGGGATCTTAGTTTTTTGGATATAAGTCCGAGATTGACCCAAGATAGATCTGAATGGAGGCGAAGAATCCATGTAGCCGACCCTACTTAATTGTGGGAAAAGGCTTTGTTGTTGTTGTTGTTGTTGTGGTGGGCAGTACGATTCAAATCCTTAAAAAGGAGGTTCAAACCCTTCTGATCCCTTCCTCCTCGCAGTACCCCCCTCCCGCTCCGATAACCTGGCGTGCACCTCGACATTGTGCCCCGTTACGTGCAGATCCACACGAAATGAGCAGGCCATAAGCACACGACATGCGAAGCCGGCACTGGGAGAGTGGAGGCCAAGCCCACCACCTCCACCCCAGAAGACTGACCGCGCTGGAGCCCATCCGAAACCATGGCCTTCACGTGAAACATCGGAGCCATCATCCCGCAAACCATGTCAAAGCTCCTCCAGAGCAAAGAGATGCCCCGTATGCAGATCCTCGTCTCCTCCCTTGCTACCTCTAGCACACCCTCCCTTGGTAAAGGGGACCTCCAATGCATCTTCCCCTCCACACGACAAGAAAGGCTCAACAATTTTGCCTCCGGCGCAACATCAAGGTCCCGAGCGCACACTACACCTTTACCTATCACGATCACATCCTGCCAAAACCGCACCCCACCACCGCCCCAATATCCTCCATGGCACCTAGCAGCTCCTCTTCCGACTTTCAGGAAACCCCAACCAGGATTATTTCCCTTGCCATCATCTGCGCTTCACCCACGACCAGCTGCGACACTCCCACGCTTCACAGCCCCAGCGCCGAGAGCAACGGAAGTTGCGCTGCCCGCTATCTCTGCAAGCGAAACATCTGATCAGATCCCGACAAACGACAACCCGATGCCCCAGCCCGACTTATTTTTAATTTATATTAAGCTAAGTTTACTATATTTTGTTATAGTGCAACTGTGCTCATCAATCCATGCTTGTCTTTTGAAATCTTTCCGGTTTTATCACTTTAAAGAAATTAATGTTCGTATAATGATGTTATGAATGAGTGAGAGCTTATTTCTAAATAAGTATATGAGGATTCCATTGGTTTCTAATCAAGTCGAGACATAGAAACATATCTATAATTAGATCTTATTATTTTATTTTAATAATTTTTATTAAACACTACAAACCGCATAATCCACATACACTTCCGTATATACTCCCGCCTATTCGCTTACTCGCTTCAGACTGCATGGCCGAACAAATACCGCATACTGACTTATGAACATTGGTTAAAGTTAATGGTCAAGGATGGACAGAAGTTAACACAGATTTATGCCATGTAAATGGTTAGCAACTATTCTGAGTTCTACGTGTATTTCAGAATTATGGAGTGTTCATCATGTAATTATAAAAATATCGAGAGTTATGGGTAACAAAACCCTAATTTATTTTAGTATACTTTTGTTTGCAAGTGTGCATCGAGTATCAAAATGTTGAAAGCAAAGATAGACACAAAAGATGCCAAAAGAGGTCGAAGTGATCCTGGATGGAAATATGTTTGGAGATTTGTGTTACGATATATTTTTCTTAATTTTTATATAATGTTTTGGGTTATATTGCATATTTTTTGGGAGAAAAATGAGGCTTATGCCGTAACCAACTTGGGGGCTACACCTCACTTCGATTCCATGGAAATTGCCTCTTTCCGCCGTTCATTTTTTTCAAACCTTATTTCCACAAACAAATAGTGACAAAAGTGAGTAAATGCATTGTAAGTTTGTAAATGCCCTGCTGATTCTGAAGATCTTTTAGTAGGAGACCATCAATTGATATTTTTTTCCATAAACATTGGTGTTATTCTATCATACCACCATGATCATAGAATACAGTTTACAGCATAAAACTTGCATCTTCCATGAGAAAAACAAGCCAACAACCTTAAAAGTTGATGGGCATGATTCAAATAATCAAAACCAATAATGATCCATGTACGAGTTTCGTTGTTTGTTTTTGTTTTTGTTTTGTTTTTTTGAAATTAAAAGCCCAATCCACATGTTCACATGCATAATGTTGTTAAACGACCTTAATCATGACCACTATAGACTACTAAAAAGATAACTTCAACTATTGTTAGAGCCGAGAATAGATTGATGTGTTATTCCATGGAGCCCTAGGGTCTCTATAAAAGCGGCAGGTGATGCCGGATTGATCCAGCCAGTCGCATTTCAGTTCAGGAAAGTCGTTATGAGTTTGATCCGCAGCTTGATTCCGAAAGCCCAAAACCATATATACTCAATTGCACCCAGAAACCATATATCTCAATTGCGTCTCATGAGAGTCCGGCCCTAATTACCTCGCTGACTCGCTCGACTCCGGTCACATCGACACCCCCGCTCACTGAGAGCGGAACAAGGATCCTCTCATTGAAGCGGCTACCACAGAGTGTCCCCAGCGGCCGAGTGCTTTCTTGTTCAATATAATGAGTTCGGGTCCTTCCAGGGGGCCCTAGCTCCTAGGGGGTATCAGAATCAAGGAGGTGCGGGAAAAGGCACCAACTGCAGGTTTTGCGGGAACGAAGCCAGGATCAAAAAAGGTTGTATTAAAGTTGCGATCGGTTAATAACATTGTAATTGCCCCCGCCAGTACCGGAAGTGATAATAAAAGTAGCTACCGCGGATCTTCTTCAAGTCTCAGACGCACTTTTGCTTCCTGAGGTGCTTCCGGTTCGTCCCACCCCTAACGCGAATATATATTCCCTCAAAGTGCAAATTGCATCCTTAGAGAGAAAACCCTTGGGTAAATTACATAGATGTACATAAGATAAATAAAAAAAATACTCAACGGTACATCACAATATAACATAAACGTCTACACTCCCCCTCAAGATGGAGCATAGATATCAATCATGTTCAGCTTGGAAGAACATCTCTGGAAAGGTCCTCTGAGCAATGGCTTGGTAAATATATCAGCAGTCTGGTTTTCTGAACTGACATGTGAAGTGGAAATTAAGCCCTTTTGGATCATGTCTCTGGTGTAGTGACGATCCACCTCAATGTGTTTTGTTCTTTCATGAAAGGCTGGATTATTTGCAATGAACAATGCTACCTGGTTGTCACATTGAAGCTGCATGGGTAGAGAGACATTTACATCCAAATCTTCCAAGACCGCCCGAACCCACATCATTTCTGCGCTCGCTTGTGCCATGGCTCTATATTCGGATTCAGCACTGGATCTTGCCACAACTGTCTGTTTCTTGCTTTTCCAAGAAACCAAAGAGCTTCCTATGAAGACAGCAAATCCTGAAGTAGATTTACGATCCTTTGGACATCCCGCATAGTCTGCATCTGCACAAGCTGAAATAGACAGATTTGTGTCTTTCTTGAATAACAAACCTGTGCCTGGGGAAGACTTCAGATATCTCAATATCATATAGATGGCTTCCATATGAACTTGCCTGGGCTGCTCCATAAATTGACTCACCCGGTTTACTGTGTAAGCAATATCTGGACGAGTTATGGTGATGTATAGAAGCTTACCCACCATCTCTCTGTATTTCCTTTTGTCCACCTCTTCGGTATCATTGTCATAAAGCCTCATACTTGGGTCCATAGGTGTGCTCGATGGTCTGCATCCAGCCATTCCTGTTTCTACTAGCAGATCGGTGACATATTTTCTTTGGGTCATCACCATTCCTTGAGCATTTCTTGCAAATTCTATCCCAAGAAAATATCGTATCGTGTCTAGGTCCTTCGTAACAAACTGGCTTCCCAAAAGAGCTTTGATCATCTGAATCCCCTGAGTATCATCTCCTGTAACAAGAATATCATCTACATATATCATGACAACGACCGTACCTCTAGGGGTCTTCTGGATAAACAACGAATGATCCGCATTTAACCTCTTGAACCCCTGTTGTTCAATCAGCTGGGAAAGTTTTTGAAACCATGCCCGTGGACTCTGTTTAAGGCCATAGATAGCCTTATGAAGTCTACACACCATATGAATCTCCCCCTTAGTATTAAACCCCGGTGACTGCTGCATGTAGACTTCTTCCTGTAGATCACCATACAAGAAAGCATTCTTCACATCAAGTTGGAAAATAGTCCAGTCACGTACCACAGCAACAGATAGTAGAATGCGAAGAGTCGAGTGTCGAGCCACTGGTGCAAACGTGTCCAAATAATCCACCCCATAGGTTTGGGTGAATCCACGTGCTACAAGTCTGGCCTTGTATCGGTCTAGACGCCCGTCTGCATGGTATTTCACTGTAAAAATCCATTTGCAACTCACCACAGATGCACCCGGAGGAATAGGGACTAAAGACCAAGTCCCTCTGGACTGTAAGGCACGCATCTCCTCCTCCATAGCTAGACGCCAGCAGTCAATCTACATGGCTTCTTGATAATTGCGTGGGATGTCCACCGACGAGACGGCTGCTGCAAACCTTTCAAATTCATCAGTGAGACGATGAAAGGACACTTAAGATGCAAGAGGATAGGATGCACATTGCCGCTTCTGCTTCCTATGAGCAATAGGGCGATCAAGGTCATCTGTCATTGTTCTAGCTGGCGGATCTTCTTCCTGTAGCACAGGTTCCTGCACAGGTGCATTATCTAACCCATTATTAGTGTTAATATCAGAACATACCTGAGGCGTGCTGGATGGTTGGCTTGTAGCTTGAGCAGGCTCTGACCGCCTTGTGTAGAACTTAGGAAATGGTAGTACAGGTGGTGGTGGTGGTGTTGTGGACTCAGATTGACCCAGACTTGGAGGTAGGGGTACATAGACATTAGTATCCGTGGATGTGGAGGAAGCTAGTCTGTCACCTGCAGGGGAGAAGTACATAACTGGTTCAAAAAATGTGACATCAGCACTAACATAGTACTTGCCAGAAATGGGATCATAGCAACGATATCCTTTCTGTGTCCTAGAGTATCCCACAAAAATACACTTAACAGCTCTAGAAGAGAGCTTGTCAAGTCCTGGAGACAAGCGATGAACAAAAGCGACAGTCCCAAAGACACGAGGAGTAAGTGAAAACAAATCCTTGTCAGGGAAAAGAACAGAGATAGGGGCCTTTTCCCCAAGAACGGTAGAGGGCATGCGATTGATCAGATAGCATGCTGTGAGTATGGCATCTCCCCAAAATGCTAATGGTGCACAACTCTGAATAAATAATGTGCGGGCAATGTCGAGGAAGTGTCGATGTTTTCGTTCTGCAACGCCATTTTGTTGGGATGTATATGAACATGTTGTTTGGTGGATAATCCCCTTTGAAGAAAGAAAACGAGCAAGAGAACGAGTGCAGAACTCCAATGCATTATCCGTGCGCACATACTTGACATTAGATGAAAAAGCATTCTGAACTTCATTGATAAGATTTTGGATAACACTTCCTGCTTCAGATTTATTTTTAAGAAGAAAAGTCCAAGAAACACGAGAAAAATCATCTACTACAACCAGATAAAACATGTGCCCCTGATGATCCGGGACACGACTCGGACCCCAAATATCGATATGAAATAACTCGAACGGGGAGTTACTGCTCCGACCTTGGCGACTCGGAAAGCTGGAACGATGGTGCTTCCCTAACTGACATGCTTCACACCGAAATGACGAAGAAGGAGATATCTGAGGCAGGAGGTGACGCATTTTCTGCAGCGGTAGGTGACCAAAGCGAAGGTGCCAAGTATATGGAGAAACGGATCCCTGAGATTGTAATGAGACGCCAGCATATGTGTTCCTACTAGACGATAGAGGCCATTGTGCTCAGAGCCACAACCAATCACCCTGCCCGTTAGTATGTCCTGAAAAATGACAGAAGATGGGTCAAATATAACACGACAGTGCAAATCTTTGGTAATCTGACTGATTGATAATAAATTCATAGAGAATTCTGGTGCATGTAGAACGTTCTGAAAGTGCATGGAAGGCAGCAAAACAGTCTCCCCCTGACCGACAATAGGGGAATGAGTGCCATCAGCTATGAGTACGGAGCGGCCAGGCTGAATAGCTCTGTAGGACAGCAGGTTATCTCTATCACGGCAGAGATGATGGGTCGCTCCGGAGTCAACAATCCAACCTGATAGATCATGGTTATGACAAGAGGCAGAAGCACTACCTGAGGTACTGGCAGCAGCAGATGTGGTAGCGGACGCAGAAGCCGCAACGTCAGGTGTATCGGCACCCTCTGATGATGTCTGTGGCATAATGTCTCTAAGTCGTGCCACTAGCTCCTCGAACCTGTGATCGGAAGTAGGCGTGGATGGACCTTGAACATGATCGGCTACACGTGCAGAAGGAGGAAATCCATGCTTGGAATAGCATGTATCCTCGGAATGACCAGTTCGACGACAAAAAGAACATGTTGGACGCACACGACCTCCTCGGCCACGTCCGCTACCTCCTCGACCACGAGAGGAGTACGAACCACCTCGTCCTCTAGAGACCGCCATTGCTGACGGAGATGGAGTTGCGGCATTAGATGGAACGGAGATCCGACTGAGCCTCCTGTAGACTTCCTTCATAGGAGGAATAGTAGCATCGGCGAGTGATGAATCTCCATTTCATCACCTTTATTCTATCATTTTGGCCTTAAAAACCCTAGCAAATGCATGTAAATAGCATTAATTTGTTCATATTAGCATCTATTATTTATTGTACTAATTACACATAAAATAAGGTTTTTAATGCCAAAATTATAGAATAAAGGGAAGAAAAGAAAAAGGAATAAAATATTGCAAAGATTTTATGACCTTAACCCCGAGACCAAGGCCAGCATGAACTTGGTCGACCAGGAATAAAGTAGGGGGAGATAAGGGCCAACATCATTTATTCATTCTTCCATTATTGCATTTTTGGCACCTATTTTGTACATAATTATTTATTCATCGAATAAAGAAACTTTGTACATAAAAGTTGTAGATAATAATGTAAATAAAATTACAAAATTGAGTTTGTGCAAAAATAATATACAGTGTACATTTTATACACAAAATAAAAAGCAAAAATCTCAACTTCACAGACTCATATCTTGCAAATAAAAACTCCAAATCAATCAAACTCACCTTTAATTGTATCTAGCATTTCATAAACTATTTTGTAAAATTATTTCCATAATTTTTGGAGTCCATCTGTGGAAGTTAGGTTTTTGACCTTCCTTGTACATAAGACTGATTAAAATACTCATTTTATTCAATATTTAGTAATTGTACAAAATTATATTTTAAAAAAAAAAAAAGTTTGTAAATAGTATATATAATACATGTACATGTTGAAATTACAAGAAAACCAAAAAGAATTTGATAAATAAAATAAGTCTATAATAATCATAGACAAAAGATCTATGCTACATACATGTATATAAATAAAAAGGAACTTAATTCTTTTATTCTTTTATTCATCCATATTTTATAATAATGTACATATAATATATCATTCATTAAAACTACAAAACAAAAATAAAAACAAATAAAATTCATTAAATAAATTAAATGAATATAATATATAGGTAAAGTACCTATAAGTATACATACATACACATACATCTATTCATTTAAAAATATAAATAAACTCATAAAAATAAAATAAAAATATACTTATACTCACAAAAATAAGTTATAAAATTATAAAATAAGAAACTAAAATAATAAAATAAAATAAATAAATTAAAAATAAAATATACAAAAATACATGTAGATATACACATATACACATTATTCAATTAAAACCGTAATAAAATAATTCATAAAAATAAATAAAAATCGTATTAAAATACTACATACAATAATAAAGATTTTTTATTTTATACTTGAAAAATAATAAAATCGTTTATTAGCTTAAATAATTCATTCTTTGATACTCCAGCCTATTTTGTCTTCTAGCGGCCCCCGTGGACCAACCACAGGCCGGCAAAAGTTGACCTCGGGTCAACTCTTCAGACTCAAGGACGGCCCCTCTGACAAGTCACGAGAGGTCCCTCTTCCTCGATTTTTCACGCCGATTGTGTTGCTCGAGGGTGATAAGACCCTTCATGAGATTTGTTCCTCGAACATCCACGAATCACGCCGCATCCCATGATTCCTTGTACAGCATCTAGATTCACCAAGATCTGCCGGCCAATAAGGGCGCAAACTTTGCTTATAAATAAACCCTTTGACCTCCTCATCCATTTTGGCCTCCCTTTCCGTCGTTTTCCACCGTCTATTCCAGTCCTCTGAGGTTCCTTGTGACAGGAGGGTCCTCCTGGAAGCTTCAGGCAGTTGGAGGAGTCGAAGGAGCGCCCACGGCCGCCGCGTCGCCGGAGGTCCTGCTCCCTGGTCGCACACCAGGTATAAGAGCTGCTTTCTTTCCGTTTTTAGCTTAGTTTTAGTCGTTACTTCGTAGTTTAGCTTTTAGATCAGTCAGTAGAGCCTCAGGTGCTCGATTAGCTTAAGATCGAAGTTCGCCGGAGTTTAGCTCCGGCGAACCTCTCTACTCTGATCAGCACGCTATCCGACCCTTCGCCCCACCTCATCGCCTTCCCCTACGTATTCTCCACGCACCCACGCTCCAAGATCAACCAGAGCTCGCCCAGCTCTGCGAATCGAGGTCCTCCCTCCTCCGCTTCGTCGGACCTCGCCGCCCTCCACCTTTCCCCGTTCGTCTATCTTAAACCTCGGGTCGAGGAAGACCCCCTTGAGCCCCTCTTTCATTTGGTGCAGGACTCAAGCTGAAAGGAGCCCTCTGGGGCTCGATTCAAGTCCCTTCAAGGTTCCAGGACCCCCTCGTCTTCTCCGAGCTCGTCCAGCCGATCCAGGAGGTCCTGGACCTTCTGGAGCATCTCGAACGGTGCGCACCGCTTCGCCGGACGCCTGGAGGGCACAAGCAGCAACATTAAGCGCCTGGAGGCGGAGGAATCACCGATCGAAGCCAGGGAAGTCAGCCGTTCTTCCCTGTTCTTCGCGAGCAGCAGCAGCCGTTGGATCAAGAGCGCAGGTCCAGGTCGAAGCCCAACCGTCCGATGAAGCCACGCAGCAACCGTCGGATCATCTCAAATGATCTAATCCTAACGCTTCATCGGCGAAGCGTCATCGGGCGAGGAGATGGTGACGCGTGTCAAGTGGCGAACGAAGAACCGTTGGATCGCGCGCACTTAGGGGGTAATTTTCACATATACCCCCGCTCTTTTGTATATTTAATTTTTAATATTGTAAATTAAATAGCACGTTGTAAATAAATTGTATATTTTGCAGAAAGGACCCTAAGTTTATTAGATTTGCATTTAGGTCCTTCCGCGCCTCACGTGCAGTCCCACGTGAGGCGCGTGAAAATTGCAAGTATGCCCTGGCGGTTTTTGTATATTGTAGAATAGTTCTAAAAATTAAAATAAATGTTTATTTTAGTATGTATTTTTGCACTGATGCCCCTGGAGGTTATTTTATTTGCAAAAATACCCCTGCCAGGCTGTTTTAATTTCGTATCTTTACCTATTTATTAAAAATACCAAGATGGCTCCTAAAAATCCACAAAAATTAGGATAGATGCTCTATGCCATGCTGGTTCACGCGCGTATTTTATTTTGAATTTTTGGCATTTTTCCCTGGTTATTAAAAATAGAGTAGGAGCCATTTTTGCACTGTTTGATTTAGAAAATACAAAAAAATTAGAAAATGTTTTTGGAAAATTCCAAAAAAAATTGCATATGGTATATTTATTTCTATGTTGAGTCCAGAAAATGAAAAAACCCTAAAAATAATAAAAAAAATAATAATAAAAAAAAAGAGAGACCCACTTCACTCAAGAATGACTGGTATGCACATATAGGCTCATGCATTTTTGTATTGCTCTCTGTGGTTCGACCTCTACATGCTTGTTCCCTATACATTTTATGGTAGAGTAAATAAAGATTGATTCACACTTCCTTTGAGCTTGATTGTTTTATTCTTTGATTGTGGGTCAATTGTTGATCACTCGCCTTTTATTGAGGGTCGCCACGACGACATATTCAGACCCTTGATAAAAAGCGCGTCCATCAAATGGCGCCGTTGCCGGGGAGCAATGAGCATAGCCTACTTTCTTCTTTGTCATTCTTGTGTACATTTTTGGTGATATTCATTTTTGATTCATGATTGATTATATTCTGTGAGCAGCCATTTTATTGACATTAATCACTATGCTTAATTGATTCATTTCTTGTGATTATCTTTATGTGCTCTATGATTGATTAAGTGAACTATTCTAATACACTCTTTTTGTGACTTTGATGCGAGGGTCCGCCACGCAAGGATGGCTTCTTAGGAGGCCAAGGCAGCCAAGCTTGGAGGAGGATGGTCTTCTCTTCTCATGACCATCAGGAGAGAGTATCAAGGAAGCAAGGAGATGTGGATTAGATAGGCTTAGAACATTTAGGATTATCTCTGTAATTTTTGGTGAGAGAGAGACAACTTTGGCATGTAATAATTAACAGGACTCTACTCTCCACAATGAGGTCCAGTGCCCGGGTGTCTGTTCACCTGGGGGCCTCATCGCTGTTTTCCGCGATTTCTACCGCCTTCTTTTCTTTGTTTTCCGCTGTTTTGAGCTTTCCGCCTTTATTTCACTTTGTTTTGTGTGCTTGGAGCCCCTAGATATAGGTTGCCTGACTCGGTAGCTAGGTCCAAACATTAATAAGAATGCATGTTCCTATAGTCTACTTCGTATGGATCTAGTCAAACTTAAACAGCTAGGTCATTTCTCTCTTAACCCACGTGCCGTGAGCGAGCCCCATCAAGCGCTACTCCTAAACTCGAGTGTGTCGAGAAGAGGAGGGGTGAGCCAAGACCGGACCCTTAGGTTAAAGATGAATGACCAAGCTTGTGGTTCTTCACGTTAATAGCAGCTAATGTTTAGGGCGATTTTGACAAATGCACACCGCCATGTAGATAAGTTTAAAAATTCTGTTTTGCATACCACATGGAGAGAGCTGGGATGCACTGTAAGTCTTCTAACTCAGCATGCATCATTCGGTTCAATGGTGAGATTTCCATCATAGAACCACTTGCATGGCTTTTCCGCTATCTCCCTCTGATTTTGAGCACCTAGGACTTAAACGAAAATCTACCAAACGTTAGGCGCTGGTATGAAACAGATCCAAAAAAAGTGAAAACCCAAAAAAATTAAAACCAGGGGACTGCTAAATAAACTTTGACCTTAATTAAAATCCGTAATGGACTATCATTGTACCGGGTTCATAAAGCCCTCATTGTTTTCAGGTACCTTGGAGGGGGACCAAAACCCTACTCCCTTGAGCGAGTGCGACCCCCTAAGGATTAGAGCCCAAAACCCAGTCTGCAACTGCCTTGTGTATCGCCTGGATTTCCGAAGTAATGGCGCTTCTATCGTACGTAGGCGAGTAGGGCTCGGTCACCAATGATGACTCTCTGTTGTGATGAGCATCGACCCTGTCCGAAGTATTGAGCATAGGCCACGCCTTCACGGGGGTGTCTGTCTCATTGTCCTACGTCCGAGTAGGTTCTTGTACGCTCACGGGTGATTCCGTTGCGAGCGAGAACCGAAGTAGCGGTTTCGCCTATCGGCTTCCTCTCTCTATTTCTTTGGCTGAGTAGGGATCCAGGAAGGGTTACAAGGACTCCAAAAAGTACAGACTACAGGTTACACAGGAGGAGGACAAGTACGGGATACTCTTCCGGCAGTACTCTCTCTCCTATAGGGTAGCGTACTAAGGACTTGTTATAAGAAATGCCTGAAAAATCACAACTCTAAAAATGAAAAGATAATAAATAGCCGAGCTTTCACGGCTTCACATGGCGTGAGTTGGTGAACCCGATTTTGTCTTGTGTTTGTATGGATCTAGATTAAGGTTCAAAGATCAAAGTCCCGCGCCTTTGCGCCAATTCTGTTATGTCTTCCTTTGACCACCCCGCTCAACCGAGCCTCTCTACTGTTTTACACTCCTTTTTGTTCCTCGTTGACCATCATATCGTTCTTCCAAAATCCGATATTCTCTTGTGCTCCGTGAAGTTGATCCATGGATGGTTTCGTCGGGACCATGCCGACACCTACATCGATTCCATGGACTCACCTTCGCCAATAATTTCGAGGCGATTCCCGAGAACTGATCCGGACTTTGCGGATCGGACTCCAGACTCCTCGTTTTCTACCTTTCTCTTGGCCACCCAATAAACTGGGATCACTTTTGTCCCACTACCGCCGTTGTGAATGGGAGTCGATTACAGTCTACATCATTTTTCCATTCACAACACGCTGGGGTTGACTTGAACCCCAGCCTCATCACGACAGCTGAGTATTTATGGCAAGTGATCTGATTCGGGCCGTCTCATTATGCAGATAGAAGACAGTGCGAGCCCTGGAGACTACTCCAGAGTTCATTTCGTCCGATTCAGACCCTGACATGGCGCCAGGAGGAAGGGGCAAGGGTCAGCAGCCACCCACACCAGAGGGACAGGCGCCAGATCAGAATCAGGTCAATGCACAATTACTGGCATCTATCCAGGCCATCCAGCAGCAGCTGACCGAACAGGCCCTCACTCAGACAGCTTTCCAGGACATGTTGAATGATGTGATTAACCGAGATGATGGAGGAGGAGGCAGAGGCAGAGGAGGCAGGAGAGGAGAAGGTGAAGGTGGAGGAGGTGGTGATGACCACAATGATGATCTTGAATTACCACCCCAGAAACCTACCCTTAAAGAAACATATAACCCGGGAGACAGCCAGATGACCGAATGGATCCTCATTCCACCGGTACACGCTCACTTTGAGCTGAAGCCCCAATTCATTGCTCTTCTTCCTGCATTCCATGGAAACACCAGCGAGGAGCCGTACATCCACCTGCAGCAATTCTCCCGCATTTGTCGTACGACTCACTATCCCAATGTCCCTCTGGGCATTGTCAAGATGACGGCTTTCCCCTTCAGCCTACAGGATAAGGCCCTGTATTGGGTCAATCATATGGGAAAAGTTGTGACGACCTGGGAGGAGCTAAAGTCCGCCTTCTTGCACAAGTATTACCCTCTGGGTCGACTCAACCAGATGCGGGCCCGTATCAGTAATTTCTCCCAAGGACCCCATGAGTCGATACATGAAGCATGGGAGAGATTCACTGATCTGCAGGAGAAGTGTCCCCATCATGATATTCTGAAGACCAGCTTGGTTCAGCATTTCTTTGGGGGACTGAACATTGAAAGTCAAAGGCTCGTAGACGCAGCATGTGGGGGCTCACACTTCAATAAGGATGAAGATGTCGTCTGGCAGATCTTTGAAGAAATGGCCGAAGGAGAGGCCGCCCTCTCTTCATCCAAGGCTTATCAGAAGCAACCCCAAATCCTTCAAAAGCAAGTGCACATGGCAGCGTCTAAGGAATCAGAGAGAGATGAAAGCTCCAACCTTAGCATCATTGGGGGACATCTCTCTAAAGTTGACATTATCGAGAAGCGATCAAAAGATCTCGAAAAACTCGCCTTAATCGAGAAGAGGACCCAGAGTTTGGACAAACTGGATCACATCACCAAGCAGCTAGAACTGCTGGTAGGTACCATCAATTCTGTTCAGTCGGCAACACCGCTCGAAGCTCCAGCTGAGAGAAAAGACGAGCAACCACCGCTACACCAGCCTCAGCCAAGCCAGCAACCACCGACAGTTCAGCACGTGTACTACGTGCAGGCACCTGATCAGAGCCAGCCGCAACAGCAGATGGTTGTGTACCAACCAGAGTTTATCTCGGAAACCGATTCAGTGTTCCCACCACCACCCCTGGTCCAGGAAGTTAATGGGGTTTGGACTAATGATGCACAGCCGACCCGTCCTCAGGGACAACTCCAGGGTCAGCCATTTGCCAACCGGCAGTACCACCAACCTCAGGGTGGTCGTTTTGGGCACCCCTCTCAGCAACACCAGCAGCCTCCTCAGTTCGCGCACCAATGGAGGCAGAACTTTCCGTATCAGCAGCAGCCACAGTATCGCCATCCACAGCCGTATCACCAATACACGGCTGCTCAGCCTCAATCATACCAGCAGTATCCCTCTCCGTCCTACCAACAACTCCAACTTCCTGCTCCACCACAGCAACACCATCAGCAACCTCCCCATCCATCTAACCAACAGCAGCGTGGTATGCACGCTGCATCTTCTGATGTGCCCCCAGCTAATCCCACCATGGAGTGTCTAGCCCAGCTTGTCAAAGGGCTAGCAGAGATGACCAAGCGGCTTGATGACCTGACCGCCACTCGCACTACCATTCCGGCGCAGGTCGAAGCCAACCCCAACAATTTCAAGAAGAAGGAGCAGGTAGAATGTGATGTCCAGTCCGCGTGTGATAATGATATTACTGCTTTTTCTAATGCTGTTACTCTCAGGAGCGGTAGGGCCTTGCCTCCGCCTGCTACCAGATATGGGGTGAATAAAGAAACAGGTGGATCGTCATCTTCCGCATCAGCCGTGCCAGCTCCAGGGGCGGGTGAGGAGGAAGAGGAAGGAGAAGCCAGTCCAGCCGTTGAGCCATGCCAGCATCAACCTCAGCCAAAAATTCAAAAAAATCAGCAAAATCAACAACAAAAACAAGCTCGTAGCAGAAGCAAAGCCGTGCCAGCATTGGAGGAGCCGCTAGCAGCCGCCGATCACTTGCCAGCCGATGAAGCAGATGCTACCCTTTTTGATCGTCCAGTGACACCAGCATGTCAAGACCCAGTTTGTACTCCCTTTCAGGATTCGGGTGCACAACATTTTGTGGGCGATGATTTTGATGTAAAAAAGAACTCTGATTTTCCTGCCAGTAGTGTACATATTCCTTTTCCTCATGCAATACAAAAATCCAAAAAAATTGCAAAACAAAAAAATGCGTTGTCTGACCCAGGTGTTGTAGACATCTTGGATAAGTTGACTGTTGAGATTCCCTTGCTAAAAGCCGTGGAATACATGCCAGCCGTGAAGAAAGGACTAAAGGAGGTATGTACTACTAAGCGTCGCCCATCAAGAAAGAACAGGCGCCAGCAAGTTGAGAAACATGTCCTCTCATTAGCCACGGTCGCGGCCATCAACAACCTCCCCCAGAAGAAACAAGACACCGGAGCACCTCTGATCAGTTGTGTGATTTTTGATCAAATCTTCGAGCGCACTCTTTTGGATAGTGGTTCTTCCATCAACCTTCTGCCCTCGACCATAATGCAGGAATTTGGGCTGGGACCGCTCAAGGAAACACGCATGATCCTTCAGTTCGCTGACCGATCCGTCAAGCGGCCCCGAGGTCTCTTGGAAGACGTGATAGTTAAAGTGCAGGAAATGAAATTCCCAGCTGACTTTGTAGTCCTTGATATGGACTCACCTGCACCATTGCTCCAGACCCCCATCATCCTTGGCAGACCATTCCTTCGTACTTCAGGTGCCGTGGTTGATTACGGGTCTGGGAAGATCACTTTCAGCTCGAACACCCAGCAAATCACAATAAACATGAACAAAGAACAGAATGCCACAACAGATGAGAGGCAGGTAGCGTCAGAAGCAGACTGCGAATTTATTGCAGAGATCATAGACTCAGTTTTATCATTGAACGATTCATGGACCCTAGAAATCCTCACTCTCGAGGAGGACTTGGGAAGCGCAGTCAGCATGTGCTCCGATGATTCTTGGGAGATAGATTCTCAGATGCAGGCACATCTTCTGGAGCAGTCATTCCAAACCGAACATGATCAGCTTAGCGCAGACCCGTTCGGTGCATCACCGGGATCTCAACAGAATATTGAGGATGGCAGCCTCTTCACAGAAGCACTGCCCACCTACAGTATGATGTCAGAGGTGACAGACAAAGTGGGCAGATCAACACCAGAACTCAAGCCACTTCCGGCAGGCCTGAAGTATGCTTTCCTTGCGGGTGAAGAGCAAATGTATCCGGTCATTATCAGCAGCAGGCTGAGACCAGATCAGGAATCTCAACTTCTCGAGGTTCTAGAGAAGAACCGCAAGGCACTTGGATGGAACGTATCAGATCTCCGCGGGATAAATCCAGCCTTGTGTTCACACCACATCTATTTAGAAGAAGACGCCAAGCTGTCCCGCGAATTTCAGAGAAGGTTGAACCCTAACCTTCGGGACGTCGTCATGAAAGAAATCACGAAGTGGTGCGATGCAGGTTTCATCTATCCCATCTCCGATTCAAAATGGGTAAGCCCATTGCATGTAGTTCCCAAGAAATCAGGGCTTACCGTGATTACAAATGATAAAGGAGAGGAAATATCTACTCGGGTACCAACATCCTGGCGGGTTTGTGTTGACTACCGCCGTCTCAATGCAGCAACTAAGAAGGATCACTTTCCCTTGCCATTCATTGATCAAGTTCTGGAAAGATTAGCAGGCAAGGAGTTCTTCTGCTTTCTGGATGGGTACTCTGGGTACAACCAAGTGGCGATCGCCCCTGAAGACCAAGAGAAGACCACCTTCACTTGCCCGTTCGGCACCTACGCCTTCAAGAGAATGCCCTTTGGACTGTGCAATGCACCTGCAACCTTCCAAAGATGCATGTTAGCAGTCTTCGCCGAGATGGTAGGCAGTTTCCTCGAGGTATTCATGGACGATTTCTCTGTCTATGGTGATAGCTTCGATTCTTGTCTTGAGCATCTAGACAGAGTACTTCAAAAGTGCCGGGAAGTCAATTTAGTGCTCTCATGGGAAAAGAGCCACTTTATGGTCACCGAAGGTATTGTGCTGGGACACGTCGTTTCCAAACGTGGCATGGAAGTCGACCCGGCGAAGGTGGACGTCATTTCAAATCTTCAGCCACCTCAGTCAGTCAAGAATGTGAGGTCATTTCTGGGGCATGTGGGATTCTACAGGCGATTCATCAAGGATTTCAGCCGCATTGCCCGACCTCTGACAGAACTCTTGTGCAAGGAGACGGATTTCATTGTTGATCAGCCAGTTCTCCTTGCTTTCAATCACTTGAAGGAGCTTATCACTCAGGCTCCGATCTTACAGCCGCCCGACTGGACTCTTCCCTTCGAAATAATGACCGATGCGTCAGATTTTGCAGTTGGAGCTGTTCTTGGGCAAAGAAAAGATAAAGCGCCCTACGCCATTCACTATGCCAGCAGAACGTTAGACGAAGCTCAAAGAAATTACACTGTAACAGAGAAAGAACTGCTGGCCGTGGTTTTCGCCTTAGAGAAGTTCAGATCCTATTTGTTGGGATCCAAAGTCACCATCTTTACAGACCACTCTGCTATCCGCTACTTACAACAGAAGAAGGATGCCAAGCCAAGGCTTATTTGTTGGATCCTTCTACTCCAGGAATTCGATTTGGAAATCAAGGACAAGCCTGGAACCCAGAACGTGGTAGCAGATCATCTCTCCAGAATAGAGCATCATGAACCTCCCCTGAGCAATGCACCTATCACAGAAACCTTCCCTGACGAAACCATTTTAGCTATGGATTCTCTTCCTTGGTATGCTGAGATTGTCAATTACCTCGTCTCTGGGGTAATACCGTCGGATTGGACGAAGAACCAAAAGAACAAATTTATGTCGACCATCCGTTTCTACCATTGGGAAGATCCTCTTTTATTCAGAGAAGGGGCAGATTGTATTTGGCGCAGGTGCATCCCTCAGACGGAACAATCAAGTGTCCTCGAGCATTGTCACTCGCTCGAATCTGGCGGACACCACTCTGGAGATCGGACGGCAGCCAAAGTACTTCAGTGTGGCCTCTGGTGGCCTACTTTATTCAAGGATGCAACTGAATTTGTTAAACGATGCACTGACTGTCAGAGGATGAAAGGTACACTCACTGCCAAAGATTCAATGCCCCTGAATATTATTCAGATAGCAGATGTCTTTGACGCATGGGGCATTGATTTCATGGGACCTTTCCCTAACAGTCAAGGATTTGAGCACATCCTTCTCGCCGTCGATTACGTGAGTCGTTGGGTTGAAGCTATCCCTGCTCGAGCCGCCGATAGCAAAACAGTTTGCCAGTTTCTCAAAAAGAACATCATTTCGCGGTTCGGGATACCGAAAATCCTTATCTCAGACGGGGGTAGTCACTTCATCAATAAAGAGGTCAAGAAGTTGACGAAGGAGTACGGCATTGACCACCGGGTTGCCACTCCTTACCATCCTCAGACCAATGGCATGGCAGAATTATCGAACAGAGAAATCAAGACTATCCTGCAGAAACTTGTTAGGCCAAACAGAAAGGACTGGTCTCAACTCTTGGACTCGGTTCTATGGGCATATCGAACCGCCTACAAGTCTCCCTTGGGCATGTCGCCCTATCGTCTTGTATATGGAAAGCCGTGCCATCTGCCCGTGGAGTTAATTCACAAGTCTTTATGGGCAATCAACAGCTGCAATTTGGACTCACACAAAAGTGGTCAGAAGAGGAAAGATGATCTGAACAGACTCTTGGAATTTCGAGACTATGCATACGATAACACCTTGATGTACAAGGAGAAGGTGAAACGCTGGCACGACAGGCACATCAGACGAAAGACCTTCGAAGTTGGGCAGAAAGTGTGGTTATTTGATGCAAAGTTGCGAATATTTCCAGGCAAATTAAAGAGTAAGTGGACAGGGCCATTTCGAGTTTGCGAAGTGCGTGACAATGGAAGCATTGCCATATCCGAATTGTCCTCTAACGCACAGCCATTTGTCATCAACGGCCAACTACTGAAGCCTTACCTCGAACCAGATACATTTTTGGCCGTTGTTGATTCCGTCCAGCTCATGCAACATGATGATATCTCGACAGCACCTGCGGCATCGAAAGATTCAGACTATGCAATCCAACAAATTCTTCTCTGATTTTCTTCTTTTCTTCTTTTCTTCTTTTCTTCTTCTAGCCTATTCTTTGTATCTAAGAGGTGCCGACCTTGTGGACAGTTTTCTGTACTTAGGACGTACTTTGTCCTAAGTATAGGGGGGCGTGCACCCCGAGTATTTCAATTCGTTGATCCTCTCCATTGTCTCCTCTCTCGTCTATACTCAGGGATATCTTACCCTAAGTATAGGGGGAGGCAACCGGAGAACGATCTGTTTATTCTTACCCTTGACCCTCCCTGTGTTGTGTACAGTCTGCTATACTTAGGATTATTTGATCCTAAGTATAGGGGGGGACGGTCAACTTCTCATTCATTCATTCATCCCGTTAATTATTCCTTCATTCTTTAGATCTGTCTATACTCAGTATGAGTTATGTCTTTGCTTTTCCTTTCGATCTATGAGGACATAGCTCAAGCTAAGTATAGGGGGGTCGTATATACCATGTATATACTATAAGCCATAACTCATACTGAAAAAATTAAATATCACCTTGATATAAAAATAGAACATAAAAAGTAGCTTTATAATAATAAAAGATGATTGTGAGTTCCTCAGACTCATTGTAATTATACTGACTAGTAAGTCAGAAAAGTGTTTTACGAAACGTTTTTGAAAAATCTTGTGAAAGTTGTTTGAAAATAGCGTGAACAAGTATTCAACGATTGAAAAGATTAGTTTGTGTGTAAAACCTATTTTCTTTGAGTGAAAGCAAAATGTGTGAAAATTAGTGTGCAAATGATTGTGAAAAGTTGATTGTCAAAGGTGTTTTGAAAAATCTATCTATGTTGTGTAAAACATTTGTAAAAGGATTTTCAAATGCGTGTACATATTGCAAAATTATTTTGGACTAGAGCTTTCAAAAACCCTTGTGAAAATGATTCTCGAAGTGAGTCTGAGGAATCCACATAAAAATCTTTCATTTGTAAATAAGGAATAAGCCAAATAAAGTTTATAAGAACAGAACCATATTATACGTCAAAGACAATTTTTCTTCTTTTTGTACCTACTGATTAATAAATCAGATACCTATACAGTATGATTTGAAAAATAGTGTGACCAGTTTTGGAAAATTTGATGTGAAATGATTTCAAACTGTGTGAAAATTGTTTTGATGGCAAAAATTTTTCTTTGTGTGAAAGAAAGGATTTGAAAAACCGAAGTTCAAATGTCTTGAAAAATGTTTGTTAAAATTATTGTGAAAAAGGTACATATAGTGTGAAAATTCTTTGCAAAAACAGTTTTCAAATGTGTGTAAATGATTGCAAAAACTATCGTGTACTACAGTTTGCAAAAAAACTATTTTCAAAACTAGAACCGAAGGATAAGATCACTATTACAAATACCTGTAAATAAGAAATAAAGTACATAAAATTCTATCTCAACAACCCAAATAAACTCTTTCATTCATATCTGTAAAGTCGCTAAAAATTCTTCTAAATGTTGAAAACAAAGCAGCACGCCTGTGTAAATAAATGTACAGACTCTTTAAACATTTTCAGTTCGTACTTCCTGTGCAGAGATTCTTTTTGTAAAAACATTCTTTGATCCTTCCAAAAGTTTTGTGAAAAATTGCATCATTCATTGCACATAGCATAAGCATACCATTCATATTCTTTTTGAGTGAAGCTTGATGATTGAATCAGTCTAAGAAAATCTCAAATTGGAGCTCGGTTAGACCTTACCGCACCTAATTGCACTGGAACCTTATGGGAACTAGGTTTAAGGTACTTCAGGTCTATTCAGACTTAATTCTTTGAGAAATCAGGGCTGGGTTCAAGTCACCTTAGTGGACTAACTAGAACTTTTCGAAACACACGCATGACTCTTGTCGGCCGTGACCTAACTTGGACACCTGCACCTTTCACATAGCTCTCCATGGATGAGGTGGTGAGGAGGCAGTTTCCTTTGGCTTGGGGTAGCATATGAGGGTAGTACTTCTAGGCGGAACCTCTCTTCTTCTTATAGTGAAGGAAGTGCACCTCAACTTGGTCTAGTGGTGATGAAGGCTAAAGACAGAAGCCGTGGGTTGCAATAAAGCTTCAAAAGAGGGATAGTCTACTGGCTCAAGAGGAAAATTTCTTGTATATATGCTGCACCATGTAGATATGTTGTACAGATGCACTTGAAAAAAAAAATGCAAAAAGAACTCCAAAAAAAGTGGTGGGTCGGATTGAAAATTTAATAATCCCACCGGAGTATGTATAGAGTTCAATAAAGCAAAAGCTTATGGTATCCATGTTACATCTCATGAAGCTTGCAGCGGGAGACTTAGCTACACTGGTTGAGCTCCCAAAAGTCTATACTTCTTCCCCCTCTTCTTGAGCCGGTTGCACTTGAACTTAGAAGGGAATACCCCGCTTCTCGAGGAAAGAGTTGCTAGACCGAGGCATTAGAGTTACCAGGTTGGGGGAGGGTGTTTCTTTGTCACTTCTGAGGTGGGGAGCCACTATCAATCACACTGTACAAGTCCGCTTCATAGTCATAAGGGTTTGTGTATGGTGTAGGCTAGTTCTGACCAGGCTATTAAGGTGCTTTGAACCGAATTCTGCGACTATCGAAGGCTGTTGTGCTTTAAATTTGGTTCCCGACTAGGTTCCACACACATCCACACCTAAGGACTGACAGGAGCTCCAATCTCAGATTTTGTAAAGACATGCATTGCACTGAAAGCACCCTATTCACTCTATCTTCCTTCCATTTTCCTTTTTCTTTCCTTTATTCTTCCGATACTTATTGCATAAGTATTTGCTAGGGACCAGCAACGGCAAGTATAGGGGGGTGATGAATCTC
The DNA here is from genome assembly GCA_037367405.1 of Ottelia alismoides. NCBI lineage: Eukaryota > Viridiplantae > Streptophyta > Magnoliopsida > Alismatales > Hydrocharitaceae > Ottelia > Ottelia alismoides. Next base: position 359,937 of record JAZKJV010003488.1, read on the forward strand.
CATTTCATCACCTTATTCTATCATTTTGGCCTTAAAAACCCTAGCAAATGCATGTAAATAGCATTAATTTGTTCATATTAGCATCTATTATTTATGTACTAATTACACATAAAATAAGGTTTTTAATGCCAAAATTATAGAATAAAGGGAAGAAAAGAAAAAGGAATAAAATATTGCAAAGATTTTATGACCTTAACCCCGAGACCAAGGCCAGCATGAACTTGGTCGACCAGGAATAAAGTAGGGGGAGATAAGGGCCAACATCATTTATTCATTCTTCCATATATTGCATTTTTGGCACCTATTTTGTACATAATTATTTATCATCGAATAAAGAACTTTGTACATAAAAGTTGTAGATAATAATGTAAATAAAATTACAAAATTGAGTTTGTGCAAAAATAATATACAGTGTACATTTTATACACAAAATAAAAAGCAAAAATCTCAACTTCACAGACTCATATCTTGCAAATAAAAACTCCAAATCAATCAAACTCACCTTTAATTGTATCTAGCATTTCATAAACTATTTTGTAAAATTATTTCCATAATTTTTGGAGTCCATCTGTGGAAGTTAGGTTTTTGACCTTCCTTGTACATAAGACTGATTAAAATACTCATTTTATTCAATATTTAGTAATTGTACAAAATTATATTTTTTTTTTAAAAAAAAGTTTGTAAATAGTATATATAATACATGTACATGTTGAAATTACAAGAAAACCAAAAAGAATTTGATAAAATAAAATAAGTCTATAATAATCATAGACAAAAGATCTATGCTACATACATGTATATAAATAAAAAGGAACTTAATTCTTTTATTCTTTTATTCATCCATATTTTATAATAATGTACATATAATATATCATTCATTAAAACTACAAAACAAAAATAAAAACAAATAAAATTCATTAAATAAATTAAATGAATATAATATATAGGTAAAGTACCTATAAGTATACATACATACACATACATCTATTCATTTAAAAATATAAATAAACTCATAAAAATAAAATAAAAATATACTTATACTCACAAAAATAAGTTATAAAATTATAAAATAAGAAACTAAAATAATAAAATAAAATAAATAAATTAAAAATAAAATATACAAAAATACATGTAGATATACACATATACACATTATTCAATTAAAACCGTAATAAAATAATTCATAAAAATAAATAAAAATCGTATTAAAATACTACATACAATAATAAAGATTTTTTATTTTATACTTGAAAAATAATAAAATCGTTTATTAGCTTAAATAATTCATTCTTTGATACTCCAGCCTATTTTGTCTTCTAGCGGCCCCCGTGGACCAACCACAGGCCGGCAAAAGTTGACCTCGGGTCAACTCTTCAGACTCAAGGACGGCCCCTCTGACAAGTCACGAGAGGTCCTCTTCCTCGATTTTTCACGCCGATTGTGTTGCTCGAGGGTGATAAAGACCCTTCATGAGATTTGTTCCTCGAACATCCACGAATCACGCCGCATCCCATGATTCCTTGTACAGCATCTAGATTCACCAAGATCTGCCGGCCAATAAGGGCGCAAACTTTGCTTATAAATAAACCCTTCGACCTCCTCATCCATTTTGGCCTCCCTTTCCGTCGTTTTCCACCGTCTATTCCAGTCCTCTGAGGTTCCCTTGTGACAGGAGGGTCCCTCCTGGAAGCTTCAGGCAGTTGGAGGAGTCGAAGGAGCGCCCACGGCCGCCGCGTCGCCGGAGGTCCTGCTCCCTGGTCGCACACCAGGTATAAGAGCTGCTTTCTTTCCGTTTTTAGCTTAGTTTTAGTCGTTACTTCGTAGTTTAGCTTTTAGATCAGTCAGTAGAGCCTCAGGTGCTCGATTAGCTTAAGATCGAAGTTCGCCGGAGTTTAGCTCCGGCGAACCTCTCTACTCTGATCAGCACGCTATCCGACCCTTCGCCCCACCTCATCGCCTTCCCCTACGTATTCTCCACGCACCCACGCTCCAAGATCAACCAGAGCTCGCCCAGCTCTGCGAATCGAGGTCCTCCCTCCTCCGCTTCGTCGGACCTCGCCGCCCTCCACCTTTCCCCGTTCGTCTATCTTAAACCTCGGGTCGAGGAAGACCCCCTCGAGCCCCTCTTTCATTTGGTGCAGGACTCAAGCTGAAAGGAGCCCTCTGGGGCTCGATTCAAGTCCCTTCAAGGTTCCAGGACCCCCTCGTCTTCTCCGAGCTCGTCCAGCCGATCCAGGAGGTCCTGGACCTTCTGGAGCATCTCGAACGGTGCGCACCGCTTCGCCGGACGCCTGGAGGGCACAAGCAGCAACATTAAGCGCCTGGGAGGCGGAGGAATCACCGATCGAAGCCAGGGAAGTCAGCCGTTCTTCCCTGTTCTTCGCGAGCAGCAGCAGCCGTTGGATCAAGAGCGCAGGTCCAGGTCGAAGCCCAACCGTCCGATGAAGCCACGCAGCAACCGTCGGATCATCTCAAATGATCTAATCCTAACGCTTCATCGGCGAAGCGTCATCGGGCGAGGAGATGGTGACGCGTGTCAAGTGGCGAACGAAGAACCGTTGGATCGCGCGCACTTAGGGGGTAATTTTCACATATACCCCCGCTCTTTTGTATATTTAATTTTTAATATTGTAAATTAAATAGCACGTTGTAAATAAATTGTATATTTTGCAGAAAGGACCCTAAGTTTATTAGATTTGCATTTAGGTCCTTCCGCGCCTCACGTGCAGTCCCACGTGAGGCGCGTGAAAATTGCAAGTATGCCCTGGCGGTTTTTGTATATTGTAGAATAGTTCTAAAATTAAAATAAATGTTTATTTTAGTATGTATTTTTGCACTGATGCCCCTGGAGGTTATTTTATTTGCAAAAATACCCCTGCCAGGCTGTTTTAATTTCGTATCTTTACCTATTTATTAAAAATACCAAGATGGCTCCTAAAATCCACAAAAATTAGGATAGATGCTCTATGCCATGCTGGTTCACGCGCGTATTTTATTTTGAATTTTTGGCATTTTTCCCTGGTTATTAAAAATAGAGTAGGAGCCATTTTTGCACTGTTTGATTTGAAAATACAAAAAAATTAGAAAATGTTTTTTGGAAAATTCCAAAAAAAATTGCATATGGTATATTTATTTCTATGTTGAGTCCAGAAAATGAAAAAACCCTAAAAATAATAAAAAAAATAATAATAAAAAAAAAAAGAGAGACCCACTTCACTCAAGAATGACTGGTATGCACATATAGGCTCATGCATTTTTGTATTGCTCTCTGTGGTTCGACCTCTACATGCTTGTTCCCTATACATTTTTATGGTAGAGTAAATAAAGATTGATTCACACTTCCTTTGAGCTTGATTGTTTTATTCTTTGATTGTGGGTCAATTGTTGATCACTCGCCTTTTATTGAGGGTCGCCACGACGACATATTCAGACCCTTGATAAAAAGCGCGTCCATCAGCGAGGATCTGGGACCGGGCTGCTTCGTATTCCGGATCAAGGGTAGCAAGCAGAACTCCCACCATAGTGGCATTGCGAAACGTCTTCTGCTGCCCGGGGGTGGCTGTGAGCGGAATGGTGCTGTATAATTTCTCGAACATCCCACGTAGGGACGTGTATAGAGAATGAAGGGGCCTGCCATTTTGCTTGGTAGTAAAAATATCATGCTGCAACTGCAGCATCTTCGTCTCATTCCGCACTTGAGAGTATGTTGGAGCGAGAATATCCCACATCGCTTTGGCGGTGGGTTGATGAAGGACGTCGTTGGCAATCTCCATTGTGAGCGTCCCGGACAGCCCAAACTTTTGCATAGGCGTCGTCGGACTCCCATGAGCATATATTCCCGTCTTCTCCGACGGTTTCATCTTCGGTAAGAATATGCTTCTTACCACATGACTTCATAAGACTGAGGAACTGCATAGCCCACAGTTCGTAGTTCGTCCCGTCCATTTTGACGATTGGTGCCGAACCTTTAAAGGCACCTATGGCGGGCATATCAACCTTCTGTTCTGACATATTGCCGGAGAAGATAACTAGGGATGATAGACAAAAGAACTGGTGTCTACCAAGACCTTTGTGGATTCAAGTGCATATGTAGACGTTATGCACTTGAACCCATCATCGATGCGGGACCGACCGAAGAAGAGGTGCCGCAACGAGCGGCGTTGATGGCGACGAGAGGAAGCTAGGGAAGCCTCGACGGAAGATAGGCGGCGGGTGAAGGGGCCCGACGGCGGGAGGAGGGGCCCGGCGGCGGGAGGAGGGGCCCGTCGGCGGGAGGAGGGTCCCATCGGTGGGAGGAGGGCCCCGGCTGCGGGCCTGGGGGGGCGGCTAGAGCCGCTGGAGCAGCTGGCGACGCCGGCTGTAGCGGCTGGCGGCGCCGGCGGAGAGAAGGAGGGGGGGGGCGGGGCGGGTGGAGAAAACCCTAGATTAGGGTTTTGGCTCTGATACCATGTTAGAGCCGAGAATAGATTGATGTGTTATTCCATGGAGCCCTAGGGTCTCTTATATAGAGAGAAAACCCTTGGGTAAATTACATAGATGTACATAAGATAAATAAGAAATACTCAACGGTACATCACAATATAACATAAACGTCTACAACTATGATAAAAATACGACAACTACGACTATCTTTTGGAGAAATACAGATTCAAATAAGCAAGAAGCGTTCCCGACAAGAACTTGCAAGAGATTTGGGTATATTAAAATTTATGTTTTGTTGCCTCTCAAAAGCAAGATGTGCAATAGTCAAATATGCACGGTGTCCAATGTAATGACTTATTGTCACTGTAAAGTCAGGTTTAAGTCCACCAAAAGAGTGGCATAGTTCATGTTTCCAAATCATGAAACTTGATGCAACTTTTGGAATTCATGGAAGCACATCAGGGCATATTTATTTGCTGAGTTTCATGGATTCTGTGATGGCTAGTCAACATTTTATCTTGTAGAGAAAACTCCGCATGCTTTCACCCTAGATAAAACCTTTCTTAAGAATCCAAATGACGACTACTCGAAGTTGATAGTCATCCGAAGCAGTAAAAACTCATCAACTCTAATGATGTGTCGACAGCATGCTTCAGTGATTTCAAATAGTAGTTTAAGTACAGGACCTAACTAATGTGATAGAGACAGCAATGATGTGTGCAATAAATTATAAGAGGCATTCCAGCTATTCAGTACAGCAAAAAACACATCAAAGCCAGCTTCCAAGTTTCTCATTCTATGCTTGAAATCACCTATTTTTGGCAGGCAAGTCCTACGGTTTATCCAATGAACATGTGGTTGTAAAGACAAGGAAAATTCACCTAGGCGGTACCCGTGGAAACTTATTCCACGTGACCCCCAGGCGAACTTATAATTTGTTAAGTACCCTAAGAAAGCCAACACTTCAACTCATGGCTTCCTTTGGAGTTTGTTTACATGGGGAAAAATCAAACGGAAGCCGCCTCTTCAAGAGGCAGCTTCGGTTTTGGCCAAGCCGCCTCTTGAAGAGGCGGCTTCCATGTAGACAAATCACATGTAAACAAACCCCAAAGGAAGCCGTGAGTTGAAATGATGACTTCTTTGGAGTACTTAACAAATTATAAGTTCGCATGGGGGTCATGATGAATCCGTGATTCATCATACTAAAAGATGAAAATAGAGCTTCGTTCATGAGTAATTAGCTGCATTGCATCATTTAATCTGCATTTTTACCGTTCATGCACTTAGAATTAATATCTGCATTTTAACACTCATAATTGCATTCACAATCATCTCCACGTTTGCACCTAATTTCATGCATTTTTAACTTATTCATGCTAATTCCAATTGATCTCAAACCACCTCCAATGTGTACATATTACTAACAAGATTAAAGGAAAAATACAAAAAATTTACTAACTCAAATAATTGGCCCGTGAGATAAAATTCCAATTTCAAAATAGGCAGACTAAAACGCTCATATCTTCCTCATACAGTGTCTGATTTAGGTCTACTCACTTTTAAAGTAATACATATTCAAAGATCTTCAAAACAAGACCAATGTCATAAAAATCGGAGCTCATATGTGAAAGTTAGGTTTTGGGCCTCTTTTAGGCATTTTGTGTTTTGCCTGATTTTGACTTAATATTTTATGTACATAATTAACCCTTTTTATTTTAGTTCTTTTTCATTTATATTCTTTGATGAAAGTTTTATTAAAATCCAGATTCAAAATAAGACTGAAATCAAAGAAACTGACCGAGTCCGAGTGTCCCCTGAGAGTCTGTAAAAATATCCCTCATATTCTTCTTTACTTTATTTCCCTATTTTCTTCTTTATTAAAATTCCAAAAAATAGAATAATGTGTAAATATTTATCTTTGATTTTATCGTAATTTTTCTTGATTTTTCTCTTGATTAAAAATCACAAAAAAATACAAAATCCAAAAATCAAAGTATTCTATGTACATATAGTACCCCAAAAATATCGCTTTGTACAGATGACCTCTTTTGCTTTTGGTCCCTTCATGAAAGTTGTAGATCTCATCGAGCCGAGCAATTTTTGTGTTGAACACTTTTCGATCCGAGGTCATTTGCTATTTCTCTCTAATTTATCTTTATCTTTTTATTTTTTGAATTTTCCTGTAGTTGACACGTGGCAATTCCTGGAGCCACCACGTGCCACTCATTTTTTAACCCCATTTTATTTTGTTTTATTACAAAAAATAATATAAATAATAATAATAATAAATCTTTTTCTCCCACCTCACATGCCACGCACGTAAGGCATTCTCCTTCCCCTCTTCTCTAGTCAACAAGCCGCTCCCCCATTGCGTAACCTCCGCCCCTCTATCTCTCCGCCGTCTCCAATAGCCGTAGCTCCGCAACTATCGGTCAACCTATATCCTTGACGCCCTCACCTTTATATCCTCCTCTCCTAACATATCCATTGTCAACCGCCTATTTCAGTATCCGCCATATCCGAAGTGAGAGAGAGAGTTTGAGAGAGAGGCCGGTGACACGGGCCTCTCTTTTCCGGCGATTATCCTCCGCCGAGATCCAACCCAACTTCGAGGCCTTCGCCGACCTCTTGAGGCGAGAACCATGGAAGAGCGTCGTCTGCCCACTCCAATTCCAGGCGAAAAATCCATCTCAGGCGAAACACACATCTTCTCCATTCCCCTGTTCTGTCGCTCTTCCTTCGTTCTCAATTTTTTCTTCACTTCCGCACCACCATCTTCGTCTCCATCCGTCTCGGCAGATCCTGCCTCCTGATCACTCATCTGTCGCTCCGCCCGCCGAACCATCTTCAGCAATACCACATCACGGCCGGTCAATCGCTCCACCTCAGTCGAAACTCCGCCGCGCACGCCATCGACCACCGACCTGCCTCTTCATCGACTTACATCACCACTACAATGGCGCGCCATCGCACCACCGCCCCGCCAATTGTCCACCGTCCAGTGGCCGAGGTTGACCATCGCATATCCACCCGCAGAGCATCAGCGGCTCCCAGTTGCCCTGCTACGCGTGGTGCTGCCAAACCGCCCCACGCCAACTGCCTGTCAGTCGTGCCTCTCCTCAGCCTCGGCAACCATATGAAGGTGCCTCACCACCGATCTCGACCATCTGCAGCCCGCGAACACACCCCGCCTCGACTCCATCAAAGGAAGGAGATTGACTCCCCTCACGTGCAGGACTCACCCCCTCCCCTCACGTGATTCGCATGCGTGGGGTGGGTAATCTATAGCTGCCTCCCTTGGAGTCCCAGTAATCAGCCGCAAGCCCCCGTCTGTTGTGCTCACGTGTTATGCATGTGAGTCCTGACAAAAATTGCTCTAGAGCCCCTGATATGCTGGAAAATTACGGTGACGCCTCCGCCTGTCAACGTCACATGTACAGGACCTCCTTATCAGGGAAAATTACATGCATGCCCTCATAGGTATAAATAATTTCGTACAAGTCCAGTCTCGATTTTCTGATTTTATTTCTTTTCTCTTTATTTGTATTTAGACCCCTGTGTTTGGACTTTAATTTGAACCTAATTTGGGCATCATTTTATTATTTAAAAAATTGCATTTTGTTCTTCAACTAATTCTCTATTTAATATCTGTGGTGATTTATTAATTAATATTAATGTGAGAATTTGCATAATTTACCCAGTCTGGGCTTAGAAATTCATAGATAATTAACCACAGCTCCAAAAATCACCAAAAATTCACGGATAGTAGAATTAATTGTTAGTAACATTATACCCAAAAAGAATTGAATTTGCATACATAGTTTTCCCTAGAAAAATCATTTTATGCTTTTCAGTAATTTATTTTTAATAGGTATTAAATCCAACATTTTTAGGGTCTAGGATTTTCTGAGATAGATCACCTAGTGGTATATCTTAACTAATTTTAGTTCCTCAAAATAATTAGATTTAATATTTATTATAATTAATTATTGAAAATTTCATTGTCTGTATTCATTTATTCATCGAAAATTTGCAATTAAGCCCTTAAACTTTGCCAAAATTGCACATCACTCATTTATTGCATTTAAAAATTAAAAATAATCTCTTTGAAAACCTAAATTCATGATCGACTTTAAACCAACCTAAGGAGAAAGATGCCTCCCTGAGTTCGACCTTGGACTTATCCAAGTAAAAAAATTGACCGCTTGCTTTAATTTGACACTAATTAAATAGTGGTTTTTGATTAACCTTGAATTGCCCGCCTGCAATGAAATTCGAACATCTTTCAAACATTAATTCCGACAAATTAAAAAGGGCACTTTTCAGTTCTTCAAATGGCGTCGTTGCCGGGGAGGCACGGCTTAGGTTGTTTTAAGAAAATCAAGTTTTTAGGTTTTCCATCCCCGGGTAGTCTGACCCCTGATTTTCTTGTATTTATTTCTCCATTTTTTTCAGTATTTTTATTTTCTTTTATTTTTGTATTTTTCTGTGAACATCTCTCTAATATTCGGTCTTCTATTTTTCGTGTGAGGTACCCGGTGAACTTGGAGCGGCTCTCTTAGAAGCCGACGCAACTCGAAGCGACCGACCACCCGAAGAATTTAATTTTTGGAGAGATTTTTTTAAAATTAACTGCTCATTTCTAGCAATTCCCGATTGGGTTCTCGCGTGTGTAAAAAAGACTGAACATTTTTCTGTGGTGTGTCGGCATGTTTCACCCTACGGTGAGGGTGGGGTCCGATTTGAGTGGCGAAATTAGGATAGGCACACGGTAGTATAAATTCAAATTTGTTTGTACCCTTCGTAATTTAGGGCCACACTTTCACTATAATTATACGCACCTTAGATCGTTTTCACTTAGTCAAATTCAACTCACTTCTTCCCACTAAGTAGAACTATCTATTAGTGCGGTTTCATCGCCTGCATTTCATATAGTGTAAAAATTTCAATTCTGTATTGCATCTCGCGTGAAGAGCGTGAAGATCACTGTAACTCTTTTGAACTGAGCATGCATCATTGATTTCATCGTGCATTAGCTTTTCTCGACTCTCCCTTAGTTTTATCACTTAAGATTAAAGGAAATTGGGACTTTTCGTTAGGCATGCTTTGTGTGGCGGATTAAATTCAGTGAAAATTAAGCTTAAAATCGGGACTGCTACAACTTGAACCAAAAAATGCATTAAAATTGAAATTATTTTTCGGGATAGTAACCCCGACCTTGATTTCAGGCTGAGTGAGGGTACAGAGAGTGTGTGCACACTCTAAGATAAAGCCCAAATCCCCACCTTCCATATTAACGTACCCTACTCTTAGTGAATATCACAGGCTGAAGTATTCGAAGTTCAACTGACTAGCACCAAGTAACCTCCGCTTGCTTCGACAGGTAGATATGGGTGAAGCAGCGGTGCAACGCGACAAGTTGCTTAGTAACCCCTCGGGGCGAAGTGACAAGTCTTATCAGCCTTCGCCTACTTCGATAAGTAGATAGGGGCAGGTCCCTGAACTTCATCGGTATTAACCGAGTAAGCTGGTGATAGGAACTAAGAGAGCAAGGGCGTTGGTATCTCAGGAGACAGGTTAAACATGGGAGACGCAGCCCGCATTGAGCTGACTCCCCTATAGGCCATCACGTAATCATTGCTAACTTTGCTTGAAAATCATACTTAAAATCAACCAGATTAATCGACCCAGCTTCAGAGCCTTCATTGCGTTGAGTTAGTGAATTCAGGGTTTGCATTTGTGTATTGAATTGTGTGACAGTGCACTTGCACAAAAAGATCGTGGTTTCGCAAATCTATTTCTTCCATTCCATTCAAAGATGACGGAATATTGGCATTCATACCCAGACTCCATGGGTCGCGCTCACATGACAAATTCCCAATCTTTGTTTCCATTTCCTTTTCAAAGAAATCCTCTCTTTGAGGTAGTTTCCTCCAGCCATCATTTTCACCCACCCACCCACCCTTGATTGAAAATTTGAGATACAAACTGCTCACAAAACCGAACATGTTCTATGAAGACACAATGGAGCAAGCGTACTTACTCGAGGATGAATATTGACGTAACCAACGTTGATAGAGGAACACGATTCTCGATTACGTATGATAATTCACTGTTTGAACCATCCTCTACTCGGGATGATTCACAGCTCGAGTATGATCATCTTTCCTTTGACCACACAAATGACACACAAAGTCAAGAAAATAACAATTATGACCAAACCCTAATCACAGAAATTTACTACATCTCGGTTCTAGAGAAAATGACTATACCGTAGCATACCGACTATATTCACTCATCTCCGAGTCATAAGACGATACTGGATGGCATGGCTCAGATCAATAGGAGAACCGAGGTTTTGACAAAACAATTTGATAATGTCATCCAAATAGTAAAAGACATGATCATCAAACAAGAGGAGTCAAGAAAATCACATAGCGAACCCGGAACTCATCATGTGGGATGTCCACATGCAGACACCATACACACCTAACTAGTCCAATGACCATCTTACTGACTCCAGTGAAAATCTTAAAAAAAATAAAAAATCAGAAAATTCAAAAAAATCGGATGCCATCAATATGGAAGCATTTTGCAAAAGTCCGATCTTAGAGCTTCCATTAATCAAGGCCATAGAGTATGTTTCCCATCTTCAGAGATTTGTGAAGAGTCGATTATCACCTAAAAAGATGAGAAAGAAAAGATCTCGAACGGAATATCATTTAATTACTATGGCCAGTTCAATGGTGCTGACCCAGACAAACAAGGTCCGGAAAGTTAAACGGTTGACGAAAGTGACATGTGAAATTGAGAATATTGATTTTAATAATGTTCAGATTGACGACGATTCTACACTGAATATCCTCCCGAAGTCCGTGTTTGACCGACCCGAACTCGGACCGCTCAGAAAGACCCGAGTGATCGTTCAGTTTCTTGACCGATCCACAAAAAGACCGAGAGGAATGTTTCTGTCGTCATTAATTACTAAGGTATCGCACATAGAGTGGACTTCATTGTCATGTACATTGAACACCGAGGAGATTTATCTGAGTTTCTCATTATTTTAGAAGCGTTTCTAGCTTCCTCTAGAGCTACTATTAACTGCGAGACTCAAGACATTATATTCCCGAACCCGAACCCAATTGATCAGATTCTCGAGGACACACCAAACTCTGAGACAACCAAACAAGAAATCGACAGTTGCGACATTGAAGATTCCTCATATGCCTAGACCTCTCCACTTATCACAGACACAAACGAAGGAGAGACACCTTATGAAACGGCTGACGAGACTACAAAGGTGAACGAAATTAATCGAGAAACATCCGATTCACCACACCAGGACAAGGTTATGTCAGATCTCCTTGAGTCCACACACACAAAGCCAACAGAGAGCAAATACTCAGGATGTGTGCTGACCTTACAAGAATATTACAATTTATATGGAGATTCATCTGATAGAGCATATGGTCAGTACCTCACAAAGAATACCTCCTGAACCGACTGAGAATATCACTTTCAACATTTCAGAAAAAGTATCTCCTAAGGATTACACATCAGGTTCGGAGGATATGAGCAGTATGAAAGAGCTCAGTTCAGAGAATCTAGAGCCTGACCGGAACAAGAAGTCATACGTCGATCCACGGTGGACTTTCTCTGTCCCTTTCTATTATTCTTCTAAGGCCGACTCCCCGGCTCCCATGCAATACACCGGAACAATTCGTTATGACCAGACTGACACTTGTTCATCTGAATATTCAGAGGAAGAAAAGATTGACCCGAAAACTGAGCGAACTTTGAGAAAGATGCACAAAAATAAAAATAGTTGGAGTAACGTGACCTTTAATTATTATTCTGATGACGACTCCGACGATGGCTGGGAATCTTCTTATTCATCTTCTTCCAATCAATACTCCATGCCACCACATTTTTTAGAAAAAGATCGGTTGTAAACCGCCTTGATCATCGGCCGCCCTTTTCCACCGCCCCCATCGGTTCCCCTGTACATTTTCTTCCTAGACTTAGGCCAAGGCCTAAGTATGGGGGGGACCGATGCCATCGGTATTTTCTATCCCCCACTTCCCATCCGCTCTGTATATTCTCCAGATCACATCGGTTCTCATACTCACTCATGTCCTATACTTAGGCATGCCCACCCCATAAATATTCAACCATCCCTCCTCTTGACCTCGACCGTTTCATTTCTTCTTTTTCTTCTATACTTAAACTGACCAGAGCCTAAGTATTGGGGGAGGTTGACTTATATACTTCTTTTTATTTTTATTTTTCTCTCTTACGCTTAGCACGAGCTATGTCTTCTTGTCGCTTTTTTTGCTCTGAGGACATAGCACACGCTAAGTATAGGGGGGTGTATATATTACATATATACTTTACCCATAGCTCATACTTTCACGTATTTTCATATATATATATATATATAATTACGGGATGGGTAAAACCAAAAAAACAAAAAAAATCTCACTTGCATATCATCCTTGCATATAAAAAAACTTCCTTGCTCTTGCATTTCATTCTTGCATTCATACCAAAAAAAAACATTTTGCACATCCTCATATGCATAACATCTGCATCTCATTGGCATATCTAGCATATGCAAAGTGAAAAGTTATTGGGTTGTGAACTGAGTTATGAGTAGAAGAGGAGAGTAATCTTGACTTGGCCTTAATCTACCTAATTTACAGAGGAACTTCACCGAGAAAGAGGATTTTTGAATCTTCAGTTTTTTGACTGAATTCTTTTAGTTCTGCATGACAATGTGCTGCCTTTGACTCTTACTATCTAACTTGGTCTCTTAATTCTGGGTATAGCTTTTGAGTAGGGAATCAGTCTTTTCTCTCGCACTATGCACTTAGCTCAACTCAGACGGGATGTTAGAAGACTGCGTGGGTCTCTTTTCTGGTAGCGTGGACATCTAAAGACCGAAGTATGTGTTGAAATAAAGCTTCGGAAAAGGGATGGACGGCTGGACACAATTTTTTCTAGACCCCGAAACATGTACAGAAGAAAAGATTCCATATCCGTAGGGGCACAAAAGATCCATGCAGAGTTACCAAAACCATACCAAAAGAAGCCAAACTATCAAATAATATTTGACCAAAAAGGTCCAAGCTTCAAGAAAACCTGCAGATCTTGGTGGAGACTTGGCTAAACTGACCAGCTTCACAAGGAGAGGTGACTACATTGGTCACCCTCCAGTTCTTTTTCCCTTCTTCTAATTTCTCCTCCTTTCGATTGTGAACACAGCGCAATGCCTTAGAAGGAAATACCTGACTCTCCGAGGACGAGTTATTGGGAGGGGGGTTTGCATGGTAGTCCGGCATTCTTGATGGGGAGAGCTAGAACCTTTCACACACATGAGACAGTTGTTCAATGTTCACGAGATATGCTTTGGGAGAAGGATTGATCTAAGATGACTTCTGAGACGAAACTGTTACAATGATATGTAGAACTTGAGGGTTGTTGATTTTAAAATCTTAAGTCTCACAGAAGTTCCGCCACATTATTAATCCAAATGTTGAGTCTAGCTCCATTTTCACCTTTTGTTCATGACGTTGGTATGGAACCCAAAATCATTTCACTTTTGCATTTCATTTTAATTGCTCAGGGACAAGCAAGGTTTAAGCATAGGGGGTTGATGAATCCATGATTCATCATACTAAAAGATGAAAACAAAGCTTTATTCCCGAGTAATTAGCTGCATTTCATCATTTAATCTGCATTTTTACCATTCATGCACTTAGAATTGATATCCGCATTTTAACACTCATAATTGCATTCACAATCATCTCCACATTTGCATCTAATTTCATGCATTTTAAACTGATTCATGCTAACTCCAATTGACCTCAAACCACCTCCATTGTGTACATATTACTAACAAGATTAAAGGGAAAATACAAAAAAATACTAACTCAAATAATTGGCCCGTGAGACAAAATTCCAATTTCAAAATAAGCAGACTAAAACGCTCATATCTTCCTCATACAATGTCTGATTTAGGTCACTTTTAAAGTAATACATATTCAAAGACCTTCAAAACAAGACCAATTTCATAAAAATCAGAGCTCATATGTGAAAGTTGGGTTGTAAGCCTCTTTTGCGTATTTTGTGTTTTGTCTGAGTTTGACTTAAAATTTCATGTACATAATTAACCCTTTTTATTTTAGTTCTTTTTCATTTATATTTTTTGATGAAAGTTTTATTAAAATCCACAAAAATCCAAATTCAAAATAAGACTGAAATCAAAGAAACTGACCAAGTTCGAGTGTCCCCTAAGAGTCTGTACAAATATCTCCCATTTTCTTCTTTACTTTATTTCTCTATTTTCTCCTTTATTAAAATTCTAAAAAAAATAGAATAATGTGTAAATATTTATCTTTGATTTTATCGCAATTTTTCTCATTTTTTTACAAAAAAAATACAAAATCCAAAAATCAAGGTATTCTATGTACATAGAGTACTCCAAAAATATCGTTTTGTACAAATGACCTCTTTTTGCTTTTGGTCCCTTCATGAAAGTTGTAGATCTCATCGAGACGATTAATTTTTTTGTTAAGCACTTTTCGATCCGATGTCATTTGCTATTTCTCTCTGATTTATCTTTATCTTTTTTTGAATTTTTCTGGAGTTGACACGTGGCCACGTGTCACTCATTTTTTAACCCCATTTTATTTTGTTTTATTATAAAAAATAATATAAAAATAAAAAATAAAAGAATCTTTTTCTCCCACCTCACGTGTGTGGCACATGAGGCCTTCTCCTTCCCCTCTTCTCTAGTTAACAAGCCGCTCCCCCATTGCGCAACCTCCGCCCCTCTATCTCGTTGTCGTCTCCAACGATCGTCGCTTCGCAACCGCCTGTCAGCCTCTATCCTTGACGCTCTCGCCTTTATCCCCTCCTCTCCTATAAATCCATCGTCAAGCGCTTGTTTCAGCATCCGCCAAATCCGAAGTGAGAGAGAGTTTGAGAGAGAGGCCGGTGACAGGGGCTACTCTTCTCCGGTGATTATCCTCCAATGAGATCCAACCCAGCTTCGAGGCCTTCGCCTACCTCTTGAGGCGAGAACCACGGAAGAGGGTCGTCCGCCCACTCTAATCCCAGGCGAAAACATCCACCTCAGGTGAAACACCCATCTTCTCCATTCCCCTATTCTGTCGTTCTTCCTATGTTCTCGATTTTTTCTTCACTTCCGCACGACCATCTTCGTCTCCATCCGTCTCGACAGATTCTGTCGCCTGATCACTCATCTGCCACTCCACACGCCAAACCATCTTCAACAGTACCACATCATGGCCGGTCAATCGCTCCACCTCAGTCGAAACTCCATCGCGCATGTCATCGACCTACATCGCCACCACGCCACCACCCCGCCAATTGTCCATTATCCAGTGGCCGAGGTCGACCACCGCATATCTGCCCGCAGAGCATCAGCGACTCCCAGTTGCCCTGCTACGCGCGGCGCCGCTAAATCGCCCCGCGCCAACTGCCTGTCAGTCATGCCTCTCCTCAGCCTCGACGACCATCCGAAGTGCCTCGCCGCCGACCTCGACCATCCGCAGCCTGCGAACGCGCCCCGCCTCGACTCCATCGAAGGAAGGAGGAGATTGACTCCCGTCACGTGCAGGACTCACCCCCTCCCCTCATGTGATTCGCATGTGTGGGGTGGGTAATCTATAGCTGCCTCCCTTGGAGTCCCAGTAATCAGTCGCAAGCCCCAGTCTGTTGTGCTCACGTGTTATGCACGAGAGTCCTGGCAAAAATTACTTTAGAGCCCTTGATATGCTGGAAAATTACGATGACACCCCTGCCTGTCAACATCACGTGCACAGCACCTCCTCAGGGAAAATTGCATGCATGCCCCCGGAGGTATAAATAATATCGTACAAGTCCAGTATGGATTTTCTTATTTTATTTCTTTTCTCTTTATTTGCATTTAGACCCATGTGTTTGGACTTTAATTTGAACCCAATTTTGGCATCATTTTATTATTTAAAAAATTGTATTTTGTTCTTCAACTAATTCTCTACAATATAGCATGCTTGTGGTATTTTTAATGTCTGTGGTGATTTCTTAATTAATATTATTATGAGAATTTGCATAATTTACCCAGTCTGAGCTTAGAAATTCATTGATAATTAACCATGGCTCCAAAAATCGTCAAAAATTCGCGGATCGTAGAATTAATCGTTAGTAACATTATCCAAAAAGAATTACATTTACATGCATAGTTTTATCTAGAAAAATCATTTTGTGCTTTTCAGTAATTTATTGTTAATAGGTATTAAATCCAACATTTTTATGGTCTAGGATTTTTCTGAGATAGATCACCTAGTGATATATCTTAGATAATTTTATTTCGTGAAAATAATTAGATTAAATATTTATTATAATTAATTATTGAAAATTTCATTGTCTGCATTCATTTATTCACAGAAATTCATTTTGCATCCAAAAATTACAAAAAAATTACAGTAGCCTAATTTCATCATATTTAACATGATGGCTATGTTTGAGGATTTTTGGACTTGAATTGATCGAAATTTGTAATTAAGCCCTTAAACTTTGCCAAAATTGCACACCACTCATTTATTGCATTTAAAAATTAAAAAAATGCCTCTTTGAAAACCTAAATTCGTGATCGACTTTAAACCAATCTAAAGAGAAACTTGCCTCCCTGAGTTCGACCTTGGACTTATCCAAGTAAAAAAATTGACCACTTGCTTTAATTTGACACTAATTAAATAGTGATTTTTTATTAACCCTGAATGGCCCGCCTGCAACGAAATTCGAACATCTTTCAACATTATTTCCGACAAATTAAAAAGGGCATTTTTCGGTTCTTCAGGTCACTTCGAATAAGTTTCCACGGGTTCCGCCGAGGCAAATTTTCATCTTGTAAAGACCTCCAAATCACAATAACTTCATCTACGCAGTGACCCAAAAAATACTCTGGAATTGCCTACGAAAATAATTATATGAATAGTGATACCCAATCTAGGTCGTGGGTCGCAAAAAATGCATGATCCTCGAGTAGAAACCAAGTGATCGACGATTCATCTGTTGGCTCAACATGATCATAATCGAATACTGCCGGCCTATCATTAGATTAGCCAACATTTCCGTCTATCAATTACCTCCCTTGATCAAGCAATCTAAGAGTAATGCAATAGGTGTAACATGTTGGAGTTCCTTTGTATTTCAAAACCTCTCTACCTCTTTAGTACCATATGGACTATTTTAGAGGAAGAGCATGTGCTTATAAGTGTGGGTGTTCCCCAAGCCCAAGTGGGCTTTTCAGGGGCATGTGAATTTAGAGGTTGTTGGGGCATGTTTGCATACAACACGCACACGCGCCCATGCGTGCCTCGCCTCGCCACGCCACGCTCGATCCGGCCCGCGTCCGTGCTCGTGCCCTTACCTGTGATCATGATTGTGCATGTGAATTTAATGTTAAACAAATATCTTTTTCCAAGTTTTGTTTTAAGTCTACGTAATTTCCAATTTGCGCACAAGTACCTAACCCAATAATGATCTCGGAAATGAGACTCATTAAATCTAGTTGAACAAACACCTTCTCTCTTTCGTATCCAGGTTCATATGCATGTTTTGGCATTAAACGAGTCTCCTCGGTAATGTTAGGTGCAACCAACAAGACCATAGGAACTCGTTATCATTAATTTCTTGGTAGAAGAAAACGGCTCTCTTTTGACTCTTTGTTGACAGGCAGTCCGTTTATATAAAGGATTGTACTCTAAGCCTTCTAACACACAACAAGAAGCATCAACACTCTTTTTGTTCTCCACCTCCATCTGCTCTCCACCACTTGTGCGCTCATTGCGAATTCACGTAAATGGATTTTCTGCTTTGTTTTTCTATGACGACGAGGGTCAACAAACGTTCGACGGTGCTCTCTTGCTAGTAACGGGAGACAGCATCCAGTTGGGAGGTGATGGAATCTGGGAGCCATACCGCCATCAAGCTCGTGCATAGGAGCAGCGGAATCTGTCTTCACGATAGCGTCTGTCGACGTGCCTCCATTTCCCAGACTGAATCTTTCAAACTAATATTCCTTTGTTCTTATTTTGATCATATTTGATTGCCAATCTTAAAACAAAATATCCTTACAAACAATGCTAGAAAATCAAAGTTTTTCAAACATTGTGAAGATAGATCCGCAAGTTTTCTATCTACTGTTTGATTCCATCTTTATTAATTAAACCTCTGCTTAAATGGATCCTAGAGAAATGATGTCTTCGGAAGACATTGCCAATCTTAGACCCGAAAAATTCGAAGGATTACATTTCCGTAGATGGCAACAAAAAATGAGGTTTTGGCTCGCTTCTTTAGGCTTAGTTTCTGCTATAACTCCTCCTGAGGAACCCGAAACTTCTGTCACTCTCGTTGATCATGTTAACTAAGCCCTATTCTCAATAGGCTCCGCTTACAGTGATCCACTCTCTTCTCCTATCTCGTCTCATCCAAAAATACCTAAAGAAAAGATTACCTTTGCCATGGTAGGATTCTCTCTGGCTTATCCGACGAGCTTTATGACATATACCATATGCACACTACCGCTCTCGAACTTTGGAAAGCTTTAGATGATAAGTTTGGTATGCAAGATGCGGGATTAGAACGATATGCCTTTATCCAGTGGCTTCACTATAAGATAGTAGAAAATAAGCCTATCTCCACACAAGTTCTTGAATATCAAAATCGTGTCTCTAAGTCTATTGCTAGTGGCTATAAGCTCGAGGAAAATATGCAAGTACCAGCTCTAATGCTAAATCTCTCCATCATAGACACGAAAAGATGAGCATGTCTTCTCTCGTAAAGTCCCTTCAAACTGGAGATCATCATATAGCAAAAGACTCTAAGTACAACCCTCCTGTCAATCTTTTAGATCATGTCAACTCCAAAAAGAAACCACATAAAATCCACCCTAAATCCAAACAACCTTTCAAGAAAGGCAAGCAACCTGATCAGAATAATAACACTGATTCTAGGGGCCAACGCATCTGCTACGTGTGTGGCAAGCCCTGTCATCTTGCAAATGTATGCAAGAACCGCAAGGGGCAAAAGAAGCAACCTTCTAAGAATGCTGAAGTCAATATGATTTCTGTTGTGATCAGCGCTTTTGAAAGGTTAGAAATTAACTCTACTATTCCCAACATTAGTTATGCCTCCCATGATAATTGGTGGTTGGTTCTGGAGCCGTATCTCACATCTGTTATGATCGCTCTTCTTTTTCCACCTATCAGGTCGATAGCAGCCGTGTCATCTCTTGGGGTGATGATGTCTCCGTGAAACACATCGTAGGTTTCGGACGTGTAGATTTGAAGCTCGCATCAGGGAAAGTCTTGAAGCTACATGATGTCTTACATGTTCCTGAATTTAAGAAGAACCTTATTAATAAAGTCCTAGTTATATCTTCTGGTTACTCCTTTTAAGTCAGGGAAATAAAGTTGTAATCTATCGTTTTGGATCTTTCATAGGTGTTGGCTATATTGTAATGGTCTTATCAAGCTTAGTGTTGAGTTTGTAATGGTTCTTCACATATCAATGAAAATTGCATTAGAACTCTTTCTACTATCGTGCCATCCGATCTTTGGCATGCACGCTTAGGACACGTGAACAAAAATACAATGAAGCGTATGGTTCACATGGACTTAATTCCTAAAACTGACATAACGAATAATGAAAGATGTCAAATTTGTATGCAAGCTATTTTACCTAAGAAACCCTTTAGATCAATAGAAAGAAACTCTATACTACTTGAACTAGTCCATACTGGTGTATGTGACCTAAACTATGAGTATGTTCTCACTCGTGACAACATGCGCTACTTTGTGACCTTTATAGATGTCTTTTCAAAGTACGGTCATGTTTATTTGCTAAGATCTAAAGATGAGCAAATAGAAAAGTTTAAAGTCTACAAAACCCAAGTTCTGTGAGCAAATAGAAAAGTTTAAAGTCTACATAAAAAGGATTAGATCCGATAGAGGGGATGAGTATATTTCAAATGAATTAAACCAGTTCTGTGAGGAACATGGCCTTATACATGAAACCACTGTCCCTTATAACCCTCAGTCTAATGGTGTGGCTGAAAGGAAGAACAGAACACTTATCAATATGGTCAATATCATGTTAGCTGAATCTGGTCTTAACCAAAATTGTGGGGGGGGGGGCTCTTTTAACCGCAAACTATGTGCTTAACCGCATCTCTTTCAAACACATAGATAAAACTCCTTATAAACTTTGGTTTAACAGGAAACCGATTCTGAAATACCTTGAAGTATGGGGATGTTTGGCCAAAGTTAAGATTTCTGAAAATAAGAAGAGGAAGTTAGATCCTAAGACTGTGGACTCTATTTTCATAGGATATATAGAAAATAGTAATGCCAATAGATTTCTAGTTATAAAATCTGATATCCAAGCAATTAGGATCAGTTCTATACCGGAGCTTAGACCCGTAGATGCGGTATATTATAAAAACATCTTTCCTCTCAAATCTTCTCTCCCTAGACAAGTTGGTGAAGGAACTTCAAATTCTGAAATCCTTGAATCCCCTCAAGATACAACTCAAATTATTGAAGAAGCAGAACCCTTAAACCAAGAAGTGATTGAGCCCCCTAATGACCTAGGTCGAGGTAAAAGGACTAGAGTGGCTAAGAACTTTGATCCTGACTTTTATACTCTCTTACAGAAGAAGATCCCAAGAACTATGATGAAGCTATGAAATCAATAGATCATATTTTCTGGAAGGAAGCAATTGATAATGAAATAGAATATATAATGAACAACTACACTTGAATTCTGACCGATCTTCCCCTAGGGTACAAGACTATTGGATGTAAATTGGTTTTCAGAAAGAAGTTACGGGCAGATGGTTCCATA